>VWPW01027489.1:0-107861 GCA_013389825.1 Crypturellus undulatus
GGCATTCTATGATTCTATGATTTTACGATTCTGTGATCAGTTATCCTCAAGGTACTTGCCACCCTGAGCTGGAAGTCACTTACAGAGAGCAGAAGAACTGCCCCATAATTCAGGAGGAAACAGTCAGTGACCTGCTACTCCAATTCACAAGTCTCACTCACAAGTCTATGGGACCAGATCGGATTTGCCTGAGGGTTTTGAGGGAGCAAGAGAAAGTGCTTGCCAAGTCACTCTCCATCGTCTGTCAAAAGAGGAGGTCTCAGATAGAGACTGGAGACTTGCCAATGTGATGTCCATTGACGAGAAGGGTTGAACGAAGGCTCTGGGAAATTATAGGCCTGTCAGCCTGACCTTGGTATCATGAAAGGATATGGAGCAGATCACACAGCATGTGCATGTCAACCAGGGGATCAGGCCCAGCCAACATGGGTCCATGAAAGGCAGGTTCTGGTTGACCGACTTGATCTCCTTCTATGACCAGGTGACCCACCTAGCAGATGAGGGAAAGGCTGTGGATGTGGTCTACTTAGACTTTAGTAAGGTTTTTGACACCACCTGCCACTGCCTTCTCCTGGAGAAGCTGACAGCTCATGGCTTAGACATGTGTACTCTGCGTTGGGTGAAAAACTGTCTGGAGGGCCAGGCTCAGAGAGTGGTGTTGGATGAAGTTAAATCCAGCTGGTGACCGCTCCTAAGTGGTGTTTCCCATGGGTCAATGTTGGGGCCTGTCCTCTTTAACATTTTTATTGATGATCTGGATGAGAGGATTGAGTACAACCTCAAAAAATTTGCCAACAACATCAAGCAGGGAGAAAGAGTTGATCTGCTTTAGGATAGGAAGGCTCTACAGAGGGATGTGGACAGGCTCGATCAATGGGCTGAGGCCAACAGTTCAACAAGGTCAAGTGCCAGTGCCTGCTCTTTAGTCACAACAACCCACAGGCTTGGGGCAGAGTGGCTGGAGAGCTGTGTTGCAGAAAAGGATCTAGGGGTGCTGGTTGACAGCCAGATGAACATGAGCCAGCAGTGTGCCCAGATGGCGAGGAAGGACAACAGCATCCTGGCTTGTATCAGAAATAATGCAGCCAGCAGGACTACAAAAGTGATTGTGCCTTTGTACTCAATGCTGGTGAGGCCACACCTTGAATACTGTGTTCAGTTTTCAGCCCCCTCACTACAAGAAAGACATGGAGGTGCAGGAGGATATCCAAAGAAGTGCATTGAAGCTGGTGAAGGGACTGGAGTACACACCTTATGAGGAGCCACCGAGGGAACAGGGATTATTTAGTCTGAAGAAAAGGAAGCTCCAGGGGAGACCTTATCAGTCTTTACAGCTACCTGAACAGGGATTGTAGTGAGGCGGGGTTTGATCTCTTCTCCCCAAAACCTACCAATAGGATAAGAGGAAATGGCCTCAAGCTGCCCTAGGTGAGGTTCAGGTTAGACATTAGGAAAAATTTCTACATGGAAAGAGTGTCGAAGCATTGGAACAGACTGCCCAAGGAAGTGGTAAAGTTACACTTCCTGACAGTGTTCAAGAAATGCATAGATGAGGCACACAGGGACATGGCTTAGCAGGTATGGTGTTGAGGGGTTTAAGATTCAGTTCAAAGATCTTGAAGGTCTTTTCCAACCACAATCATTCTATGATTGACCATTAACTCTGGGAATAATTTTAGAAAATGCTCAAATGATAGCCGAAAAGTGAAGCTGAACATGGATCATATATATGTGAAAATTTTATAATACTTAGGAAGAGAAGATGAGAATATGACGCTCTGGAGTTTGGAAAGATGCTTATTTGTATTTTCAAATTATCCTCCTAGATATGAAGAAGAAATTGTGCCACTGCACAAATATCACAAAGTACTCAGATGCATCTAACCTATCTAAAAATTCACCATTCATAAGGTAACATCACACTAACAGGTTCAGTCCAGAGGCAAGGTGAAGGATGCCAGGCAAGGTGACATTATGATACCCTGAGGCTTTAATTTCTCCAGATTTTCTCCTGGTCACATTCTCCTGTAAAGAATGAATGTCTTTCTTGGGTACTTTAAACTGTCAGCCACTTAGCTATCATGTGCCATTGATGATCTTAGCTCATCTTCCTATTCTGTTCTATTACTTTTTGTAGAAGCTCTGGAAGGACTAATGTTCCACACAGTGATAGTAATCTTGCGAATAAAGGTATTCAGTGAAGAAGTTAATGAAAGAGTGGTCAATTACAAGCAGTGAAAAAACTCATGTGACGCTTGCAAGCAGATGGAATCTGAGAACATTCACCATACTTCAGCAAGTCCAGTGAAGGCTGTCTGCATAGTCTCTTTTTACTTGTTTTACTTTTGCGTGGCCCATTTTGAAAGTGGATAACAAAACAACTGTGATTTCCCTTGAAACCTGGAAATGCTATTTTAAATGCCTTTGCATTATTGAGTTAAATCAAGCATTATGAAAAATAACTTATTACAGAATAGATACAAAAATATTTATTCTTCTTGATCCTGCAGAAACTTGTAGAAAATTAATACAACCTTAAATTATGGATCCTTGTCCTATAGAACAAGAAATCTTTTCTGTTATCCTTATCAGATAACAGTAATAGCAAATCCATGCTTAAGATTCTAACATTAAAAAACATAAGGTAAGCATATAAATAATGAACTAAGAAAGCCTTCCTCATGAATTTCTATCCAGTTATAGTCAAGCATTTCTTTGTTTAAAGAGAGGTGCTGAGATTAAAAATCACAATTCATACAAGGAGTAAAATGTCAAGTCAAATAGAGGATTATTCTTGAACAGTAGCTGCAAGAAAAGAAAGAATCAGAGAGCAAAATATACATTATCTTTTAAAGGATGTAAATTACCATAGTGTTTTACATTTGTAATTAGTTTTTTTTCCCCGAAGAAATGTTCATCTTTAACCCCCACATTCTATTTCTTGAAGTTCTGCTCTAGTGTATTATTCCTGAAATTTTGAATTACAGTTCACATAGTTTGCAGAAAATTCTAAATCCTTTCAGTGTGTGATAGTGACAGTTTATGTAAAAAAAATAATAATATTAACCTTAAAAGACATCTGAACTGGTAATATTGTCATATTTTTCCTTCAGGAACCCATGAAAGTTAGAAACAAGTATACAATATAAGTATACAGTATAAGTATACAAAAAAAAATGAAAACAGATTACTCCTGAAATAGAAGTACTGATGTGATGAACAAGGGATGTGGAAATTACACTTACTCTTCTAAACATTATTTCCAGATTCTTAGGAAGTTTATAAAATCCTTGATAGTTTAAAAGGAAACTGTGTATGGAATCACACTTCTCGGTTTTAACATTTGTATAATAAAATCTTAATTGAAAATCGCAATTAACCTATATAACCCCTTAAACATAAAACTGCAGCTTCATAATCTAGCTAAGGACTTTTCTGTTCTCTTTTGTGATTTAAACTTTCACGGTTTTGTGAACAAATTTTATCTATTTGGTAAAATCAATGATTTTTGGAAGCCATGTAGTATTTCAGAGGTTAAACATCCAAAAGGTTTAATAGTGCACTGTTTCTGACTAATAGAATACATACAGAATATAATACAGGGGGAAGCAACATAGTATGTATAAAAGTATGGGCAAATAGTTTTACCACCATGAGAAATTTCTTCCATTATTAAATTCTAATTATTGTTGTGTACCTTTTAGTACCTTTATTCACATCCATTATTCCATTTTCTACTCTGAGTTCAAACTATGCATAGACTTGGACGAGCTCTTCAGGAGACCTCCCAGGAGGTTCAAGGGTTTGAAGGACCATCTAGGCAGTGGCAAGGTTGACTTCAGATGCCACTGCTCTGAAGAGAAGTCCCAGCTAGCAGATATCACAGACTCAGTAACAGATTTATCTCTCAAAGTGTCTCTGAGAGAGGGACAGCTGAAGCCAAGAATGTAGAGGTGCCAGGGAATGAAGTTGGTGCCTGTATCCTGGCACCAACTCTTTAGCTTAAATTCAGAGTGCTAAAATATCAGACACTTTGAGGCACAATTTAAAATATGTTGTAATAGGGTAAAAGATAAGAGATACTCAGAAAGATTGGGGGAAGTATTTCAGAAGTTTAGAGCATCAAAAAGTCCTCATGTGTAATATCATACCTCTGCTAGTGACCTCTCAGAAATCTAAAGAATATAAATTACACAGATAATGATATTATTCTAGAGCTCTTGCAGCTGCAGAGCTTAAATGAACAAGAGAGCCATCAAGAGTCATATACACATACTGACTGATCACAGCAGTCAGCTTCCTTTGTAAGAATCTGACCCTGGGCTTACACAAAAATGGGATCACTGTTTCTATTTCCCCATCCCTAAGAAAAATGGGCTTTATGAGAGAAGCTTATCACATTTAGGAACTATACCCTAAGTGAGAAAACATAATCTCAGGACACCAATACAAGAAGTGCACGATTCATAGGGTGAGAAAAGCCTGTTCAGGAGTGCTACTTGAATGCTTTTACAAGCAGAATTGGCTGCTAGGAAATTCCTCTTCTGTATTTCTTGCCTGTCTTTTTGATCAGAAAGAGGAAAACTGAGAAGTTGAAGTATCTGCCAGGAAGACTGCTATGAGAACATAGGAAGTCATAAGGAACAAAGTTTGGGAGTACAGAGGCACAGAGGATGACATGTAGCAAGGCTATGGACCTTTGCATGCCCCAAGACATGACATTACCACATAATATTAGCAGTTGACCAAGCTAGATTCAGTTCCCATAGACTTAAGAGCTGGATCCAGGAGCTGGATCTACTTACAGGAGACTAGAGATCTATCAAAGTGAGGGTGGGTTTGGAGGAAAATAAATAAATAAACCCCAGAAAAACAGCTTTTGGCATATTTTTATGTATATAATGAAGTTCCATTTGACATTTTTTGATGTCTGCAGTGTGAATTGGATGTGAAGATGAGGTCCAAACAATTTTTAAAAATAGAATGTTATCAACAGTAAAATCAGAATGTAACCATCTGGTGATCATCCCTCTGTACTCAGCACTGGTGAGGTCACACCTCGAATACTGTGTTCAGTTTTGGGCCTCTCACTACAAGAAAGACATGGAGGCACTGGAGCGTGTCCAAAGAAGGGCAAGAAAGCTAGTGAAGGGACTGGAGCACTGGCTTTATAAGGAACAGATGAGGGAGATGGGACTATTTAGTCTGGAGGAGGCTCAGGGGGTACCTGAGGCAGAGGTTGATCTCTTCGCTAAAATAACTACTGATAGGATAAGAGGAAGTGGCCTCAGATTACACCAGGGGAGGTTCAAGTTAGATATTAGGAAAAATTTATACACGGAAAGAGTAGTCAAGCATTGGAATAGGTTGCACAGGGAAGTAGTGGAATCAACATTCCTGGCAATGTTAAAGATACATGTAGATGAGGCACTTAGGAACATGGTTAAGTAGGCATGGTAGTGATGGGTTTACAGTTACATAATGCACCTGAGAGACAGTTCTGCAACATATTTGCTTGGCAAAACACAGACAGATCATACAGACATTTATGCATAGCATAAATTTATTCTTGTGTCTAACATTAAACAAACTAATTGAATTGTTTCCAGAATCAGAATTGATATTTTAGGTACCAAGAGAAAACAATTTGACATAATACTTGTAGTTTGAAAGATTCTATTCTGCACAGAAAATTGATAGCCTGAAGCAATGAAATTTTTATTTTGAACATTAGCTTATTATAGGAGGACAGGATTTATGGCTGTAAGAATGACTTGTATAAGTCAAAAATTCTTGAAAATGATCAAAACTAGAAAAGTAGAAGTGTACATTTTTTTATCATATATCACTGTATGGCTATATGACAGTGAAGAACCACAGAGACTTTACAATTGACTGGGCCAATTATATAAGAGAATATATTAAATATCTTCTGTGGATCCACAAGTTGAATAAAAGAAAAAAATTTTGAAAGCTGCTGTATAAAACCAGTGCCATTAGTTTTTCATGGAAGTAAAAAATCTGACAAATTCTGTTGTTTTGGCATGTACTTTATTATAAACAAGGCTTCACTACAGCTAAGTTTCTTATGTGAAAACTGCAGTGCATTACTGCTGCTGAATCCAAAAAAAAAGAAAAAGTGATCATAAAAGCATGATGAGGAGACCAGTTTCTCTTGCCTTCATACACCAAAAACCTCTTAAGGACAGTCAGTTATACAATTAAATATTAGTGTGAGGAGAGGTGTGAGTCTTACTCTTACTGAATACTAGCAGTCTATCATCAGAAGAATGTTCTTTTATTTGGAAAAATAAAAGAATCTCCTGGAGTCTCCCTCCTGGAGACAGGCACTATGAAATTAGGAACTCTAGTTTGCCAAGGCAATATCAATTACAAAATCCAAACAGGGAGCAACTTTGTGGAAAAAGGAGAAGAGAAGGCTGGTTATCTGGTTATCACCTTAAAAGAAGAAATATAGGCAAGACCATTGCCAGTAAATACACCAGCTCAGAAAGTTGAATGGATTGCTTTGACATGGTCTCTGGAGTTATCAGGAGGAAAGCAGGCCGATATCTACCATGACTTGAAATGTGTCTTTGGGTAATATGTGTACATGGGCAATTTGAAAGAAATTGTGTTATCATCACAACAGAACCCTATAAAATATCACAGAATGGTTGAGTTTGGAGGGACCTCTAGAGATCATCTAGTCCAACCCCCCCCCCCGCCGTTCTCAAGCAGAGACACCTAGAGCATGTGGCACAGGGCTGCATCCAGGCAGATTTTGAAGATCTCCAAAGGAGAATCCACAACCACTCTCAGCAGTCTGTTCCACTGCTCTGTCTCCTAACATAAAGAAATTCTTCCTCATAAGCAGGTGGAACTTCCTGTGTACCTTCCTGTACCCATTTCCCCTTGTTGTCACTGGTCACCACCAAGAAGAGTTTAGCTCCATCTTTACATCTTGTACCCTCAGGTATTTGTACATGTTGATAAACTCCCTCTCAATCTTTCTTTTCAGGGTGCCTGAGGCCTTCCCATGTTAAACCAATATGGCAAGGGACGTGGTAAAAGTGTTGTTAGAAGAAATTACACCAAGATTTGGGATATTAGAATAACTCCCAAAGCTAAGGAAAAGGTTACTCCATTTAAAATTTTGTATGGGAAAATTTATGCTGTAAATTTGACTAAGATAGAAAACCAAATGTGCATTAAAGATGATTATCTTTTGTCTTTGCCAAGAGTTCTTATCTCCCTCCACAGGTATGTCCCATTGAGAACACCTATGGCTTTGGACTCACCTATACACTAATTTAAGCCACGAGATCAGGTGTATCTATGAACCTGGAAGGAAGCGTCACTGATAGGAAAGTAGAAGGGCCCTTATCTTGTGCTATTAGCAACTAATACATCTGTAAAGGTGAAGGGAGTTGACTCTTGGATTTGACCACATGTAGCTGAACGCAGTGGCCCTGACAGTGACTTAGAGAGCTGAACAAACTCAACCTTTCAAACTGAAACTACATAGATAATAACATTCTGCACTTAAACTGATATTGAATCAATTTTGTATTTAGACTGTAGTCAAGGGAGCGTTCTCTCTCGTGTGTGTGTGATTATTGGCTCATTGCACAGTGGGAACAAAGCTGCTTTTTGGACACCACGACCAGTAGAAAGTGCTGACATGGGATAAAGCACAACAGCTGAACAAAAGAGTACAGGTGTAGCAGATTCCTCTACTTTGGCATTTCTGCAAGAGGAGTTGCTGACATCTGTTCAATCACAGCATTTATTGGAGAGCACTTCTGTTTGTCACTGTTTCCTAAGCATAGCACAGTGCATAGTACACAGACCTTTAAATTGCTTTGCTCTGCTCTGCTGAATAACTTCTGTTCAGTAGTTAACATTTATAGTTAGCATTTATGGAAATTCAGACTTGTTGCTTAAATGGATTCTATTCTACAATTGGAATAGACTAAGCCAAGAGACAGACTGTTTCTGCAGTTTAAACTAATCTGAACTGTACTCCTCTACCTACCACTATTGCAATCCATGCAACAAGATTGAGAGTGATTCCCAGTTCTGCAACTGATATTGAAACTGTGTCCACTTGCCTCACCAAATGTCAACTGTTGGGATGTTACTTCTTTCCTGGTAAGTGTGCCCCAATATTTTTCTGGAAGATTTTGTGACTTTTGTTTTATTCAAGGACATCACATCAGGGTTTTTTTGATGTTTCTTTCATGTGTGTGTGGGAGGGAGAGTGGAGCTATTATAAATGTTTCATGAACTCTTCTAGATCAGACATTAACAACAAAGTATTTTTCATTTTGTATTCATCATGCCCTCAATATTTCTAATCCATTTATTACTTTGACACCCTCTCCCCCAAATAGACTAAAAACATCCTCTTACTGCTTGAGGCAATATACCTCAACAATTCCCATTGAAATCAACGAGAATCCTTAATTGGGGCAAATTTATTTTTAATTTTCCGCAGGGCTGTTAAGTTGAAAAACATTCTGTCAGACAAGAAAGTTATATATAGAGACCAGACAGTGAGATAATAAATGCACAGCTGCAGGACACAGCTGAAAGGACAGGTGAGCAGAAGGCACAAGTGCTGCAGGGTGAAGGAAGGGAAGGGCATGAACCAGCAGATAGAAGGTTCTATTACATTTCTTGCAACTAGCCCTGAAGAGTATGGTCAGTTTTCTATGAACAATGGAAAAAGAGAGCTGGGGTTCTCCCATGCTGCCAATGTAGCCAGCAGAACTTAAAATACTTGCCAGAAAAAAAAATGCGTTTGGAAAGGTTTCTTTTATTTTTTTCCCTGTGAATCCTGTAGCTCAGTAAGGGAGTCTCACCATGCTTTACTTTAAAAAAATGGAAAGCCTAGGGCTATGAGAAACAGCTTTTTAGATCTGTAATCATTGTATACCATGAGATGAAATATTATTTTAAGTTGCTTTTTCTTATAACTAAGAACGTTCTAAATTCTTATAACTTAATCTTCTCATGTTGGGAGAATTTATGTTACTCAGAAAGAACCAGCTTTTTGAGTATATCACTGTGTTATTGAACTTTTCCAGAAAAGACCCAAAGACTTAGAGGCTTAATTTAATTAGGTCCAGCTTAAATACAGTAATTTGCCAACCAGAACCTACTGAACTCATATACCTACTCAAACAATTTGTGATTTTGTTTATAAATCTGCCCTACTGAGATTCCAAATTCTGCATGCAGAAATACATAGTCATGAATAAATAGAAAATATAAACAGATACAATTTTTAAGGCATTAAAAAGTATATGCTTTGTTTTAAACTCAGGGCATGATGTTCTCAGATGCTCTGTTCCTATTCCCTTTAATAGGGCTTTACGATTTTTTTTTTGATAAGCTTTTGTTTAGAGCATGAGAAAATGTTCTACAGCCATTTTATTGAAATGTTCTAAAGACAATTATTGAAATATAATTACCTTTAAAAGAAAGTAAAACTAACTAAATAATAAATCTTATGTCCTAGCCAGTACGTTCTTCATTACCTTCAATAGTTAATATTGCTTTCTGTGTGTATGTGTGTGTGTGAAAACCTGCCCATGAAATTTAGTAAATAAAAATAGCTCTTATTAGCTCAATTTCCTGCTTTTCTTTTCATAATAAACCTTTCTTCTTTAGACTCTATCCAAACCATTTCTTGAGTGTAAACACTGCTACCTGAAAGCCAGTAATATACTTCTTAATGATCTGTTTCCAATGCACTTCAAAGAAATGAAGATCATTTACTCCATACCTTGACCTAGCATATAGTGTAATTTAATAAACAAGAGAACTCTATACACATAATTGGGTGAAAAACTTGTTTAAAGAATCTTGAAATTCTTTGATTTTTCCATGATACATTTCCTCAGAAAGAAAATAGATTCTGGAAGATCAAGCTGCACAAATATTTTTTATCACAAACATTTTTTGCTAAGAGCATGCCAGACCAGGTGATATCTTGATAAAATCTAATTATATCTGTGTAGCAATCCCAAATAAAAGAAAGAGATAAAAAAACAAAGTTTAAAAGAACTATTTCCAAATCAGATTACAATTTTGTCAAAATATTTGTTTTTGAGTGAAAACAAATAACGAATTAATGAAATTATCTTACCGTTTTTCATTAATATATATTTTCTTGTTAGTAATAAATTTTGCAACATTATCTTAGATTGTGATGTTAGAATGTGATTACCAAATTTAGTAAAGTTTAACAAACACATTAAAAATAATACACTTCCTCCCCCCGAAAAAGGACGTAAAATTATACAGTTATGGCCAAATACTTTTTTCACTGTAGGAAAACTGCAGGAATTGAACACACAAACTACATCAAGAATTGATATTAGCTAAAGATGACTTCTGTCACACAGAAATATTTTAGGCCATTTTTTGAATCTTCCTATCATCTTAATGGATTTAAACTAAGTGTTTAGCTTGTTTAGCTTTTCCTAAAAATGGAGCACTGTCCTACCAGTTTGTTAAAGGAGACAGTAAAACAATCCAGAAGGGCTACAACCACTAGGCTTTAGTTGGTTGATTCTATTCAAGATATTTTGGATAACAAATCCACTATTACCTGGTGCAATTGTTATAGGGATCAGCTTATCAACTAGTAAATAGCAACTAACAGTTAGTGCAGCTAAATGGAATACAGTGCTTGCCCCAGGAAAATGCTGTGGCATTTCTTCACCCTCAGTGTACCCTGCCTCTCAGCCTTGCAAGTATTTAACAATGCCAGTGTTTCTTCACCTTGAATGTACTGGCGACTCTCAATCTTATCCCAGCATTCCAAATTAGAGGCAGCTAATGGATAATCATGGGTCAGCTGGAGGAGTTGGTTGGTTGTTTTTCCCGATCGCTGCTCAACTCATCAGTGCTAGACTCTGTCTAGACAACTCTTTACTCACCCATCAAACACTTAAAAGATCAATGAAATATAAGTTAATGAATTTCGACTTTACTTTCTAATTTTGGGGGTAAGTAGATTTCACAACATGACTCATCTGCAAACTAGGCACCCAGGTCAAAAAATATGTATCTTAGAGGCAAACCTGTACACGTTCAGAATTCTTGTTAACCGCATTTAGCTCCCTAGCTCAGTTATGGGAGCACTGAACTGAGCTAAGATTGTAAGCTTCTCCTTTGAAAAATCTGGATGAGGGATTTGAATTTACCTCTCCCGTATTCTAGAAGAATACTCTAAATTTTCATTTTGTAATTTCTTTGTGGTAATTATTTATACAAAGCAAAAATACTCCAGCAAGAAAGACTAAAAGATATTCATTCCCCCATGCATCAGGAACAGTTCAGTAATGGAGGTAGTCTTCAGAATAAAGACTGAAAAAATGATGCAAACTTGACGCAAATTCCTGCTCCAAATTAGGCGAAGAGAGGAATCAAATCTGAATTATGAATATTTCATATGAGTGTTCCATCTGCTAGACATGGGGAGGACTTGAACAAAGCCTGGCCCAACAGGATGCGTGCATGGAACACCAGATGATCCAGTAATGTAAGAAAAAAAACTATTTCTTCACCCTGAGGTTAGATGCCATATTTTAATGTAGTCAAGGGTTGTGCAGCCAGCAGACAAATACTGGTATAAACACTGGCCCATAGGCAATCAGGCAACTGAGGGCCTGAGGATTTACGTTTAAAAGCCTGTGGTAGACTAAAACATATCTATACATATCTTTTAATAAACACTATAACAAACTACTGAATAACCAATTTTATCATCCAAACTTACACTATAACAAACTACTGAGTAACCAGATTTATCATTGAAACTTAGAATCTCATGCACTCTCATGTGTCACAAAAACAAACAAACAAAACCCACCACCACCCAAACAATTTCAAAATTACATGTGATTAACTGTACAGGCACTTTCTGCAAACACTAATTAACACTAATTTCTATGTACACCCTTTGCATTTTTACTCTTATGAATAGGCATTGCAGCAGACTTTAGCTACACCTATGTATTTTTACATAGGAATAAGGATTTACATTTTTTATGAGTTGCGCATATATTTTCCATGATTAGGCAGTTATTCTTTAAAAATGGTTCATATATTTGTTTGTATAAATAAGATCAAAATAGGCTATAAAACAATATCTTAGAAATAGAAAATAGCTACTGACTGAGCCCTGCATCAAATGAAGTCTTTCACATCGCCCATCAAACTGTAAGGTTGATTATGATATGTACAAGAAGTACTGAATGCTGACTCAAGTAAACATTTCAGGATCTACTCAAATCTTTGATCCAGACCCAGAACTTTGCTGCATCATACCCAGAGCTTACAATGTTGCATCTAGACTGTCTTCATAAAGAGAAGGTGAAAGGCGATCATGTTGAGGGCAATCATACTAGTCGTCCCTTGTGTGACGACCAAGGGGATCAGGCCCAACCAACATAGGCTTATGAAAGGCAGGTTCTGTTTGACCTTCCATGGTCAACCTGATATCCTTCTATAACGAGGTGACCTGCCTAATGAATGAGGGAAAGGCTGTGGATGTGGTCTGCTTAGACTTTAATACGGCGTTTGACGCCATTTGTCACTGCCTTCTCCTGGAGAAGCTGGCAGCTCACGGCTTACACATGTGTATCCTGCGTTGGGTGAAAAACTGTCTGGATGTCCAGGCCCAGAGAGTGGTGTTGGATGGAGTTAAATCCAGCTGGTGACTGCTCATAAGTGGTGTTTCCCAGGGGTCATTGTCGGGGCTGATTCTCTTAATATGAGGGGATCGAGTTCACTCTCAGCAAGTTTGCAGACAACACCAAGCTGGGAGGAGGAATTGATCTGCTTTAGAGTAGGAGGCTCTACAGAGGGATCTGGACAGGCTGGATGGATGGGCTGAAGCCAATTGTATGAAGTTCAACAAGGCCAAGTGCTGGGTTCTGCTCTTTAGTCACAACAACCCCATACAACACTACAGGCTTGGGGCGGAGTGGCTGGAGAGCTGCATGGCAGAAAAGGGTCCGAGCTGTTGGTCAACAGCCGGATAAACATGAGCCAGCAGTTTGTTCAGGTGGCGAAGGCCAACAGCATCCTGCCTTATACCAGGAATAGTGTAGCCAGCAGAACTAGGGAAGTGATCACCACCCTGTGACAGCCACTGGTGAGACCACATGTTGAATACTGTTTTCAGTTTGGGCCCCTCACTACAAAAAGACATGGAGGTGCTGAGCATTTCCAAAGAAGGGCAATGAAGCTGGTGAAGGGGCTCAAGGAAATGGCCTCAGGTTGCTCCAGGGGAGGTTCAGGTTAGATACTACCTAAAATTAAATTTCCACATGGAAAGAGTGGTTTAGGCCTTGGAAACGAGACTACTCAGGGAAGTGGTGGACTCACTGTTTCGGTGTACATGACACACTTGTAGATTAGATACTTAAGGACATGGTTTAGCTGGCCTGGTGTTGAAGGGCTGACAGTTAGACTTGATGATCTTGAAGGTCTTTTCCAACCATTAATGATTCTAAGCACTACTTAATTAAAGTATTTATGTACAGAGCAGTAATTCATCATACCATAAGCTATTGCTGATTAAAATCAGTAATCTGGTTTTAAAACCTTGCACACTCATTAAAATGAATACTAAGGCAGGATTCCTAAAGGCTTGACCCACTTCCAACACGGTTTGACCCGATTCAGTATGATGCAGTTCCATTTATAGTTTATCTGCTGTCTGGATTTTATCCATCTAAGAGATAAGGTATTGATTTCTACAGAAGAGCAATATTTATAAAATAATTCTAAGTACAAAGGAGAAACATCTATTTTTCATCTTTATTTGTACTTGGCCACCTTCATTGGATTAGTTATCTAACATCATCTTTAGTAGATAAAAAAGCCAGCCTATTTTGAAAAATAAAATGTGATGGCATAACTTTCCTGGCAGCTTGTTCTACTGCATGAGTATTATGCAGTTACACAATGATTTTGTTGGCATTTAATCTAAATATTCCCTTCTGTCTTTCTCTCCTGGTAATTGTAGACTAGAGGCAAAAAATATACCCTTGAGAATGGTAGTTAAATAATTGTATAGGAAGGGGAACCTACCATATATATAACCAGGTAGTTTCCTCCTGTTGTAGATCATTGTGGGGTACCTACATCTTCTTGTATTTAGTAGCAATTTCTTAAAAAGCAATTTAAAAATCTCAGATAGCAACAATTCCCAGGAAACTCTCATCATCTAAGAAAAGGAAATATGCAGGAAAATACTTTGGTCAAAGCACAACTGAGTTTAACAGTATTCATCTACTGTGATTGCTGCTGGACCTTTGTAGAGACTAAAAAATATACACATGATGGTGACAGAAATGACATATTGTCATTAAATGACTAGACTTCTCAAAATGCTACAGAGCTATGCCGTCGAGATACCAAGGAAGTTGAGTGAGGACGAATTTGACAGAGAGGAAACTCTGAGAACACTGAAGGTTGTGATTCCTTTCTCCCTATTCTGTGAAGGCTTCCTGTTTCTATATTAATCAGAAAACTATTTGTAAATGTTAAGTGGCAAATGTTAAGGGAGAGTACTGTTATGAAATTTTTCATTAAAAAAAACTCTGCTTCTATCTCTATTCTGAGCAATGCAAAATAGGGACAGAATTTCACTTGCATAATACAATGTGACCAAAAGCTGTACAACCTAATCTTTCACCTAGTTAAAATCAGGGCTGTCAACACAGAGTATTCCAATTTCTCTCTCTGGAATTTGAGCGAGCTCAGATTAACTGTTTGTAAGAATTAAGCCATTAGAAACTTCCAGCATTATTCATTTTATAATTAAGAATATAAGCAAAAAATGACTTGTGGGTTTTTAACTTTAGTTCTGAAATTGCTGACTTCTGAATGCTTGGTTCATGGCATGCAAATGCCATATTTCAGTGTCTTCTTCCCGCACACTCTTTCTTGTTTTTTTCTTTGCTTGGTTTTGTTTTTTAAAATAATAATTGCAAAGGTAAGGAGATGACAGGAAAGAAGTTAATAGGAATGCATGTAGTCTGAAATAAAGCATTTCCTAATATTACACCTTAGATTTACTCAAAATTACAAGAATATTAAACCAACTGTATTGAATGCTATTTGATGGGGAGGTTATTGCGGTGATGAAATTATTTATACTGCAATTAAGTACATTGCCCTTTTATATCTGTTCTTTTGGTCCTCATCCTAGTGAGCTGGTTAAAGGAAGAAGGAGCAAGGAGCAGATAATGCTTAGGCCTACAAATCAGCCCTTCTTTTACAAGCTTTTGTATCAGTAATTTTGAGTTAACTGGAGCTCAGGAAAAGCATTGAGAATTCTTTCGTTCAGGCAAAAAAATTTAGTGAATACCAAGAGAATATAGATTACAGAAGCAACTAGCATGAGCATATCTTCTCCCTAGTGCAAAAGAACTGCCTATGGCAGTGCTATTTGAAGGAAGGATGCTGTACGCAATTCCTCAGATCCGTATGAAGGGGGCAGTGTATACATTTCTGCAATATCTCCTGCCCAATACAAGAAAGTACATATGACAGCTGTGAAGGTTCATATTATTCTTCCAATAAAACCGTCCATTCCCTTATGGGATGTTAAGTCCTCCCAGGGATACTAGCTGAATCACTTTGTATGGGTGCATCTGTGGGTACCAAACAAAGATTTTTTTCATCCTACTTCTCTGTCCATGCAAGAGCAGCCAAGATTTTGCTCTAAGTGTGAGAGCGCCAGGCCCGTTTCCACAGATCATTTAAGATATATTTTTATTCCTTTTAGGAGGAGAAAGCTTCACAAATATCTTCTATAGATACTCAGTTCTTCAGTTATGAAGCACAAGTATACTAGTTTTCTCTGGCTATCTCATCTAACAAACAGTTGAGGTTAATATTTTCTCTATAGCTTTTGATGATAGATAACCACAAATATAAAATTTTCTAGGTGTAAAAATCCATAAACAATTTTTCAAAAACTTTGTTCTTTTCTTTGGAAAAAAGCCTTTATGTGCTTACTGACCTTTATTATGCACACTTCAGGGGTTCTTAATAATCTTTCCCTTTTGAGGGAGAAGCATAAACTAAATATGCAAACAGCTTCCTTCTCTTTACTAGGCTCTGTGCTATTTACTAATACAACACAATGTTCACCTGCTGTCACATCATACTGCCACAACTATGCTCCAAATGTCACATTAGCAAAGTCAAGTTAGAATCAGTTTGCGTTATAACATTTTTTTTTGCACTGACCTTTTGAAGGACCAGGATGTGGGGAAGGCTTGGTTGCTATAGCTCTAAGCAGAAAACCTCTGCTTATTTATTGTTTTAAATATAAGAAGTGCATGCTTTTAAAACCTGTTGCAATTATCAGCTTTTATGAATGTGAAACAACCTCACAATCCACTTAACTGTCCATGACTTGCTCAATCCTATGACTTATCTGATGACTTATTTGAAGTCTTGTAAAAAGAATGAAAAAAAAAAACCAACAACCTTTTCATGTCCGGGGGAAAAAAATTAATCCATTTTGGGGGAAAAAAATTAATCCATTTCTTTTCAGCTACTCCGGGTTGCTTACTATAACTTTGGGTGCTGCCAAAATACCCAGCTGGTCTTAAACTAGTTAGTTGGAATACTGATAACTGCAAAACTGTAGTCTCCAAGAGTTATTCTCCCAAATTTTCCAGCTTATGTTCTTTCCATATTATTTTTACTACACTGCTGCCAGTGTAGTAAATTTACTAGTTTAAAGCTAGCTTGGATAAGATAAAATAAGCTTCTGAGTGCTGACAACTTACAACATAGATCCTTTCCATTATGTTTTCCCTGACCTTAGAATATATATCCACAAACTATGACTTGATCGAAATTATCTATCCCTTTAGCAATTCAGCATTAAGTAATCCTTTTAATCATTCTTATATGTAATGTCCCAAACCCCCAAACAATTTGTGTAGTCCTTTTATGGTTTTGAGAGTATACCTTCAGTACTTGAGCCTCAGTGCAGTACTCCTGTCCATATAAAAAATACAATAGGTTACCACAGTAACAACCAACTTAGACAAAAAACAATATCAGTAATAGATATGGCAGAAAAGGAGAAACTGTTTCTCCAAGAAAATCTATTTTTTGCATTGGCAATTTTAAAAATGGGCACAAAATAAAGCAGCATTACAGCAATTTGCTTCCAGAACACAACGAAAGTTGGTACAAAATTACTAAGACCATCTAGGATGAGAGCTTGGAGTTATTCTTTGAAAACATCAGTGCTAAGTTCACGAGTGATCAAACAGGCAAACAGAGTTGAAGGTGGAAAGCAGAATATTGGGAAAGGAGTTATAAATAATAAATAATGTGGGAATATCATCCGTGAATTTCACATATAGTAATAGGCCCTTAACTTGAATATTCCTTGTGACTCTTATTGTGCTATCTCAGAAAAGGTATAATAGCATCAGAAGAGATGGGATTATCAGAACAACTTTTACATG
Organism: Crypturellus undulatus; assembly: GCA_013389825.1. Lineage (NCBI taxonomy): Eukaryota > Metazoa > Chordata > Aves > Tinamiformes > Tinamidae > Crypturellus > Crypturellus undulatus. Next base: position 17,526 of record VWPW01027489.1, read on the forward strand.
AAGAAAAACTAAATCTGTACCCAGGACTCTCCCATCTAGGAAACAGCCTTTGATAAGAAAGGTCCATAAAACCTGAGCGATGTAAGGAAAATTAATAAGGCAATTATTCACTGCTTCTCATATTTTAAGAACAAGAGTATGTCCAATAAAATCATAAGGTAGCTGGTTTAAAAACAGATGGAAGACATGTAGTTATTCAATGCATAAACATTTTGTGAAACTCACAGGATGTGTTGAAGGGCAAACATAAATATATTCATAAAAGGTTTTAAAAGTTGATGGAGTATGAGTTATTATAACATAACTATTAAATATGTTCGCCCAAAGACAATCACCAGCCCAGAAAGTCAGGAAAATGCTAGCCTTTGGGAACTGAGAGGGCATAACAAGGAAGAACCCATTTGATATATGCCTACTGTTATACCTGACATAAACCCATACCTGACATAAATCACATCCTCCCATCCTCAGTACCATAAGGAACAGGATATTGAGCTAAATAGAACTTTTCAGCTGCCTCAATATTGCAATTATTTGTGGACTACAAACATAAATATTTATAGTTAGATACAAATACAGAATGAGGTGAACATTAAGCAGTGAAACACCAAAATATTTGTACAATAGATTTGACTGCTTGGTATATAAAAATGGGAAACATTTCACTTTTTTATTATATATCTTTATAGATTTCTTACAGATTCCTTAACAATCATTTTTTAATGTACATGCATATGTGTGTGCTGAGATTCCCTTTTATCTCAAGAACTGAGCAGGAGTCACCCCTTTAAAATGTATAAGCAGAAGACGAGAAGGTGCAACACTTCCTTCTCATATAGTAGTTATTTATATAAAAATGGTTAAAAGACTCATCATAAACCTGAGATTTCCCAGGTATAATTTACTTTTTTGCCTGATAGTAAATGTAATTTTCCCTTATTTCCATTTATGGCCCAGCTATCCTTCTCACAAATGACCGAATTACCAAGCTATAATCACACTTATCCTATGTCTTTTACTTGAAATGATTTCAAAACAAAAACCCATAAAAAACAAACAACCCCCCTCAAAATAGCAATAGTTCATGGTTGCTTATAACTAGTGCATCAGAATCATATAACACACAGCATAAGAGCAATAGCTCAAAATTACATAGAGTAGGTCTAGCAAGGACCTCAAAACATTAAAGTGTCAGCACACAATGAATACACCTATGGCACTTCAGTGGTCTCTTTAACAGTTCCAAAGGCAACAGTTTTATGGTCCTTCCAAACCAAAAACAAAAAAATCTCCCAGTGCTTAACTATGAGCTTCATTAGAAAACTATTCCTCATATTTGACTTCAATCTCCATTGCTAGAATTTAAATCTATAACTTCCCAGCCAAATAATCAAAGGAGAGAAAGCAATTTTTCTCCCTTCTTTCTAGCAAGAACTGGCAGGGATTTCAGCTATCCTGTCTTCTCAAAGCAACCTAGATCTTTTGCTCTTCCAAGTCCTTACACTTTTTTTTTCTTAAATCAATGCTGGACACTGTAGTTAGCTGTAGCCTTTTTGGCATTGGGGGGAGAAAAAAAGGACACTCTTAATTATATATCCCAGTACAGCATGTGCCTCTTTTATGTCTGCATGGCTTTGTTTAGTAATGTTCAGTTTGTGGCAAACTCCAATGCTTAGTACTATTTAAATATAATTATGTCCTGTTAAGTTATTTCTATTTGGGTAGCTGATTATTTCTCGTGTAGCATCATTCATTTGCCCTAAATAAACTGCATTTTTTTTTTCCCGATTACTTATTCAATTCATAAAGACCTTTTAGTTCTCGTCTAGTCTGTCTTGTGCTTGTTCTCCCCTGGGACTGCTGAACAGTCTAGTTCATCTTTTTAATTGGTAACATTTAAATCTAAGGTAACCACTTTAGGACTTCACATAGTACATTCCTCCACTTTAGGAGGTTTTTCTTTTTATGAAAATGAGACTCTAAAGCAGTTTTGTGGCCACGTTGTATTTTTATATAGACTATACTTTTGTAGAATCTTTAAGAAAATACCACTGCTAAAAAAAGAGGCAAGTCATACTCCACAGAGACAGTAACCAGAATGTAATGCCTAGAATATTTTTTTTTTCTAAACGATAAGCTATAAAATAGGATAACTGTTTAAGCTATGGAACAGGAGGGTTTTGTATATCATTTCAGACTTCTACTATTCAGAGTTTCACATTGTCACTGATAATTGTCTTGGGGTTGAAAAAACACAGATTCTGTGAGTACTAGAAATGTACTAGAAAATATACTAGAAAATTGCTACAAGCTGCCATAGGTACTGGTTAGCAGACTTAATTCTTCCAGGATAAATTGATGATTAAAAATTACCAGTCACTAAGATGAATAACCACAGTCTAACTGTACTTTTTATCTAGAGATAAAAATACAGCTCATATAGAATACCAAAAACTTCACCAACCAAACAAGTGAGTGCAAAATCAAGAGCTAAAGAGATAGACAATGTCACAAATAAGCCTTCTCACTTCTTTAATTTGTTCCCATTTACATGCAAAATGGTTGTCTTCAATGATAGTTATCCTTTCGAGAAGAATCCATCTCACTACTACTGAGGACAATTTGTTTTACATCTTTATTGCTCATTACATGATACTAGCAATTTTTTTCTATTTTACTTTTTAAAATTTCTATTTACTTTTCCCTAAAGTTTATATGTAACTATTAAAATGCACTTACCCTTTGGGGGAAAAAAAAAACTACAGAAGCTGAAAAGATCTGAGGGCGATTTGGGAATAAAAAAGTGTATCTATCTACTTTCAAAACCAAATCAGATATTGAAAACTGCATCACAGTGTGTCAGACATTGTACTTAACTTCTGAGTCATCACAGGATGACTTTCCTTTGCCTCTGGCAGACATAGTTGTCTACTTTTTCCATAGCCCAAAATGTTAACAGATAGTTTCAATAAACAAAAGTTTCCAGGAATGATTTTATCTTGCGGAGACCATACCATTCTTTATTTTCAACAGCTCATCAAGCAGTTTGCAACTTTCTTTTCCCAAAGAAAAGTCCTAAATTATTCCAGGTAGATTCAGTTTGAATTAGAAAGAAATATTTTACTGCTTGCCTCCTCATTTTGTACCAATCTGTCTTTTTAGTTCTTTTTAAAATTGTCAGGCACAATCTGCCTAGTATTGTCAGACGCAAAATCTAGTTCGAGTCCTCCACAGACTATCAACCGATTTTCTATCCTGGCAAATAAAGAACAATACTTGTGGTCAAGGAATCACTCTTCTGATCTATAATTATCAATTCACTTATTTTATTTTTCTGCATTGACTTGGTCTAGATTATGTCTTTTGATTAAATTGTTACTGAGAATACAAACCAGAATAGATGAAGAAATGAGTGCTGAATTATAGAGCACTCAGAACTGATGATTCCCAATTATTCTACTGAGAGAATAATTTGCTATGCATTTAATATATGCTACACATAATTAAAGTTAATCTCATTTGTTTATTCAAAATTTTTATTTGTCTCTAGATAGATAGCAACTAACAGAGCTATAATTACTAAGCCAAATAACCATTTAAAGTAACTATTTAAACTTTAATTAACTTCTTTCCATTATTTAGAACTTCCCTATTGCTTGCTTGAAAGATCATCCAGACCTTCTCTCAAAGTTTTTCCATAGGATGCCCAGGTTATAAAGAGAGCAAGTAAGCTTTTTCCTATAGGTAAACATTTATAGGAAAGTATTTTGTTGATCATCAAAACCCCAGATATGGGTCTGAATCTGTTCTAAAATAGCCATCATGTAACTGGCCAGCTTTCTTATTGATCAAACAATTCTTGTATTCACTGTAAAGCCATTTGGTCTTAGCCAACATCTGTTATGAAATTGAAAAACATTATAAAGAAACCCTAATTTAAATATTTATACATAAAAGTCTATGTAAAATTAGCTTCTTCAGTTACTCTTCCAGATAAGTTCAGAGGAACCATATTGCACCTCCCCATGATGCACAATCAGATTCTTAATACAGAGAGGGGATCTGCCAAACTTTCTCTACTTAGCTACACTAGAAGGGCACATCTGCCTTAAGTATGATGCATATAGGCCCCTTCAAACTTTTCAAAGAATAAACACATCTAGTAAAATCCCTGTACAATCTTTTCTCCATTTCACTGCTATTAAAAAAAATGGAGGAGGAAGCAAACAGTATTTATCATTAGTGTTGAGCAAGAAATTCTAAATTATATTGATACTGTGAAATAAACTGAGTAACAGATCCCCTCAAGTGGATGGCTGTTCAGCAGATAAAATCTGCTTAAAGGGTGATCCTTTGCAAATTAGGATTATATTTTACATGGTTATACTTTATAATCAGCAGGATTATATTTTAAGTGATTTTCAGAACAAAAAAAAAAAAGAAAAAATTTCTTGTCTTGCATATGCAGCCACCTCCATACTTTTTCTTCAGTATCAAGCTTATAAACAAAATTATTAATTGCATTCTATAAACTGTACAAATAACTCTGACATGTCTTCCATGAATAACTGTTTCCGCAGAACCCTCTCCTAAATAGGCACATAATCCCCAGTTGCAAAGAGCCGTTCACAATTCCTGTGGCTGAAACAAGGGCCAGAGTTTGTCTTCCTTACTGTCAAGAGAACTACCTGCATGAGCAACTCAAATGTAAAGGATTCAAGAAATACGGAAAATCACACAGCAGAAGTATGTTGCAGTTCATGAATGTTTTTTAGCCTCTATAAATATATGGATTTTCTTTTAGGGAAATTCCTGGAAATATTTGCTTGGTTATACTCAGAACATGCACAACAAACTATTATTTTGTCTAAATATGCTGCTGCATTTATTACCTAATGGAACAAATGCAACCAATATACAAGAATGAAAGTGTGCATATAATTGTAAAGCAAATGGAAATGTTGATATCCTACCTTGGAACTGTGTAAATTTGATGGTTCCCATCCTCTCTCCATTTCTGAAAACAACTTGACCCTAAATAAAATAAGTAAATATCTTTAACATTTTATAAATCTCTCATAATACAGTTTCATTAAACTGCAATTTTTTTTTCTTTCCCTACTCAATTATACAATCAAGGTTTAAACATTCAAGATAGTATATGCAACTCGCTCTAAATCCAGGTTATCACCCATTTTTCAAGGATGGAAAAGAGGTATGAAAGAGTAACTTGCGCAGTCTCAGGCAATGAATGATATGCAAATGATTGCTTTTCACTGTATGACTGTACTTATCTAGTAACCCTAATAACTATCATGCAATAAAGATTATGCAAGTAAATGTTTTCCCTTAAAAAAAACTATTCATAACAATGACTATGGCAGCCAAGAGATTTTGTGCCTTGATTTTGCATTACATTACTATTCTTAAATCTAATGCCTTTCAGTATCTTTTTTATGCTATCCTTTGTTAGTCTTCAACTTAATGGTCACATAATGCTGAAGCTTTCTCTCATTCTGAAGCTCTCCTCCTAGGAAAATATTCCCATCTTTCAGGGATTACTTAAATTAAGAAGTTCTTTCTATTTTTTCTTTGACTCAGCCATTTCATACTGAACCCTCGATGTTTAGAGTTGCTGGGAGTTTTCATTAATCATGATGAATGATTATTTCACTCATCATTCATTAATTCTAAGAAGGATTTTCTATATTTTGAACTGGCAGTTCAAACTCCTGATCCAGTGCAGTGGAGCAATTGCATATAGATCACTCTTTTACTGAATTTGCATTTTGATTATCATAGTCATATCCATTAATCTTTGTTTTAGCAGACATCAAAATAAGAGAAAACAAACAAAAATACAAGGTCTCAATACAATTCTCTGTGCAAGCCTCTCCTTTTTTGAATAATCCCTTCTGGTCACCAAGGATTGAAAACAGCAATTCCTCTGTATAGAGAAAACTGCAGAAGAGAACCTTAACTTTTATACTCTGTAAAATCCTACCTTAAATGATGATATTATTGTACAGATATGCTCTCCAAAAGCAATTGCTAAATTTGGATCTCTGCAAGGAGCTATACAGCAGATGTGCTATGTAGTGCAGTTTGGGCTACACAGCATTCACCTCGTGTTTCCTGCTAGCCACAAAACACTTCCCTTCAAATAATATAACATAACACAGTGTAAAATACCTAGCACTGAGAATTAAAAGACCAAAACCCAGTGTGTGGTAAAAACAGAAAGAGAAATGAATAGCATAAATTCTGGCAGCAGTTATGTAAGAGCACAGAAACTGTTCCTCCTGAAAACTAATTTTGAAATAAGCCTGACCAAGTGAGTGGTAACACAGTTCTGGGAGAGAACATAAGATGATAGAAATCAGATTAGGTACCCGCCTTAAGAGTCCTCATCCAAATTCCCCTTATTATGAAGAAGTAATACTTAATATCCATTAATTTTAAAATACAATGTACTTGGCTGCCAGGTTTAAGCAAAAATCAGTAGATATATGGGAAAGAATATTCCCAAGAAGAAGAATTCCAAGGAGACAAATGATGGAAGCTATCCAGACTGTTCTGCAGGAAAAGGATCATCAACAGGTCCTGTTGACCCTCAGTCTCACAGTCACATGGTTGGGCCTGGGCCAGGTTGGTACTACACCTAGGCTTTGAATAAAGATTGGCAATGGGCTCAATGCGCTTACTATACAAGTATATAAAAACTACAGTTCATGCCCCTCCAGCATTCCTTGCCATGTACTGATGCTCAGCAGTGCTAGGACTCTTTATTCTCTCTATTACCTGCATTGGGAAATCACCGGGGAATCTTCATTCAGACGTAGAGGTAATAAATGCTCAATATATACCACAGTGTGCGTTGTGTCTGTGTACCATCCATACTAGGATGTTTGTGTTTTTGTATCCATCCATCCCCTGCCAGACCCTTACACTTGACATTGTTGACAGGATATATAAACGACAATGCTGTGGCCAAGGAGAGCAAAAGGGGAGGTCAGGAACCAAGGAAAGACTGTTTGCTTGCATCTGACAGGATGGCCCCAAATGGAGTGATGGGGGCCAGTAGCTACATTGCTTGCCACCCTATCAGTCCCCAAGGTCTCACCAGAGTTGGCAGAGGGGGAAAATGCTACACGCTTTACAGGTTATGCCCTTTTGTGCTGCTTTGAAAGCATTTTGGAAGCTAACCAGCCAATTAGGATGGGCAATGTTGACAGGCTTTTAAGCCTTAGATAATGAGATATCATCCCTGCAGGAACAAGTGAAAGAGCAGGAGGATTTGAGAAATATGAAGGTGGAAGCACAGGAACTGATTATGACTCAAGCTGAAAAGAGACAAGAATTAACCCATAGGGTAGAGTGACTAACTTCTTTACATATGGCTAACAAATGACATGTGCACTACAGTAAGGCCCCAGCTACAGTTGCAAGGTCAGAACAATAGTAAATATATCCTCCTAGGACCTGGAGGAGTGGGATAGTAATATTTGGAGTACTTCATCAGACTCAGGGGTGGAATTTGGATTAGAGGGAGAACTGGCAACTCCTCAGATCTGACCTCTTGTGAAATTAAAAGAGAGGCAAGTAGATGGGAACACAGTGAAGCAATCTAGGGCTCCAAAGTAATTGCATGATTTTTTAACTATTTTCCAGCAGCAGAGAGACTTTGTTAGCCTGATTAGTGAGAGCATGGGATGCAGGGGCCAGATAACTTGCTATCTTAAAAGAGGAGCTGAATTTAAAGAGCTCGTTGCCACTGGATACTCAAGTACAATATTATCTTCCCCAGTTAACTTCTGCAGAGGATAGTGCAGGGAATGTTGTTGCAGCTCCAGCATTATATCAGTGGTTATGCACCTCTGTGGTAGATACTTACCCATCCACAGCTACGGTGGCAGAGTAGCAGATTTTTGAGGAAGGCAGTAGTGTGTTATTGTAGCTAGAGTAGCCACTGGATTAGCAGATGGAGACAGACCAGATGGTGTGGAAATAAAACGGCAGATGAAAACCCAAATATTAAGGGAGGCTTCAAGTGTCTTAAAGCCATTACTACTAGGCACAGTAATGCCTGCCACTGGGATAGGGGGGTAAACAATATAAGCTCCTTTCAGAAGCCTTTCCGTAATCAGGCAATCTACACAGCCCCCTGCTCCTGTGCTACATACTCTAGCATAGATTTAGCCATTCAGAACCCATTATCTTTAGACACATCTTTTCTGCCATGCACAAAACAACCATCTGGGACTCAATAGATCTTAACTACTAAAAGCCTAGGTGTCAAACTGTTAAACACTGTAATTCATAACATCTTCCATTCTCCAAACATCACATCTAAGACAACAGTATTTATAGGGAAAGGAGATATATTTTAGTCTATCAAGTGATATAGTCAAAAAAATCCAACGATAGTCAGTTATGCAAGTCCAACTTCACTAATGAAACAAAACAGCAAACTTCAGACTAAAGGCAGGTTATGAACAATTGCTCCAGTTTTGTCCTCGTTATATCACTCAATTCGACAGTCTAAGACAAAGGGGTCCTTAAGCACAGGTACAGAAGGAAATACTAGAGAGGCGGTGATAAAGTTCTTATCTCCCTGCAAGCAAAGAACTACCCGCCACCTTTGGAAAGTGAGGGGAGAGCGGAAGGCCAAGGGTGAGGAAAATTATAACGTTCCATAAAATCAGCACCTTTCCTGAGACCATAATTTTATATCTTTAACCCACTGAGGACAAAATGTTTCTGGATCATTTGATTAAATCAGATCCTGTGGCTGTAGCTTTTTTAGTCTTGTCACTTTTCAGGAGATATATTTCTATGAAAATTTTCAAGATCGAAATTTCAAGATTTAAATTTGAACTATTTTATGATTCAAAGAGTTTTTTTCCCTGACTGCTTTCTTGTTCATGACATTTTTAGAAAAATCTGGGTAACTGAACACAGTTATCTGGAGAGAAGTTACCTGGAGAGCAACAGGAAAGCTTAAAAAGCAAGTGTGAAGCACAGTTGAAAATCTTACCTGACTGTCATTTTCTAAGTGAAGAAGTACCATTCTAAACACCTTACTATTCTAATCTAAGATTCTAGATACTGATCACAGAATCACATAACCATCTAGTCTAACCCTCCTGTTCAAGCAGGGCCATCTAGAGTAAGTGGTTTTTTTTTAATATCTCAAAGAAGGATATTGCAGAATGTCCCTAGACAAACCTATTCCCTGCTGTCCTCATAATAAAGAATTTTTTCCTTATGTTCAGACAGAACTTCCTGTGTTTGTGCCCGTTGTCCCATATCCTGTCATTGGTCACCACTGAATAAGTCTAGCCCCATCCTTGTTACATCTTCTCCTCAGATATACCTTGGGCAAGGGCTCCTGGTATTCGATCTACTACTGACCAGACATAAAACAGTAGGCAAAAATGAACAAGTCTATATCTAAGGATTAAATATCTCTCTGGACCAGAGGAAAGTTGTCCACAAAGTTAATCCCAAATGAGTAAGTTTCCCAGACATGCAAGCCTGGGTGCTGGAGAAAGTAAGTGCCAAAGAAAGAACACAAACTCATGAAAGAGAAGATGTTGCTAAAGAGAGAGAGCACTCAGATAGCTATTTATGATGGTGATAGATAAGAATGAAGAACTGTTGTTCATCCGATTCCATAAAATTAGAAGTAAGGGGCACTCACTGAAATTATTAAGACACTAGCCTAAAACAGGAAAATGATCAGTGACATTGTTCTCTTTAGTTTAGTTTTTGGTTGTTTTGTTGGCTTTTTTTTTTTTTTTTTTTTTGTACATCATTTAATGAACCTCCTGAATTGGGCAGGGGTGTGTGAACTGGGGAAGAGAGGAGATAGAATTTTTTATTTGTTTTGTTTGAATTAGAAGACCTGAAGGTGGATTGCCATAGTGACTCCATAGGTTATTTCATATATTCTTAAGTAGTTTTGTATGCAGAAAGATAAATGAGAAATCAACCTTATCTCAGATTTCAGTAACTATCTGTGATCTTTTAAACAGGTTGCAGAAAACTGCTTCAACATGAGGGAAAGATAAGAGGAGCAGATGTACAGGTTCACATTAGACATCACTTGGAAATAAGGACTACTCTCAGGAAAGAAATATATAGAAGACACTTTTACTGGCAGGGAGCAGGGGAAGTGCAAGATAAGGGTCATTATCACAGCCCAAGACTGCATCAGGAAAAATTACCCAAGCAATTTTCATAAAAAGATTTGATACAATTTCTCATATTTGCAAAAAGATGATCTTCCTGTTAATAGCTTCTACAGACAGTTGTGGTATTGCCCAGTTCTTTGTGTCTCACATAATAAGTAAGAGTATCTAGAAATTTTTGGAATATTTTGAAAGCAAAGTGAAAGACACTGGAATTGTTTGTAGCAAATTCTATCGAGTATGGTGACATAACCAAATGATAGCTGTGAAAGACGCTGGAATTGTTTGTAGCAAATTCTATCGAGTATGGTGACATAACCAAATGATAGCTACTAATATTTAGCCAACTTCCTGCTCTGTTGCTGGCCAGTGAAGCATGAACAAATTCTGCTACTCTTGATTCAGTCTCTTTCAGATGTATATAAAAACAAAGAGGAAGAGGTGCTCTGAATCACCAGTACTAGGAATTAAATCCCTTTTCAATATGTATTGGAAAGTAAATCTGAACCGCTGAGGTGATATTCAGAATTTTTCTTTTGAGGTTGATTCCGTGGTGATTTCACTTTCAAGTTGTCTGTAGAAAAAAAAAAAGAAAAAAGAACATGCCTGCACATTATATTCAACCATGACATTATTTTACAGCTTTGATAAGAATGATTCAGAAAAGTTAACAAAAAAAAAAAATAAAAGAATAAGGCACGCAGACCACACAGTTGTGCAATTTAGTTTTTAATCTGATTTTTAATCTGTATACCTGCTAGTCTTCTATGGATATTGCTGTTGACTAGAAAAAGTATGACACTCATCTGTGTAAATATGATGGTCAAGTTTTGATTTGCAGTGTTGAAGAAAGACATAGCCCAGGTGGAAATCCATTTTTAAAAAGTATATGCATGGTCAGTTTCAACGGAGAACATTTAATATTCTAATTCCTTTATTTATTTTCTACATTTTATTTAATTACATTTTACACTGTAGATATGAACAAAGCTTCTTTTTTAATGTGCTCTAGGTGTGAAAAGCACACTAAGAAATCAGTAACACTGGAAACAAATATTAAGTGAGACTGGGCACTTTCTAAAATTAAGAATAGCAAATGTCAACAATTGGTTAAAAATCTATTAGTAAATTGTGAAATAATGGCTACTTTTAAATAATCTAAACTTAATTCACTACAGTGTTGGAATTGACAGCATAAGTGAGATCTAAAAGATATGAAATTATATATAAAGTCAGAATGTCACATAACAGATATACTGAATATTACATACAGATGAGGTATTTTTTCTGTTTAAAGAAATCATTCTAAATGATTTTACGATTTTCTATTGCATAAAAAATGATCTGGCAACTAGCATGCTAATTTAGTATTAAAGTATTATTTATTCATTAATTTTGGGGGAGGAGGTGCTTTTTTGTTTTGTTCTGTTTTCAATCGGGAAGTTTTCTAAAAGAATACCTCCAGTCCAGCTATAGCTTTAGGTGAACCAGCATTCACTCCATAGAATGGGAAGCCAGTGAAGAGAAACCTATGCAATAACTTACATCAAGAAAACTCCTATCACTTACAAATACTGTCATTCCACAAAGATGTGAATTAAGGAGGTGAATTTCAGAAAGCCACCATATAAAGTCAGCTTGACACCATGAACGTCAGGTTCTATTTTCTGTCTTCTATCACCACATTTAAATCAGTGGTGTGGTCACTGTCTCATCACTTCTTAACATATAATAGGGAAATTTATATAATAACAACAATAAAGCATATAATAATGTATTAATGTTAGTGAATTTTAAATCAGATCAAGGACATAAGGATTAATTTCCAGGAAAGGTTTCTTCTATACAGAATGCTGATTGGTTGAATAAGAAGTAAAATGGGATATTCCTGCAAACATTTGAAGGAGGCAATAGTCAATGAAAAACAGATTAGATCTACAGCAGAAGTAAGGCTAGGAGTAAGAAATGGTTTTGTTACAGACATTAAGCTTCATTCATGACCTGTAGGAATGTGTTGCAAATATAGAGATGATAGTGAAAGAGTATGTCAACTTGCGGCGGAAGAGAGATTGTGGTGAAGAGTAAATCATGGGTGCCGACTTTCAAGGCTGTACAGCACTATCGCTTTGCAAAGCAAATCATGTGCATTTGATTAACTACAATCAGTGTTTAAAAGTCATACAAATACTCCAAATTATGAATATAAAACTTGTCTTGTTTTGGTTGCCAATTACCAAAGACAAAAGGGATATAAATTTAAAGTTGTATTTACTTAAAATCTTATAGTTACTACACTTAACTTTTCTCCTTACTACAACTGAAAGAGGTTTGTAGCTAAAACAAGAACAAGTCTTGTGAATGCCATCTGACTTAATTGTTTATTATGATGAATTAGGGTTTTTTTTGGATTAATTTTAGTAGTTTGCACAAAAGCAGAAAATCATTTTTCCTTTATCACAGTAAGTAAAAATATCTACCCCTTTCCATAACCTCATTGCACCATGAGGAACTCCCTTGCTGGATTTCTAAATTCAGACTAGGCGTTCTTTAATGATTTGATTACTTGACTGTTTTTTTTATTTGTTTTCTGCATCTCATTTACAACTATTTTCCCTTGTTCTCCTTCCTATATGAGACCAATTTGTACTCATATGTACTGCCATTAATGAATTTTGTAGAAAACCATTTGAAGAGTACTTAGTATGAAAGAAAAGAAGTAGAAATTAAAGATGTTGGTAAAATGAGGTATTGGAATCGTGCATCATATACAGTCACATTTTGTTACTGATATGAGAGGAGTCTATGATTTAGATTTTAGAAAACTTTTGGAGACCTCTATGGCCAAACCAACAAAGATTTTAGGATAGTACTTTTTATCCTCAGTTGTTACTCTTATTTATTACTGTTAAGTTCATAAAGTAAAGGTACTCTGCAAAAGTATAACATGCTACATCTCTGCTAACATTGTAGTTTGGGTTTTACTACCAATTGCATGTCAGTCAGAGTAGTGAAAACCATATCACAAACTAGATTTTCAGCCATGACAAACCCCCTGGGCTATGGCATGCCTTTTTTGAAAAGACTAAGTCTGACATGCCTTTAATTTCCCTGAGATGCACTGTAAAAAATGTACGATGCTTTCACATTTTTATAAGCAGTTTGCTTATAAACTGCTGTATTTGTAGTGTGCTGAAACAGTTCCATAAAGAGAGGTCATTAAAGCTATACTAATAGCTTAAGTATATTAATATATTACTGTAGTAATTAATAATACTAATACGGTATACAACAGGTATACTGATTAGAAAAATTAGATTTTTTTTAATTTACAAAGAACTTGCAAAACAAAGAACGTCCTTTTTCAAGACTTGGTTTAACTTAGCTCTTTACCCTCTCTTTTGGAATACATAAGCTTATTATTCAATATTCTCTTAAACATTTAGCTTAATCAGAGCCTAACAAAAAGACAAAACAACAACAACAACAACAACAAAAACAGAATAGGAAAGTTGAAAGCCTTGGGTAAAATATTTTGCAGAATGAAAATGTTCAGCTGTTCTGCCCCCAATATTTTTAAGTATCTGATTACATCTTATTTGATTACATCTAACATGTTTCCTTGAATTACACTGGAATACAATGTGCTGTTTGACATCTGTTAAAGAGTAATAGATAGGAACCAATTCTATCAATTGGACAAAATGATTACTTTTTAAAGAATGCCCCAAATGTATAAAGAAAATCCTCTGCTTATCACTAAATATATATAGTACCTCATAACCTCTTTCCTGTAAAAATATTCTACAGATATATTTCAATCACATAGTTCAGAACACATATATTATATACATAACAAATGTGTATAATAGTTGCCCAAGTAAATCAGCATTTTAGGTGCTTATCTGCATTTCAGTCGCCTAAAAAATTTTAAGAGTGGACACTTACTCAATGGTGTAGCTTACTGCACCATATAGAAAGCTAAAATGTTCAGATCTGAAAACAATCAAAATGTATAAATATATAAAAAAATCTGAAAAGAAATATTTAGAAGAGGTAGTTAAGTTTTCCATCATTTCTTCCTTCTAAGTATACTCTATCTGCAGGAACAGTTACAAAAATTTGTCAGCCTGGTGACTCAGATGCCAATTCTTAGACTTTAACAAAAATATCCTTAGTGTCCATGATGCAAAGCATTTGTTTCTCTCTTTTCTCAACTACAGGTACAGGATCTTTCATCCACTCTGCCACGATTTTTCCTAGAGGTGAGTCACAGGGCTCAGTACTGGGTCCAGTATTGATCAACTTATATTCAGCCTGAATGGACAGAGAGCCCCCTCTGCAAGTTTGCTGATGATACAAAACTGCGAGGAGGAGCTGTTACACTAGAGGGCTGTGCTGTCATTTAGGGAAATCTGGACAGGCTGGACACCTGAGTGGAGAGGAACCTCAGGAAATTCAACATAGGCAAGTGCAGGGTCCTACTACCAGGAAGGAATAGCTCTGTTCACCAGTTAAGGTTGGAGGTTTACCCACTGGAGAGCAGCTCTGCAAAGAAAGACGTGGGTGTCCTGTTGGACAAGACATTAACCATGATCCTGCAATGTGTCCTTGTAGCCATGAAGGCCTATGGGTCACATGAAGGACCATAGGCCACATTAGAGTGTTGCCGGCAGGTTGAGTAAAGTGATCTTCCCTCTCTACTCAGCTCAGATGTGAGGGCACATCTGGAGTACTGTGTCCAGTTCTGGGTGTCCCAGCACAAAAAGAACATGGAACTACTGGATAGAGTCCTGAATAGGACTAAGAAAACAATTAGGAGACTTGGAACATCTCATGTCTGAGGAAAGACTGAGAGAGTTACTCCTGTTTACCCTAGAGAAGCGAGGCTGAGAGAGAGTCTTATCAGTGTATGCAAATATCTTCAGGGATATGCTCAGTGACAGAACAAGAGGCAATAGCCACAAACTAGAACACATCATTAGTGTTGTCTGATATATATTATACTTGTTCTTGTAACTCTCACAAATTTTATGGAGTCATGATATCTTTTTCCTGCTTTTGCCCTGCTGGTGCGGGCAAATGAAGGCAAAACTGTGAAGCAAGACATCAAGAAAAGACTTTTATTAAAGAAAAAAAGAAAACAGATTGTTATTTAAGAGATAGAGGGATATTACAGGTCTCAAAAATGAAACTTCAGGATCATTTATATGAAAAAGTACCCATAAATATACTTCCAAAATAGAACTGAGATTTTAGAAAATTCAATATTAAGGAAGTCCAACACTTTCAATTAGAAAATGTAATTGGAGCCTTTTTGGAGATGCTCACAGCCTTCTCTGGCATAAGCTACTGAATTCAGCAGAATAATAGCCTCTGGGCTACAGAAGTTTATCTTTCTATCTCACAGAATTCAATTTCATCTGAGACATGAACCTTTGATGACAGTAACTTCTTTCCTTTTTAACATATCTGCAGAGCATTTTTATTCAAGTAGTTCCATCTGAACATGCTAAGGCTCTAGTTCCGTGGTCATCATGAAGATGCAGTACCGTGTGATTACCCCTACCAAGGGGAATGAGCCAAGTGTGAGATGCTGCTGAAGCTCAAGAATTAACCGATTTATCTCAACATAGGGCACCAAAGGATGACCTTCATGTTAGATAAAACAGTTGTAACTGTTGAGTGGATTAATTGGTGGAAATGTTTCTTCCTGAGTTGATCAAATGAATATAAATGTCTCCCTGAGTTAGCCAGACCAGTATGAGGGAAATGTATGTGTGGTTCAGCCCAACATAAGGTACAAAACCCGAACAAAGAACAAAGGTCTTTTTTAAGAGAAAAATGGGCATGAGCTGGTTTCAACCCACGTATTCCTTCCCAGCAAATGGGGACGCCCAACATTGTGATGGTAAGCAAGTTATAGAGACTGATAATGGCAATCACATTAGTATTGTGATTGAACTGTATAAGTGAATGCTTGTATTGTGATTTCACTGTATTGCTGAGATATGATGCTAAATCAAAAATCCCATGTAAAATCTAATATCTACAAAATAAACTTTTATATTAAAGCTTGAATTCTCCTTATGTGTGGAATCAGAACCTGTCCAGAGAGTAGTGGACTCTGACACTAATTGCTGTAACCACCATGCAACAGAAAGCAAGTTGAGAAGCACATAGGGCTAGAAAGCTGGGTAAAGCCTTTGCCCATAGGGTTAGAAAACTGGGTAAGGCTTTTGCCCAAACTTTCAACACTACAACCACATTTTTTTTAACTGGACACATAGACAGAAAGCTCTTCTAAGTAATAAGATTGAGGGAGGCTGAGAGCTGAACTTAGGTCTCTGAGACTACTCAAAAAGCCATTTCCTCTTAAGGGCTTTGCATGGAGCAGGGATATGTCTTTCCCTGAGAGTGGCTGAATAAGGCATGGAAATTTGCCAGACTATCTACTGCCATTCCTGACTTCTGGACAAGAGCCTTTTGCAGCTTCTAGCTTTGTTTTTTAGCTCTACATATTTTGTAGTACTCATAATACTGACTCTTTATGCACAAGATGACTCTAATTATATGATCAAACACCACTGAACCACTGTCTAATTCAGCAGCTAGAATGAATGAGGCAAAATTTAAATTGTACAGGCAACCACACAGTCTGACTCTTCCACATCTGCAAAGGCAGAATTTACAAGTTATAAAAAAATACTATTCTGTAATTGCAGTTTTCAAAATTGTCCAGGTAAATGCTTCTGCATAGCTAATCTGCATATATCTATATATATCTATCTATAATAGATTTGGCACAATCCCCCATATATCTGTCCATCACAAATGGAGTAACACTGTAGTTCTGGTTGATTTTGAAATAAAGTATGTAGAAATCTCTTTTGTATAATCATTCCCCTTAATCTCTTGATTTGTGTGGAATTACTCTTGAAAATTCTTGTAAATACTATTTTGCCATTCAGAATGTTATTTATTAGCAAATGAAAGATAAGAGTGAAGAAGAAATGTCAGCTGTGGCCAGCTTTATTTACATGATTTTAAAAATTATTTAACCATAACCCCTCTTTGGGGTTGAGTTTATGTTGTTTTGGTTAGAACTGGGTTGTTTTCAGTTAAGCTGTTACCACACTAACAAGTACCACATTCACTTACTACTACAATATTAATGGAACAACACAGAAGCTGTACAGGATATGCTCATTGTGAGTCACCAGGATTATAAATGCTTCAAGAGGCATAAAAAAGAAAGCCAAACATGATCATATAGGTAAGATTTAATATTGTGGTAGCGGTTGAACAAGTTCTTGGAGGAGAGCTGATAGGAGGGATTCCACCACTTCCCTGGGTAGCCTGTTCCAATGCTTCACCACCTTTTCCATGTAGAAATTTTTCCTAATATCTGTCTGATAGGAGGGATGACAAGTTTTCATTAAGCTTTGGTTAGATGTTGGAAGCTGTAAGAGCCTGGTGTTGTCCAGATTTATGATGGAAAGGTTGAAAGGGATCCTGTCTTCTCCTGAAGCTCACTCTTCTGGGGACTATTTCTCTTTCTTCTTTAGATGGCTGAACATGAGCCAGTAATGTGTCCAAGTGGCCAAGAAGGCCAATGGCATCCTGGCTTGTATCAGGAATAATGTAGCCAGCAGGACTAGAAAAGTGATTGTGCCTCTGTACTTGGTGCTAGTGAGGTGGCATCTCAAATACTGTGTTCAGTTTTGGACGTCTCATTACAAGAAAGACGTTGAGGTACTAGAGCCTATCCAAAGAAGCGCAACGAAGCTGGTGAAAGGGTTGGAGCACAGACCTTATGAGGAGTGGCTGAGGAAGCTGGGGTCATTTAGTCTGGAGAAGAGGAGGCTCGGGGAGACTACCCTATCACTATCTACAACTACCTGAAAGGAGGTTATAAGGAGGCGGGAGTCAATCTCTTCTCCAGAATAACTACTGATAGGATAAGAGGAAATGGCCTCAAGTTGTGCCAGGTTCAGGTTAGATATTAGGAAAAATTTCTACATGGAAAGGGTGGTGAAGCATTGGAACAGACTGCCCTTGGCAGTGTTCCAGAAACATGTACATGAGGCAGTTAGGTACATGGTTTAGCAGGCATGGTATTGACAGGTTGGACTCAATCATCTTGAAGGTCTTTTCCAAGCATAATGATTCTATAATTCTTCCTAGAAGTATGAAATGCCTCCTTCAAACCATCTCTCCTCTAAGTATGTCCCCTCTCCTTCACATCTCCCCTTGACAAAAGACTTCCCTATGTCTTCCTGCATTGCTGAGAGAGTTTGTGACTGCTACTACTGTAAGCAGTTATTTGTCTGATGCTGCTTGAGATTAGCCCTCCAAAGCAAGAGAAATTCAATTGTTCCATTTTGCAGCAATGTGTTGCCTTTGAATAGTCAGTCTGAAACTCTTAAAAGCGACAGCAGAACAGAAGTATAGGAACTCTTTGGACCATGTTTCAAAAGAATCACCTAAGTCCTGATTATAGTATGCAGGTATGATTAGCATTTTGATGAATTTGAGCTCATTAACGATCTCAGACCTGGGAAAATTATTGTCACACAGATAGGTTCAGCAAGGGAAACACAACAGTCCCAGATTTGAAAGTAATTTCTAAAATAGGACAGACAGCCTGCTTCCTATTTGACATTTTGGGATACATGCGCTACAGCCTCAGCTGTTATTATGTAGCAGATAGAAAGAAGGCTGATTTTATTTTCCTAAAACTTACAGAACAGGAACAGTCAGAAAACATGTAATTCAAAAAACATCTTCATCCTCAGCTACAGCAATTGAGACAATAGCCTGCTGTGAGATGATAATGGGGCCAAGACCAAAAGCATAAATACAGGACAAATACAGAATTTTTAAAGGCCAGTTTGAAGAATAGTTGAAAAATATTCAAAATGTATTTCGCACATGTAGAATAAATGTCATTATAATACTTCAATTTTCCTGTGTTTCACTAAAATGCTTTCAGGGTCTCTGAATACAATATGCAAGTGGAACAACCCTTCAAAGAAAGAAATTAGTTCATCAAAAAAAAAAAAAAAAAAAGACTGCCAGAAAAGAGAAGCAGTGATGTGTGAAAAAAAGAATCCATTAAACATCAGACATGACAACCTCAGAGCTTCTCCAGGCTAAATCAGCAAATCATACCACTTTTAATATTACAGGTAGATTCATACTCAGCAAAATGCTATATTCAAGCATACATACAATGCTATATTCAAGCATACAGTGGAGTGTATGCTAATTGGTGAAGCGAAAATTTCAAGCAAAAGTGTTGCAATATGAACAAAGAATTGAATTTTTTTATGGTTGCTTGGTTGTGTTTTTTGCTGGCTAATATATAAAATTTCACATTGGGAAATATTCCTCCAAAGCAAAATTTTGCTCTTAGATGCACACACAAAAATTCCCAGCAGGTTAAAATCCAATTTTTGTAATATAAATATGGGTCATTTTCACTTAAGAAAAGAACAAATCCCTTTTATAACCACTTAAGAATTTCCCACTGATGGTGTAACATAGAGGAAAACAGACCATAAATCAGCAATTCTTCCACTCAACTATTCAGCAGTTGATAGAATTAGTCCAAATGACTTACCTTGTGAGATGCTTTGTAAATGTGTCACAGAAATAATGATACATAATTTATTTATTTTCTTAGTGAGGTAAAGAAAAAAAAAGTCTTGAGGTACTTCTATACTTTGTCATTTATTTTCTTAAAGAAACCTTCTTTAAACTTTTGATGTATTTGGGGATATTTATATCATTTATCTGCTTCAATCATTCTCTAAATTCTCAATACTTGCCATAAATGCAAACAGATATTGAGAAGATTTTAGAGTAATATGATAGGAGCTCTTAAAAGAATAGTAGAAAAGTTATTCCAAATATCTTGACAGAATGCTGTAAGAACAGTCTTCCTATCACATTTTCATGTACAAAACAATCTTCACCTTCTCTGACATTTCTCCTTTCTCCTTTTTCTTCCAAAATATCCCCAAATACCTGATATGCCATTAAACACTACACTATTAAACCCAAAGAATATATAAAATAAGCAATGATACACTAAAATACTCATATACTTTATCTTTTACAAATTTTACATTAGAAGCTATAGCTTCTAATTATATATAGGCATCAGTAAATCTTTCTTTTCAGATTGCTATAATCCACCACATTATTTTAATGCCTCACAGATATTTGACTCATGAATTCAGATGTGTACAGATAGTGTATACATAATACACTGTCTAGAAGCATCCTCAAATTGTGCTTGAACAAGTTTCATTCACTGCTAATTTGTGGCACCACAAGTGGTCAGAACTGTTAAAAATATTCATTAATTCTTGATAATTCTTGGGCACCCTGATTACACATAAAAAAGCAGAGTTGCTGAATGCCTTCTTTGCTTTGGTGTTTACCAAAGGCAGCCCTTTAGAGTCCCAGGCCCTAGAGACAAGAGAAGAAGCCGGGAAAGAGGAAGACTTGCCCTGGGTAGAGGAAGACTGGGTAAGAGATCACCTAAGGAAACTCGATGCCCAAAAATCCATGGACCCTGATGGGATGCACCCCAGAGTTCTGCGTGAGCTGGCCGATGTCGTAGCCGAGCCGCTCTCCATCATCTTTGAAAGATCCTGGAGAACGGGGGAGGTGCCGGAGGACTGGAAGAAGGCCAGTGTCACGCCAGTCTTCAAAAAAGGCAAGAAGGAGGACCCAGGCAACTACAGGCCGGTCAGCCTCACCTCCATCCCTGGAAAAGTGATGGAAGGGCTCATACTGGCCGTTGTCTCCAGGCACATAGAGGACAAGAAGGTGCTCAAGACTAGTCAGCATGGATTCGCTAAAGGGAAATCATGCTTGACTAACCTCATAGCCTTCTATGATGGGATGACCAGCTGGATAGATGAGGAGAGAGTGGTGGATGTCATCTATCTCGACTTCACCAAGGCTTTTGACACCATCCCCCACAACATCCTCCTAGACAAGCTCCGGAGGTGTGGGCTGGATGAGTGGACGGTCAGGTGGATTGGGAATTGGATTGATAGCAGAGCTCAGAGGGTGATAATAAACGGTGCGGAGTCCAGTTGGAGGCCTGTGGTGAGCTGTGTCCCCCAGGGGTCAGTCCTTGGTCCAGTCCTGTTCAATTTATTCATCAACGACCTGGATGAAGGCACAGAGTGCTCCCTCAGCAAGTTTGCAGATGATACAAAGCTGGGAGGAGCAGGTGATACCCCAGAGGGCTGTGCTGCCATCCAGAGGGACCTGGACAGACTGGACAACTGGGCGGTCAAAAACCTCATGAAATTCAACAAGGCCAAGTGCACGGTCCTGCACCTGGGGAGAAATAACCCCAGACACCAGTACAGGCTGGGGACCGACCTGCTGGAGAGCAGCTCTGCTGAGAAGGACCTGGGCGTCATGGTGGACGACAGGTTGACCATGAGGCAGCAGTGTGCCCTTGTGGCCAAGAAGGCCAATGGGGTCCTGGGATGCATTAAGAGGAGCGTCTCCAGCATGTCGAGGGAGGTGATCCTGCGCCTCTACTCAGCCCTAGTGAGGCTGCATCTGGAGTACTGTGTCCAGTTCTGGGCCCCCCTGTACAAGAGGGATGTGGAGCTGCTGGAGAGAGTCCAGCGCAAGGTCACAAGGATGATCAGGGGCCTGGAACATCTGCCCTATGAGGAGAGGCTGAGGGAGCTGGGCTTGTTCAGCCTGAAGAAGAGAAGACTGAGAGGCGACCTGATCAGTGTGTACAAGTACCTCAAGGGAGGCAGTGAGGAGGATGGGGCTGGCCTCTTTTCAGTGGTGGCCACCGACAGAACTAGAGGAAATGGCCACAAACTTAAGCATCAAAAGTTCCACAGGAACTTAAGGAAAATTTTTTTGACAGTGAGGGTGACAGAGCACTGGAACAGGCTGCCCAGAGAGGTTGTGGATTCTCCTTCTCTGGAGATCTTCAAGACCCGCTTGGATGCTGTCCTGTGCCACGTGCTCTAGGTGGCCCTGCGTATGCAGGGGGGTTGGACTAGATGATCTCTAGAGGTCCCTTCCAACCTTAGGCTTTCTATGATTCTATGATTCTATGATAATGTTTCAGAAATGCATTTTTTTCATTTTATGTCAGTTAAAAGTTAGAGTAACTGTTTTGCTTATATTCACAGATTATTTATTAAAACATTTTGCTATGTTAGAGCACCTTCCTTCTGAAGGAGGTGAGCACACCTCCTTCTGTTTGTGATTAAGTTAAGTGGTTAAGTTAAGATTTGTCACTGACAGTAACTGAAAAAATATAAAAGCAATAAAAGGTTACACTTTAGCCTAAATAATAATAAAATGCAATGCCTAATGAAAGAAGAGAAATGGTATTAAAATAGCATTTTGCATCCTCATAAAGTTTATTTTAACTAAAGAATCCAAGAGTAAAGTTAACTTTATCTATCTGATATCTCTGAATTCTTGAGTGCTTGTGCATATTACAATACTGCTTTAATTATCACTGGAACAGATACTTTCCCTGATGTCTTCAGAACATTCCAACTCCAGCAATTCCACTCAGTGTACCTAAAATTCTCACTGAGATATCAGATGGATCAGATGGATGGTTTTATACCATTTCTAAAACATCTCTAAAATCATAGGGTTTTGTTTGTTTGTTTGTTTTACTCTAGATTAATGCCTGAAGATTATTCATGTCTCAAATTCTCAACTGACTGAAGTACTTCTGCAGACTCCTTGCTCCTAACAAAGAAGCAAGGTAAATCAGAGGTGGGTCAGAGGAAGGCATTTGTGTTGAGTTTGGAGCAGGATAATTAATCTTTCTACTCAACCACTTTCCATGTTAAAAGTTGTAAAGTACATCATATTTGGTGAATTTTATGTCTTTGTTTGTCATTTCAAGTGGAGCTATAACAGACAGAAGTTCTGTCCCTAAATTTGTTCTATATCTTTTATCAATACTGAATGCGAGATTAACTATCCTACTGAAAGATGCTGTTATTCTAGAAAATCCATAATTTATAGGTTTTGGTTTATATCTTATTGCATCACCTCCAAAAAAACACACTATCCTCTGTCACACTCCAACAGTGCCTGTAATGTTCTGAGCTTGCTTGATTCATACACCATCTGCTAGCTAACCACAAACAAACCTAGACAGATTTTCAGGATTGAGAATCTGCTTCATATTTTTACAGAAAAATCCAACTTAACTAGGTCTGTTCTCAACTGCAGCCACTGTACAATAATAAGTGTACAGTTTTCTCCAGAACAGTGATGTTCCAGATGCTCTAGAATATGTTCCGTCTAGAAAATATCTATATGAACAGTAAAATCAGTTTCAGGAAAGCACAATCAGGCAAGATGATGTTCATTAAACTCTATGCATTTTTAAAACTCAAAAATGACAAAACAGAACAAGAAATACACCAGATATTGGAAACACAGAACTGCTGGATGATGCAAATAGTATAAAAGCCTTTCAGAAAACCGTCTCCCTTCCCATTGTATTCTCCTGTGTTTTCCTGCAGCCTTCCATTTCATACCAGCAACTTTAATGACTCAGCAGAAAACCAAAAAAGAAAAAAAAGAAAAAAGAAGAAAGGAAGAAAATAAATGAAAGAAGTCCTCTTGTGCTACTGGAGATCTCCTCATTTTCATCATTCCCGCTGCATGGAAAGACCCTATTTCTCAGGGCTTCCCCATTCGAGCCCTGCTGACTCATCTGAATCCCTGTCACATCTATACACAATGTAAAAAGCCATCTAATTATCAGAAAAAAGAATCTCCTACTTATGCAAAAAATATCTGGAACTGGTTTCTGTGTTGGTTCTTTAGCACTTAGCTGACTCCTCTTTCAGCTTCTTAATTGAAATACCTTTATACACCAATCTCAGATTGGTATACAACTGGTAGAGGAAGAGTGTTGTTTCTTCTACTACTGAAATTCTCTCTTACTTTAACTGTTGACCTGGGTCAGGACAGAGCTTCCAAATTTGGTAATTTTTTTTCTCTTCTTTAGGACTTCCTTATTCAGCTTCAAAGAAGAGAAAACAATGGTGGTTTGGAAGCAGGTAGCTACAAAAAATACGCTACAGTAAAAACAGGCTGTTGGAACTCCTGAGTTGTGCTTTGTTTTTTTCAGGAAACTGAAGCAGAACTACCCTGCTTCTGATGACAAACCTGCACTGCCACTTTACCAACAAAATCACCTTCCCTACAACTTCTATGGACTTCAGGTACTTGCATCCATTGTATCCATCTGTCTAGGTTAAGACAAGATTAAATATAGAAGGACAACAGATGGTTAGAGATGTAAACCAGATCAAAGAATATGTTACATTAGCTTTTCTGTAAATGCATATTCATTTATTTTCATCAAATATCCACCTATTAGGAAGGCAGTTTCAGTAATAAATAGTTCATAACTTCAAACTAAAGCCTTTTTATTTGCTACTACCATATTTATTAAATCATCAACTCTTATTTAGCTTGAGGGCTAATCTAGAAATGTCAGAACTAATTTCAGTTCTCAATCTAAAATGTTTTGATTTCCTTCTGTATGCAGTTTCACATTATTGAGAGATGAAAACATTTGTTGTGAATATTCATAATGAGCAAACATTATTTATGATCCTTATGTGTACTTGCTGGCAGCTTTATTCCGAGGAGTCTCCTAAACCTATGGGCCACTGTGTTGAACAGCTTGCCGCTATACTTGTCTAGAAACACACATCTGCAACATCAGCTGTGACTATAAGGAAAAACAACTTAGTTCTTCTAAGAGCTGTCATATTGCCTAGTAAGTCATTCTAGTATTGAGGGGAAATTGTTTCCACAGCTCACTGTATTGTTTTCGGATACTGAGCTAGGTGACATGGTAGGAATGAGAAAGGAGTAAAGAAATAAAAAATCTACCACATTTATTTCCACCCCAGCAGGTTCAGATTCAAAATCTTGGAAATCCAGACAGACATGTAAGAGGTCTTACACACAGACAGACCCCAAGTATTCTTTTTTTTTTTTGCACTAGACAAGACATCCTATAAGATGAAACAAGTGCTGAAAAACAAACAAAAGGAAACTCAGTGTATGAAGTTTACTGTGGTTTACATTCATAAGTCCATGGGATCAGCTGTTAAAAAATCTGAGATCTGCCAACAGTCTGTGAGTGTATGCATGTGTGTGTATGTGACACAGATATAGATACAAAGAAAGATTTAAAAAAAGATAAAGTAAACATTCAAAAAGTATAAGATCTCATATCCGGCAACTTTTCTCTTTTTCTCCTATCACTATGTTTTCTGTTTTCCTGTTCCCATGCCACTTATGAGAGAGAATTTTTATCAAGAGGCTCTGTCTGTGTTTTGAGAAGGAAAGGAGAGAAGATGCTTGCAGGGATTATCTGAGAGTTCTCTTGCACCAAAACCTTTCTTGTAAGTGGTCTGCTTTATCTAAGGCTTATCTATGTGAGAAAATAAATTTTTAATAGGGACAATTCAAAGCAGGATCACTGATCATCAGAATTAGATCAGTTTAGTAATCTATAGTACTCCAAAAGTTTGTAATGAAAATTTGCAATTCAAATGTGGAAAGGATAGAATTAAAATACATTTAAGAGAAGAAAGAGACTTCCAGGAATTGTAACTGCAAAACAGATTTATTTCCACATTTTTCCCTTTGTTTTGATGAAATATGATTTCTAAGCAGTTGGCCAAATATTTGAAGCACTGATAGCCCTGTCCATTTAAAAAGGGTGGACAATCTAATAAAAGAAAACTTGCCTTTGTAGCAGACAATGACTTCATAGGGGAACCACAAGAAGTTCACTACTTCTTGTATTCCTCTACTCTATTATATCTTGCAATTTTCTGGGGATGCTCCTTTGACAATCTTGTCCTGTTCAGTTCATCTAGATCACAAATGCTGCTTTTTAATCCATGGCTAAATGATGCAAAAACATGCATATTTTCCTAACTAAGAATTAGAGAAGCTTATTGAAGTCCCTCAGATCATCTAATTATAAATAATGGCCAAAGCAAATTTACAAATGCTCAAAATTAACATTAAGTCAAACTCAATGAACCATCAAAAGTGTTTCTCATTAGGAGATACTTTAAAGTGTCAGGTATTTCACTGCAGACTTAACACTCCTTCACCCACTCCCCACCACATTATGTAAAACAAAATGTGCTATTAAAGTAGTATTTGACTGTAACAGAGAGTTACTTTATTAACATTTCTGTGTCCAAACCCATATCTCTTTTACTGTCTGCCCCCACTCAGTAACGCTGAAAAAAAAATAAAAGAGAGATAATTTGAGCACAGGTATAAATAACTCCTGAGACTTACTACAGAACTGTTGGTGAAAAATTAATGAAAATGACCACGACCACTCTAGAAATATTTACTAGATCCCTTGTTAAGTAGGAGTTCACACTTCTAAAATGTTAATTTATTTTGTCTAATTCTCTACCACAGACCAAGGTATTCCTCAATTTGAAAGTTATGGGGTGCATTATTTCTCTAGGATGCCATGAAATAAACATGATTACCCTGTTGTTTTTCTGCTGCTAACACATCCTCTATTTCTGAACAACTGGGAAGTGGACACAGACTGTCAAAAATCATTTTCAAAAACAATCAGTATCAAAATACAAAATGAACTTAATATTAATTGGCATTTTCAGTTACCATATGACTACATCAGTTTGAATCCAATATTCTGGAGACAGACACAAAATTTCTTTCATGGCAGTAGTTTCAATGCTCAGCAGATATTGTGATGAAATTTCAGCCCACTGTTCTACAGTCAGAAATAAAAGGGAATGCAGCACTGTATTTAGTTTTCTAACTTCTCCACTGTACTTCTTCTTCAATTGCACACAAATAAAAACAAAGAGAATAAAATTAACAATTCCATGCCTGATTTTTAATCACAGAGTAAGCTGCAGAATACTATATCACACTGGTTACAGGACTTAAGGCATAAACCTGGTAAAACTGTTATGGCATTACATCAATGATGTAAAGATGAAATGAGATGAAATTATAAAATTAAAACCAATCATTTCTAAGATTAATTTCCTAGTTCTTAAATATAATAAAATAGTTTAAAATAAAATAATTGGAAATAAAATAATTATCAACTACCTCCAACACACATTGTCAATACTCCCAACACCAACTGCCTATGTCATATATTTACCATGCTCTGACAACAAATCTTTACATTATGAGATTTAAAACTGGGTTTGAAAACACCAAAGTACATTTTCAGATATAGGTTGAAAATAATGCATACACGCTAGTGTTTTCTAAACCTGAAAATTAAACTCAAATTAGACAAATTCCAATGAGAGAATTTTTTGGATGTTCTATAAATGTCCTGCACAATGGTAAAGCTTGTCATAACAAGCTATAAAGGGATTCTTATTTTTAAGGGATTAAGGGATTTAAAAGGATTCTTATTTATTAGGAACTAATGGACAATACGTTGTATCAGATTTGTTCACATAGCCAAATTTAATTCAGTAGTGTTTCATGAGTAAGTGTCAACATAATTTGCCCCCAGATGTATTTCAAGTCAAATATATTTCAAGATTTAATCATAAAAAATATGATTGAAAACTATTTTATAGTTCCTACAGAATGGGTTACATGGTGGGAATTAAGAGTTGGCAAAAGTAAGAGAGTATTTGAATATCAAACTCATTATTATGAGGGTCTTAATTTTGGTTCTTTGAGCTGATTACTAACATAGTTCGCTGATGTTCTTCCAATTTCTTGGATGTTCTCCCTATTACTTTTCATTGTCTATCTATCTTGACCATTCATTCTCAGTCCATATCATTTAACATTATGAAGCCATCATAGCCAAAGAGACTGTACTCTTATTTTCCTTCCATATTCCATCTTTTGGTTTCTCCATCCACAAGACAAATGGAATCAGCAAGGTTAATACGTCTGAGTCCTTGCAGTGACTGGTTTATAAGCTGTCATTGACAGTGAGTTTTATTAATGCTTCTTCCACATATGAGCCACAGCATCCCTGCTATATGTGCTCTGTAACTGTGCAATTCTTTTACAGATTCCTTAAACCAAATTCAGTGCAAAAAGAAAGTGAAATTTACACCGTGCAACCAACTATTGATTTCTAAAACTGCTTGGCTATATGATTGCTTTTATTTGCAAATGCTAAATCCAGTTCTACCTTAATACAAAACATAGACTCCTTGGTAATTAACAGACCCTACACTAATTGCTAATGTCTATATTTTGACATTTTCTTCTCAGAATAATTTCTGACTTGCACGATAGCCTTGGTTCTGCTACTTCACCATGCTTTGAATGGTGAGGCAGAGAAGATGCCAGATTTCTTCATGCCCTTGCTGCAAAAGTATGTTTAAAAATGCTTGCTCAGTGGGCCACTGAAGTACATATTCCTTTCAAACTCTCTTCTAGCCACTTTGCAGGCCAAGTGTGCTGCATAGCAAATTCAATTAACAGCAGGTCTCTCATTTGCTGTTCTGAGGAACTATGAGGGCCATCCTCCCCGGAACAGAGTCCAATTATTCTCCTTGTGGAGGAGTATGTCTGTATGCCCTTGAACACAGAAACAGGCCTTTAACTCTCGACTGAAATCTTCTCAAATATGATCAGTAATTAAGAAATTTTAGGACCTTCTATTGCCTGCTTTACTCTGCTAAAAGCTAGAAGTAATTAAAAAAAAAAAAAGACTTTCTACAAATTTACAATGATATAATTGAAAACAGAATGAGGTTATTACTATATGTGACTAGCTCTTCATTTCTAGTGAACAAGCTTTGTACTTTTCAGTGATAAACTTCAATTTTAAATAGAAATAAATTATTACAGAAATATGTTCGAGTAATTTCTAGTAGGTACAGTAAATGCTGTAGAAATAGTAATGATGTACTGTATTATATTATTAAAAAAGAAAAGGAAATAGGAAGTATTTTCAGACCATGTTCCTGCTATTCCTCCATTCTAAAAGAAACACTCAGAAGGTCATTGCAGCTTGCAACATCTGTGGTTCCCCTGAGACTGCCTTGAAATGTTGATTCAGATCATATCCTTCCTTAAGAATCTGCAGTGTCATCCCTTGACACCACAAGACAGGTAATGAGTAAGATTCACAGGCATCTACAGTAGTTTTAAGGCAATGCAGAAAGTAATGAAACTCTGAAAATATAAGAACTGCACAACTAAATTTCTTTTTTTTTCTAAGTATTTGAAATGTTATGCTTGCTTCATCTACTGATGTTAAAAAAAAATCCCACTCTTCTACTCCCACAAATCACTGGTTAGGACTTACCGTTACTCCAAAAAAGTTGGTTTCATTCATAGCATCCAGAAAAATTTTGCCAAGTCTGTGGTTTGTATAATTAAAATCCTCAATTTTTTGGTGCTTGTTGGTAGCATTAAGATACTTCATTGCCCGCTGCAAGGTCTTGGCAATCACCCATATTCCATCATAGGCATAACCATGAAATTTGCTGGACTGTCCATCTGCCCGTTTAGCATTATATTCCTTTTCATATTGCTGTGGAGTCTGCAGAAGAGAAATGCATAAGTTTTACTTCAGTATCACTTTATATTTTACGATTTGGTTTCAAATCCACACCTTGAAATGCACCCTTCATTATACAGACATGCATCTCTAATAAGGATCTTCAAAACAAGAGAAGGAGGAACCATGAATTGTTCTGTTTTCCTATATGAAGGACAACTTAATTCATTCTGCTTTCATACAAAAAGCTTCAGTTCAAACAAAGCCATCAGCCTGGAGTGCATGTTGGTAATCGTATGAATTATGAATTGCATGAATTAAATAGCTGTCACTTAAATAATCATTTGCTTGTATTTATTTGAGTGGCAATTTATTTTACGGGTTTACTAAGGTGTTCATGGAGTGTTGTTATGAATACGAGTTGTCTGAAAAGATGCCTTCTGTGCTCACTCAGAAAATATGGAAGACACCAGTAGCAAAATCAGGCATGTTTATTCATTGACTAAAATGTGCATGTATTTTTTTCTGTGACAAGGCATTATATGCTTTATGAAAATATCACATATTTGATATTAAAAATAAGACTCCACATAGTTCTGATACACAAATCATCAGTGAAGCTAGCCATTCACAGGATTAAGGTTAAACAGGAAACAAAACAAGGAGAATAAATAATATGCAAAAGGTTTCCATTCTGCTGATCAGCTGTTTAATTTGACATGATGCAGCTTGTGATAGAGCAGAGTGTAATTTGGAGATTTTGAACTTTACCATGTATGTAAATGTAAGGTGCATAGAGGACAGATGGGGCAAGGAAGCTTACTGCTTCCTCACCCTGTATAAAACATGAATGAATTTCTACATATTTAAAAATTTCAAGCCACAGGAAAGATGAAAGTAATCACAATGATGGCAGAAGAACTCTTTAGCCTAACCTCTCTCTGCTATGCCAAGAAACTGGTGAGATCAGTGATTGTATAATGAAATAATTTGAAGAAAAATACTAACTCTTCCTGATATGGTCTTTAACATTTTTGTACTGAGAGGCTCAAAATCCACTCCAATATAACCTTCCATGGCAGCAAGAAGGTTTTTACTGAGACATTGTGATGAATTAATCCAGGATTCCCACCAGAGATTTTCATACCATCCAGGAATAATCCACTGATATTTGCTGCCATACATTTCTTCATCATAAGCCTGCAATGATAAAAGAAAGAAAGAAGCAAAAAAATAAATAAAAAAAAAAAAGTTAGTGCGCACTGTAGTTTACATATTGAATAAAATATGTAAATAATTTCTGTTGTTTTTTTTTGTTGTTAATGAAATCATAGCATAATTTAAGCATATACAAGTATTTAGAATGATTTAGAATAATCATTGTTAACAGTGAAGCTCCTTTTTTTAAAAATCAGGTCATAAGAATAGAATTTAACATAAATGTTTTTTCTTCCAAAAATCTATTTATTAAAAAGCAAGAAAAATGAAATATTGTTTTCTAAAATGGAAAGAGAGAGAGGGAGAGAGAGAGAGAGAAGACCAGCAAAGCGCATAGTTACTCTCTAAGAAATACTCCAATATACAGTTATCACATATGAGGAAGGATTAACATATTTAAGGCAAATTATTACCAGCTTGAAGATCACATAAAACAAAGCAAGCAAGAAAATAACTTGCAGCCTAGACATGATAAAATCACAATGTTGCAAATATGAATCCTCGACTGTGATGAAGTAGAGAGCTTGTGGTCATTAAGTACTGTGTGAAGACAGCATGTTATAAATCAATATTAAACTGACAAAGCATTTTTTTCAAGAAACTTCTTAAGCTAGAATTCTCTACTGCTTAAATACTAAATACAGTCCACAGTACTTTGAAAGACTGAGATAATGAGTATTGACTCTAAATATACAGTGGGCACATATAACAGGAAACAACACAGCAATTGCTTTATTAGTCAGACACTTAGGTTGCGCCTGAAATATTATTTTCTATTCATAACACATTCTCCTTGTAAGTAAAAGAAACATGAGTTTTCATATTATGAAAAGTGTTCCCAGATAAAATTAGCAGATTTTATCTCAAACATTTTTCTCACAATCTTCCTGTAACTACATATTTTTATTTTGCCATTTCAGTCAGGTGCCCCTTCATCTCCATAAAAACAGTTTTTGTACTTCTTTTTTTTTTTTCTTAATATATGCTTATGCTTTTAGGCTTCTTTGTTTCTTAATATAAACCAGAAATGCTTATAGATTCCAATCACAGGGGAATGCGGTGCAATCTTAAAGTTCTTAACTGGAAAATATTTATATCTTAACAGAAAATACCACACCAGTAGAAGGAGGAGAGTATGACATGACATATTAATCATTCAGAACTCAATTGTTTTGAAAAGAAGACTAAAGATCACCTTGGAAGCCAAGCAGATACATAAATATTAAGAAATAGGAAGTAGGACAACTTCCCAGCTACCTTAATATCCAAATTAAATTAAGGTTTTAAATCTGTAAAGGTTATAATGGTGCTGACTTTGTTTATAAACTCTTTTGTCTATAAATCAATTTTTTCATTGCTGAAATCAAATTTCATGCATTGCATATGGTGATGCCTGAAAATGCTCCTGTTTGAAAACCAGTATCATTCATCCACTGCCATACATATTACATAATCTGCATGAAAAGTTTGCCATTACTACTTTCATCAATTATACCTTCCCTGAAACACATCTGCTTTTTGTCCTCAGCCCACTTCTCTTCCTGCTGCAGCTGTGGTACATGGCAACCCATGTCCAGCTGTAGGGAAAACAGCAAATTCATACTGAAATACTTTTTGATCACAGAATCACAGAATGGGTTATGGAGGTTGGAAGGGACCTTTGGAATTCATCCAGT
This sequence comes from Crypturellus undulatus, assembly GCA_013389825.1. Classification (NCBI taxonomy): domain Eukaryota; kingdom Metazoa; phylum Chordata; class Aves; order Tinamiformes; family Tinamidae; genus Crypturellus; species Crypturellus undulatus. Next base: position 50,168 of record VWPW01027489.1, read on the forward strand.
CTAACTCTCTTGCACAAGCAGGATCACTTAAGAGCATGTGGCACAGAATTGCATCCAGATAGGTTTTTGAATATCTCCAGAGAAGGAGACTCCACAAATTATCTCGGACAAACTTGTTCCAGTGCTCTGTCATCCAGTCAAGAAGTTTTATCTTTAAGCAGAATTTCTTGTGTTTTACTTTGCCTCTTGTCCTGTCACTAGTCACTACTGAAAAGAGCCTGACCCCATAATCTTGACACCCTCCCTTAATGTATTTGTATAATTCTCAGATGCACTTGTACATGTACATAGATGTACACATCTCAGCTTTCTCTTCTCTAAGTTAAACAAGTTCAGTTCTCCTATAAGAGATGCTCCAGTCCCCTTGTCATCTGCATAGCCCTACACAGAACTTTCTCCAGTAGTCCCAGAGTACTAGTCCTCTTGTTCTGGAGAGCACGGAAATGGATACAATATTCCAGATGTGGCCTCACCAGGGCTGAGTAGAGCCGGAGGGCCTGCTGTGACCTGATGGCAACACTTTTCCCAATGCAGTCCAGGATACCACCGGTCTTCTTGGCCACAAGGGTACATTGCTGGCTCATGGTTGACCAATGCAAAAGAGCCTTGCTGAAGTCAAGATAGACAATATCCACTTCTCTGCCCCTACCTACCCAGCCACTCATTCCATCAGAGAAGGTTAGATTGGTTAATCAGGTTGGTTAAAAGTGATTTACCCTTGAATTCACACTAACTATCCCTGATCACTCTCTTGTTCTCCACATACTTATATATAACATCCAGGATAAGCTGCTCCATCATCTTTTCAGGGAAGGAGGTGATGCTGACTGGGCTGTAGTCTGGCCTGTAGCTGCCTGGGTTCTTCTTGCCCCTTTTTGAAGACTGGAATTTCTTCTACTCCTTAGGCACCTCTTTTCTTCTCCATGACCTTTCAAAGATGATGGGGAGTGACCTAGTAATACTATCTGCCAGCTCCCTCAGAACTTGTGGATGCATTTCATCAGGCCCTACAGATTTGTGGGTGTCAAGTTTACCTAGAGGATCACTAGCCAAAACCTACTTGACCAAAGGAAAGTCTTCCTTTCTCTAGACTTTCTCTTTTGTCTCCAGGATCTGGGATTTCAGAGGCCTGGCCTTAGTAGTAAAGACAAAGGCTAAAAGGAAAGGTAACATTCAGTAACTCTGCCTTCCATCCAGCAGGGACAGAAATTAACATAGAACTGAGCTTTTATAGAGAAGGACAATCTTCAGTAGCTTCTTCTGTCATATTCAAATCAAAATATCAAATCCCGTCTTCTGAGAAAACATTGGCTATGTTAACTTGAAATTGGAGCTGTTCGAGATACTCTGTTTACATAAGCCCCTGAATATTTTCTGCATAATCTGTAAATGTCCTTGGATGCATGCTGATTTTTTTTTTAATTTGTTTTTTGCCACCTCTTTCTGCTGAATGGAGATAATTTTGTGTTTAGAAGATGCATTTTCTGACTTGAAATGCATGCATCTTTCCTGTGTTATTCAAATGCATACAGATCACCCCTCAACAAGTTTCAGTTTCCAAGAGAAAGGAACAGGTGAAGAGTAGAATAAAGAAGGTACAGTACAGTACAACTGCTTTGTACTGTCAGACAGCATAAAGTAGCTACAGTCTCTAGCCTAAACTTTCTTGCTTGTTATATCTAGGCTATAGATCCTCAAGATGTGATTCAAGTAGACAGGAAACTCAAGTCTCCAACATTTTCTGTCCTTATAAGACTGCTTTTTTTTTTCTTTTCTTTTTTTAACTTTTCATTCTCGTTTGAATCCATGAAGATATTCTTAGTTAGAATGAAGATCATTTTAGAAATACAAGGTGCTTGGTGAGATGGAAATTCTGGTTCTGTACATTGAACACATATACTGCCATTGACCTTTCTCACAAGCTCACAACAGCAGAGACACTGCCCCAAAATTGTTCAGACAAGAGATGGAATGATCAAGGAAAATCTGCATATGATAAAATATCAATGAAATTCTACTGTTATGATGGCTGTAATTAAATACTAGCTGCTATTTACCCAAGTTTTAATATCTATATTTTAGCTGAGCCTCAAAATAGTTAGATATAGGAGCTTTTAATAACCGACCAAAATTAAATCTAGTTTCTAAGTGTATTATGCTTACACTTTTGATTAATTATGACTATACAACATGTATGAAGAAGCTGTTTTTTTCCAATAAGAACATAAGGAAGTCAAAACAAAGGAAAAAGTGACAGGCACAATGTATTTCTTAAAGATACTTTTGCTATTGGTTAATTTTAACATAAAGAAATTACTTTTAAGTCATGAAATGACTGTTTTATTATTCAGTGAATAGGTAATGAGAGTTGGAGAGGATATATTTTATTATTTCATAACAGAGAACTTGAACTCATGTTGTAAAAATATATTGCAAGGGGACTTTAACTGTGAAGCTTTCAGAGTGTCTTCAGTGATTTCGAATCAATTGTTTTGCACAATGGGCTTATGTTATTCTAAATACTAGCAACACATTCAAAAAAGCTAAAGGTTTTCTCTGCTGATGTTGAAACCATAATTTATATGAAAATGACAGCATACTGCATTGATCAAAAAATACAGCAGGATCAGTAAAATATACTTTGGTCTATAAACATCCGTTTTTACATACTGCAAAAGACTTTGTTTTTATTTTACTCCACTCTTACTTGAACTTTTGCCTCTGACAGTGGAACAACAATATTGAATAACATTAGGATTTTTTCTGCAAGCTATTTTTGTATACTTATTTCAAACTATTTGTGATATCTGATACAAAGTCTACATTGTATTCGTTTACAGCATATGTGCAAAATACTATTAAAATAGTTGATACAAATAGACTGGGGAAAAAAATTGACAGAAATGTTAGCTTTTGAAATATTATCCATTGAGTGAAATATTAGTCTTTCATTAGCTCGAGAAAGCAAGCGTTGCTTTCAACATAGCAGATTTGGGGTCTGGAATCAAGTGGAATCATCTGTTTCTCACTAAAAATCAGCTCACATTTAATTAAAAGAGACAGTGGTAAAACTCTATCAACTGTCCCATCCTTTTGTATCAGAAGTACTGATTAAATCTGCTTTTAATTATTATTAAATATTTACTTATATTTATACATAGGCACTGATTTACAAGTAATATTGATCTTTCTAACTGTCTTCAGCCCATTACATCAGCCAGGCATCAGTCTTGATGTGTTCAGTGGCTATATTGCATTACCTCTACACCTCAAAGATTATCAGCTTTGTTGGGAAAATTCCCACCAATAATTTTCTAAAACAAAAATTTCTGCAAAATGGATTTTTTTTTTTCTGTCATGGAGATAGCGCAATTTAATATTAATCCTGCTTCAAACAAAAAGAGTCAAGGGCTGTTCAGGGCATTTAGTTCACCATTTTGATTGCCAAAATGAAAACTTTTGAGGCAAATACACAAATTTCTGTTCTATCAATAATATCAAACTTATCCCACTGAGATGAAAACAACATTAATATATTAAGATTTCCCATAGAACTGAAAGTGTTTACTGATTTTAGTGCTAGTTAAAAGAAGAGCAAAATTTCCGTCAGTCATTGTAGGAAACTCCTGTTAACATTACCGAAGCTTGAATCAGTCCTGTCCCACTCCTAAAACTTTACCACTGAATCTGACGGTCTTTTAGTGAATTTATTTTATAGTTATGTGCTCTGCACTTTGTGTGTATGTGTGTCTATGTGAATGTTAAAAGCTGGGTAAAAGAAGTGAACTTAAAAACTCTAATGGAGAACCTGAAGAGACCTCAAAACATATGACTACTGGATCTGACCAGGGAAATATGATAGACTTTAAAGACATTCTCACTTACATAGATTATTAGCAAACAATATTCAGTTTATAACCACAATCCCGAAAAATAAGTAAATAGATAAAAACCTTGACCTAGCACAGTAACACCTCACTTTTTAAACAAACCAAAGCCTGCCTCTGTATGGCATTATTCCCTACCCTAAATCATAAATGATATCTGTCTGAAACTAAACCTGGGAAGGGAGCTTACAAAAGCTTGACATATATAAATTATTGTGCTGTTAGTTACCTCAACATGTGGGAGTGCAATGAGTCTGCAATATATTTTATGAAAGTTACTGAAATGTAATTAATGTATAAATGGCCTACTTTGAACTGCCATCTTCTGCATTTAGTCTGTTATTGAAATTAACATACAAATATATTTATAAAAGCCTGAATACATGATTCTCAGATTTCTCCAGTCTACAGAAATTGCTATTGTTTTTGACACTAATGTACATTAAAAGCATCTTGAAACAGCCCTGAGTTATGCATATTTCCATTATTAGTAGCAACCGGGCATTCAGGTGAATGAGACATCCCCACCTTAAATCCTTAGGAATAGAATGTTATGGATAAGAGGACATCATGACCCTCCAAGGATTTCTAGGATGAGACAGTAACCTCGCAGTCTTGGGAAAGAATTGTGGAGGAAAGAAGTTAGATACTAAGGACAGTAGCATAAATGAACCCAATTTATTTCCTAATGTTGATACAGAGGGCAGTTCTGACCAGGAAATGCTAGCTGGGAAATGCAGCCAATCCTCAGGATGTCTGTAGAGTATCTGGGCAATAAAAGGAAGACAGTGATTATCTCTGTCATCCCAATTTAAATGCTGGAACATATACAAATACTCTATATTCAGAGATCAGAAGAAGAAAAAAGAAAACAATCCCTTCCATTTCCTTCTGGATATAAACAGATTTTGTTCCTTCCAAATATACACTACAGCATCTCCTTCTCAAAATTTTGCCAGCAACTCAGCTGGTGAATAAGAGCCAACATGTGTCTATGTATTTTTGCTTTTTGCTTCTGACAGTAAAAAAATATAAAAAAAATACTAAAAAGCTACCTTTTGAAATGTAGATGCTATCATTTTTGCTTTTTATTATTGAGCTCCTAGTTCACAGAGATTTAATTTAATTATTCAGAGTAATAATTCAACGCCATTAAAAATTTAGACCATTAAAAATCTTCTAATTGGATTGTTTGTTTGTTGTTGTTGTGACTGTTTTGTTTTGTTTATTTTTTGATCAGATACAAGTAAAGATCCATATCTTGCTACTTACTCCTACTTTTAATAGCACCTAGACTACACAATTTTGCAGCACCTTTGTGCACACATGAGCATTGTGGATATGAGAAAATTATATATGCTGGTCCTAATACATTTTAATTCATTTTTTTTTCAAAATAATATTTGCATTCATTAAAAACATGTCAGATGAGCACAGCAGTCAGGAGGGAATGATAACTGTAGAGCTAGCAATACTTTGGTTAGCAAAAAATTATTAGGGTTGTTTGTTTGATTAGCATGCATGGTGGCTATTTAAAAGAATTTCTTATTCTCAAAAAGCAAAACATCTAAGAACACATGCATGCAGACATTACACCAGAATACAACTCTTGAACTACATTCAGATCCTGCAGTTATCTGCATCTGTTACTACACATATGTGTTTCCTAGGATCTCACATGAAGACAACTACTCAAGTTCAAGTTGACATTTAATCCTATTGTAATGAGGACAGGCTAGTGCATGTCTAAATTCCACTGAAGCCAAGTGCAGAAGGATTTTATTGAAATAGAAATGTAACTGCTTGTTTTCAGCTGAACCACATGAAAAATATATGTTTCTCTTCAAAAATATGTTTTATTCAAATATAATGCATTCTTTATTCTGATATTTACTTACACAGCAGAAAACTTTCACTGCCATTTCCTCATCAAATTGGCCAAGGATTATCCGAACATCATTACCCTGTAGATAAAATAAGATGCACAGAAGTTGAGCACAGGCACAGACTTTCCAGAAACTAGTTCAAAGTATTTCTAAGTCAAGGTATCTGATTCAACCATGCTTATACAGACTGAGACAGCATTACATTCTACTGGACGATGAAATAATGTAGATTACTTTTTATGATTTAATGCTGCTCCTTTTGTTTCACAAAAAAACTGGGGTCACAGTACTAGCTTGAAAAAATAGAATTTTCATTTCTCTTATAAAATATATGGTTAGAATTGCTAATAGCTATTTCCTGTCCAAAGGAAAAAAAAAAAGATTAGAAGATTCAGTCTGAAAATAAGTGATCAAAGATATTTCACTTTTATTTAAATCATTTTTTGTTCAGTTTAATAGTTTCAGTGTTCATTTCTTGTTCAGCAGAATGCATTGGAACGGCCACTGCAAAAAGAAACTAGAAATTTAATTTCTTTTGAAATTAAATTTATGATTAACATCACTGTTAGCATGGTTAAAATCATATAGTGCATAATTAATTCACTTATTCTGGACCTGTGTAATTCAGAGAGTAACAATAAGCCTATTTATTTTTCTACTTAGCCATAAAGTGATAAAGTAATATAAATTTTAGTGAAACAGATTGATAGATTGTTTATCAAAGTCTACATTTTTCACATTTTAATAATTATTTTGAACACTCTTGGAACTCTGTCTCTGAATTGTCTGATCTCTAGGAACATAAAAACACAACTTTAATATTATCTTTGAAAAAAGAAGAGCAAAGCAGTTGAAAAAAAAATGACACTTAGCACTGAATTATTAAACCTCAAAATTGAATCTTTCCTTTTTCAATATAACATGACAAGAAACAATTTTAAAAACAGAATGTGTGGCCTCACAGATTAAGGGCACCGCAGAGTGGTGGCAGGCTGTGGAGAGTAAAATCCCAGCGCATGTGCCCACTCTATGTGGGACTGTGACACCATTTTCAAACTGTGAAACTGTGATCACATGTACATAGTGACATACTATGTAGAAGTGACATACTTCTGCCTGCTAGTCACATAAAACACAATGCATTCCCCACTTTTTTATTACAAAATACTATGAAAACTCTGCAATCTATTCTTTTTTTTTTTTTTTTTTTTTTTTTTTTCCCCAGAACTATCCTAGTCCTTTTCAACACGCCTACAGGCTACAGGGATTGCTTTACAGGAATATCATTTTGCAATTAGCTCGGCAACAGCACCCAGAGCCAAATCTTGCATGTTCACCTACATATGAGTATGTCATTCTACAATTCTTCAATCATCAATCCTATTTTCAAACACATTCTGCAAACACCCATGCAACCAGGTAGATTTTCTAATTTTCTACTTGTCAGCAGTTCCCACTTCTGAAAATCTGACCATCTCAAACTGGGCAAATCTCAAATGTGAGATTTCTGTCCAATAGAAAATCCAGTTTTCCCTGGCATGCTCAATCTCACATTCCAGTACTGGCTGATGTTCCAGTGCCAAAGCAGGCAGGCAACCTGGAACATATGAGAACTGCATCCAAAACAAGTCCTCTGAATCATGATTCATGAGCTTGAAGAGAGTTATAGTTTCATGGCGTGGCTATACCCTGTTTTCTATCCTCCTTGACTGAGCCAAGATGGAATATACAAATATGCTTCTGCTTAAATTAATGGATTTCCATGTTTCCATCTAAACTATTGTGTTTGAAACATGCAATATAGTAAGGAGGACATTAAAACATCTATATCTTTGAAGATATAGATGGATGCTGTGTAACCACAAACTGAAAATAAAAAGCAGTATTAAATTATCATCTAGTAATGAATGTTGTAAATCTTCATAGTGCAATTAAAGACTGAAGAAGAAGGGCTTCTTCCAAGGATTTAAAAGTTTTAATCTTAATATTGTCTTTTTCACATATTTTTAGGTACATGAAAGAATATCTTATGCTAAGAAAGAGAAAATAGTTTGTGTTAGAAATAAGAATTCTTACTTCCACCAGAATTTGGCCGGTTAATCCTTTGGAGAGATTTAAAAAATCACATTTCACATATTCTCAGGCCAGCGATCAATTCAAGAAGGTAATCACATAGTCACAGAACGGTTGAGGCTGGAATGGACCTCTAGAGATCATCTAGTCCAACCCCACTGCTCAACCGGGGGCACCTAAAGCATGTGGCACAGGGTTGCATCTCAAAGAGTTTTGAATATCTCCAAAGAATGAGGAGATTCAGTAAATAAAGTGACTAGGAGTAGGACCCAGTGAGCAAAAAAAGCAGTCATCCAACAAGGCATATCCTTTTTTTTTTCTCATACAATTGTAAATTACTTAGATAGAGTTAAAGAATGTTTGACAGGAAAGGTTCTATTTTGTGGAACTGTGCAGGTGCTGTATAGAATTATTAAAAAGCATGCCAGGCTGAAGAGGAGGCTCTCAACAGTATAGTGATAATAAATAGATGAAAGTTTAGACCATTTGTCAGATGGTGAGATATCATAATTACTCTTCTTAATAATTACAGTAGCAATATCTTCATTTAAGCTTCACCTCTCAGTGGGTAATATACACATTCTCATCCTTTCAACTAGTAAACGAAGAAGATATACCTACAATTGTGGTGGAGTCTTCATATTTTATAAATTAAGACAACTACATAGCCTCAGATGTGAATGACTCCATCCTCTCTCTTTTTTTTTCTTTTTTTTCTTATAAATTAGGATATTATTCACCCACTAAAACTATCTGCAGCTGGGTAGTATAATCTGCAAAGACAGCAAGTGTCAATATATGTAATAGAGTTCACTAAAAGAGATGAACAACTTGTCTCCTGTGCTGCTACTTCTAATAGACACAGATAAAAGCCACTTTTTATCCCCAACAGAGTTCTTGAGCTCTGTACAGTATGATTGGAATAGGCAGGGGAGAAGGGGTTGCTTTTTTGTGTTTTCCTTTTATTTGTTTGCTTGTTTGTTCTGGCTGTAGAACTTCCTTAACCAGAGCTTGGTAATCTTGTCAATACAAGTACAAGTATTTTGCCCTCTAATGGCCTGGATGTCCAGTGCCAGAACTACGTATGAGCCTCTAGCTTTATTTATAGAGTCACTGATGGAGTACTAGAGGATTTTATGTGTTTCCACTATCAAAATATGCTGACATAACATGTTGATGGCTATGTTAGCATATATGTGCCTCATCTAGACTGAGAACACATTCACACCTGCTCTTGTCCAAGATTTTTAAATTTAATTATCTTGCTGAGGTAGAGAACATGTTTTGCCAGTATCCAGCACATCCATTGCGTTCAGAAAATCAGGTAGAAACTGTTCCTTTGATTTGGAAATGATTTTCACCACCAATGAGGTTTATACCTGTGCTACCCTGGAAAAAAATTGCCCTAATTGGTACAATCCAAATGGTTCCAATTGCACCTCAGGACAGTTTCTATTTGCTCTGAAGTTGCAAGTTTTCTAAATGTTCTAAATAGCATTAAGGCTGCTTACTCGAAAAAATAGGGTGGGAAAGAGATGGAGTTCTCCCTTGAAAGCTGATACAATACACCATCATCTTTCCCCAAAGCACAATTTGAAGTTTCTTTATCTGCAAAACTATATTAATGCATGGCATTTCTCCACTGCATTAGTATAAACTTGTCATGAGAAAGTTTACTTTGTTAGTGGTTGGACTGCTGTTTCCTGTGTTTCTACAAAGATAACTATTTACTACAACTGAAGTAACCTTCAGCTCAGAAGGACAAAGAGGAACAGGTCTACTTTCCTTTTAAAAATAAGGGATTTGATGCAGCAGGATTTTGCTGCATATTCATCTACATGTATTTAACGTAATCTATTTGTCTTTTGGGGAATGGGCATTTTTATTGGCATTTTTCTTAGTCGTATCTTTGGAATGGGGTCCTGCTTTCCACATAGCTCTAACATATCAGCCTTATTCCCAAGTACTTTGAGCATAGATTGTGAAAACCAGGACAGGGACATCAGAGATACACCACTGATGGAACTGATTTAACTGAGGCATGATGGTTATGCTTTTGCAAGTGATCACTCACCTGATGATTCCAAAAGTACTTATTTAAGCAAAAGAAACTTAAGCAAAGCCAGTCAACACTGAAAAAGTTGTCTGACTGAATTCTACATGACAGATTTTCCTCACAGAGCTTTATTCAAGAAAACAAGCTGTTGCTTCTAATATCATACAGCTGATGTTTATGTTTGCAGTGTTGCTAAATTTGTTCCCTTAAGACTCCCAGCTTTTTTGGAACACTATTGTTGCTGAACTTGTTCAGATTAGAGCAGTGACTGAAGAAACATATGAAAGCTAATTATCAGTTCTTTGACATGAACCTTAGCATATTAAATTTGTCTCCCAGCCCATTTATTTACAGTCTAAAATTTCAGGATGCTAGAAGGATGTTGATCCTTCTAGCTTCATGCTAGAAGAGAGGACTCATCCAAATTTCCCAAAATCGTGAATGGTTTCTAAAGGGCAGTGCCCTGAGAAAACCTCAGTAAAACACAAAAAAGCAGACCAACTGCTTTCAATAGATTCATGAGGTACCTAACTACACTGTATCTACATCCACTTGTTAATTAAATATAAAGCATGATAGAGAAGCATACAGTCACTGAGTCTTCACAGTGTTGCAATAAATCATTTCAGCTAATGTCAAGGAGGAAACTGAAAGAGGGATTCTCACAGCTACAGTAAGCAAAAGTAAAAATCAGGGAATCTCTTGTAAACTGTGACCTAAAATGGTCAAGAGCATGTTCCAAGATTTTCACCAATAATAATATTTAGCATGGCCTCTTCTCACATGTGTACTTGGGGCAGAATGTTAGTAGATTCCCTACAGTCATGTAGGTATTAGCAAAAAACAATAGGAGATAAAAGTCTAATGCTGCCCTGACAATCTTGCTGTGCTCTAGGACTCTGCTCCATACAATGATGTCTTCTGTCACAGGTTAGTGCTCTGAATGCTGGTGTTTCTTCTCCAAGCATTGTCCTCCTGTATTCCCTGCTTTCATTAGATTTTACCAGAGAATAATTCTTTCTTTCTTTCTGTGTTTCTTTCTTTCTCTTTCTGTCTGTCTTTTTTTTGTCAAACAGTAGCACATACCTTAAGCTTCTTTACACTTGTGCAAGGATCATTGGAGAAACTCTCAGTATCAGAAATTTCAATATCTTCACCATACAGGACACCAGTCAAATCATTTCTCACCTGTCAGAAGTTGAGAAAAAGCAGACTAGTGAATTGAGCTTAGTGAAGAAGAAGCAGATGGACTATCTTTATCACTGTAAAAGTAAGCAATGTTCTCAATTATGACATTTCCACCCTCTTTTATTTTTTCTTTCATTTTATCTACAATGCGATCAAGGTGCTACTGTTATTGTCATCATCTACAATCAGTCAGTCTACCGTGTAAATATCCTTAGTATATGTGATAAGTTTTTTAGAGCAGGTTTCTACTTTGCATCAAGGTTTAACAATTCTAATAATTTTTAATTTCTGTTCACATGCCATACCAGAAAATATCTTGTAACCAAACTGTGCTTGTATAAAAGGAGAAGACCCATCATGGAAAATCTGACACTCTCAGTTCTGAACACTGTTTTACAACTACCATCTTTTGGTCCTAGCATGAAACAGTGGAGCTTGTTAAAGCTAAGAACTGGTAAAGCTTAATGAGCTCTGACCTCTTCCTTTCTATAGCACACATCTTAAAATGGGAAGGAGAGTGGTATGATTTGTTTAGAGGTGACACTACTGTTTTTATGATGAGCAGACTCTGTTCTCTTTCACCTACCTAATAGCACAAAGAAACAAAATAAACAAAACAATCCAATATATTTAAGATTCCTTAACATAAAAGAATCTTAATTTGTTCCTAACAATATCAGAAATAGGAAAAGAAGAGTCAGATATCTTAAATGCAAGCATACAATACAAAGAAAATAATCTTAGACATGAAAATTTTAAAAGTCTGTAAATCACATTTCAAAAGATATTCCAATGATCCTGTATATGGTCTTTGGAACAGCATTATTATAAATAACCTTCCTGATTCTCCTTTCTCTTAACTTTTGAGAGAGAACACAGCCCACTCTAAACTATCAAAAAATACTCGATAAACAGTGATAAACATCAAATATAGTAAATAACAGGAAATGATGCCAGCACTTCAGCAATAGAAACTTCTTTATGAAACGAGATTATGGACACAAAGGAAGAAAAGCCAGCTATCGCTAATTATTTTTGCTGAAGGAGCACAAGTATGCAATAAGACATCAAATGGCAAGATGAAAGACCTCCAAAGGGATCTGGACAGGTTAGACTGATGGGCTGAGGCCAACCATATGAGGTTCAAGAAGGCAAACTGCCAAATCCTGCACTTCCGCCACAATAATCCCATGCAACGTTACAGGCTTGGGGCAGAGTGACTGGAGAGCTGTGTGGCAGAAAAGGATTTGGGGGTGTTGGTTGACAGTCAGGTGAACATGAACCAGCAGTGTGCCCAGGTGGCCAAGTAGGCCAACAGCACCCTGGCTTGTATCAGGAATAGTGTAGCCAGCAGGACTAGAAAAGTGATTGTCCCCCTGTACTTTGTGCTAGTGAGGCTGCACATCAACTGTATTCAGTTTTGGGCCCCTCACTACAAGAAAGACGTGGAGGTACTGGAGCATGTCCAAAGAAGGACAACGAAGCCGGTGAAGGGACTGGAACACAGACCTTACGAGAAGGGACCAGGGAAGATGGGGTTATTTAGTCTCGATAAGAGGAGATTCAAAGGAAACCTTATCGCTCTCTGCCACTACCTGAAAGGAGATCGTAGTGAGGGGTGGATTGATCTCTTCTCCAAAATATGTACTAAAAGTAGGACAAAAGGAAATTGGCCTCAAGTTGTTCCAGGGGACGTTCAATTTAGATATTAGGAAAAATTTCTACGTGGAAAGAGTGGTGAAGCATTGGAAAACGCTGTTCAGGGAAGAGGTGGAGTCATCATCCCTGGCAGTGATCAAGAAACATGTAGATGAGGCATTTAGGGCCATGGGTTAGCAGGCGTGCTGTTGAAGGGTTTAAGGTTGGACTCGATGGTCTTTTCCAACCATATGATTCTATGATGATGTCTAATAGCAGTTTTTTTCCAAGACAGGCTCTTCTTTTCAAGACAGACTCTTCAGTCTTTTTTTTTTTTTTTTTTTTAATATATCTCCTTACGAATATGCTTCAGATCTATGGCAGTTATTGATTTTGTTCCATGTATCCCATGTCTTTATGATGTTGACAAAATACACACTGCTAATGTATATTTTCTGGCATGCTGCTTAACAGTCAGATAGAACACATGATTTCTGGTAAAAGAGAAGAGAGGAGAAGGGAATTCTAAATCTTTTCATTTTCTGTATTTTTGTAAATTTCTTCATGACTAAGAGGTTTAAACTTGTTCCTGCAGTTCAATAATTACATTGCTTGGTGTTCAGACACAGCTCCTTTTTGTTGTTTACTTCAGGCTGATTTTGCCATGTTTATTCGTTAATCATGCTTGTCATGCTAACTTGCTTCTTTCAAGGTCTCTGCTTCATTTTATGGCTTTACAGAAGTACATACAAATTGCTGATCCAAGCTGTTAAATTGTAACCAGGCCTTTTACAATGATTAAAACAAATAGACATACGGATCAAAAACTTGTTAAAAAACATTTTGTTTTATAGAACCAACCATCAGGATGTGTCCACCAAAATTTGTATTTTTGAGCACACTCTGTCAAAGTGTATTCACAGGCAACACACGATCAATAATGAGTTGTTTCACTCCTGGCATACTGTTAAAATGAATGATTGATCTTTTATCTCCAGCAATGCTATTAACTGCTTCTTATGATACAGGTCTTTTCTGATACAAAGAAAAATTGCTTTTCCGAAATAAACTGTCACTGATACCAAGAAGAAATAGGCCAGTCTTGATCATTGTTTAGCTAATGTCCAATGTCCTTCTGCCTCATAAGGAAATTTGCTAAAACTCATACACTGCCTAGGGAAAAAAAAATGTTTTCCTTAGTGAGTAGAGCATCATTGTTTCAAAGGCAGGTAACTTATTATACTTTCTATCCCATACTATACAGCAAAACTTTTGCAGAACAGAAGAAATTCCTTTTTGCAGCTTTGCTTTATTGCTTCTGTAACCTCAAAAATGAACACTACTCAGCTGATCTGAACAGAAAACGACTGATTCAATGAATACTGTGTTGTCATAATATATAATTGTTAATATGTGAAAAAAGTTAAACTTTAAACATGAACTATTGTTAAAATAGCCTAGCATTTATAAACAGGCTTCAGGGAAGTGTAAAATACTGATTAGAAAAATCATCCTTCAGACCATCTACTGACTTGCTGTGTTTCCTTCCTTTTAGATATTTTTTTCTAATTTTTGCAATTGGAAAATTCTTTACCTTTCACTGAAAGGGATTTCTTAAGAACAATAAAATATTTTTTCCTGGGAAACAATATTTTCAATTGAGCTCTTGAAAAAACTTTCAGCACCATCTGTTACAAGTCCAACAATGAGGCTTTCATAGTTCTTAGATTTCCTATTGAACTACTGATTAATCTCCCAAAAGACACATGTTGTTAAATCAGGTATTTGGGGAGATGGAAATTGATGATTCTCCTTGTCACAATCAGATATTGGCTGTTCGGCAGATGACAAAAGAAAGGTGTTTACTTTCTTTGTTGATATTTCTTTCCATTATCTCAGATATTAGGAGCTTTATAACAATTTACAAAGGGGCATTGATTTTCTAGAAGCCTTATTAACTGTTTCCCCACTCTTGCCTTTCAATGCTATGGCCACGGACTGATAAATTTAAGCTAGTCAGAGCGTATTTTTCCTGTATTTTCAAGTCTTTCCTATCACCACAGTTTTCTGACATTGTACTTGTGTTCTTTTCTCATTAAATATTTTCTAAATATTTTAAACACCTGCGTCATTCACAGTATTGAAGCTTTCATTTATCTCATTTTCCTACAGAAGTTCTTTACTTCATTCAATGAAATTTAACTATAGGAACTTCTGACTTGTATTTGTGTCTGAAAACAGAATTTGCTTCTAGTTCTGGAGCTGCAAATTCTTGTAGCAAATATTGCAATAATGGATCAAATTTATTAAAACTCAATATAAGATTCTGTATGTATTTTCTAGCAGTTGCTCGCAGTTGCAGTCCTTGAACACATTACCAGTGGTACAAGCAGTTACAAAAGTCATCAGTAATTGTCTCATTTTACCAGACCTGAAGAAATCAAATTGTAAACAAACTATTAACACTTCTACATTACATAGTATAGAAAAATTTCTGATGAAATTCAATGCTGTAGAAACTGGTAATAAAATTGCATTAAGCTTTGGTGGGACTCTGAGCTTCCCAGGCAAATTTTGCCTTGACTTATAATACATAAAAGATAAGGATGGCCACTGCTGTGTTTTGTGCTTGAGACAATGGATGGGACCCGAAAGAACTGACATCATTGCTCACTTGTTCTTTCTGAGCTGGTCTGATACAGGTCACATACTCTATGTTATGTCTGTTTTGGCTGTAGCTTTTTTTCTTTGAAGTGCATGGTAGCAATTCTTGCCTACCTCACAGCTGTTGTAAGAAATTTAGTAATGTTTGAGGCAAACAACAAAGACTCTGATCTTGCTCCTGTGAAAGAAGACATAGAAAGTTTTTGTAGAGTCAAGAACTTTGTGCTCTAGCTAAAAAAGGAAGACACAGCAATTGAGAGAGACAGTATGGGAGAGAGAGCTACTAAATGTGATAAAGTCTTCAAGAGATCAAATTAAAACACTCACGTGGTATGTACAGGAAAGAATGATTTTATGTTTAAAGAAAGAACCAAATATCAGGGAGTAGCAAGGGCCAGCTGTTTTCTAAAGAACCAGGAGCAAGGACAATAACACAGCAAGCAGGGCAGGAGCCTCCCCAGCTGCAGCCCCACCCTACAGTACCACAGGAAAGCAAGCCCAGAGATAGTAGCTGGGATCAACCAAGAGTCCAGATCACGGACTGGATGTTTGTTAGGAAAGATCACGGTGACAGTGCAAGTCCATGTCAACACATGTAGTCAATCTGCAGGTCAGGATCTGCTTTGGTTGAGGGTAACCAAGGTTAGACACACTCCAGTGTCTGTTGCAGCTAATGAGACAGATCTTAACCAGTAGTGAATACTAGCATCCCTTTTACTATAATATTCAGTTTTATCAAGACATTCTCTTTTCTTTTCTCTTCTTTTCCTTTCTCTTCTTTTCTTTTCTCTTCTTTTCTCTTCTTTTCTCTTCTTTTCTTTTCTTCTTCCCTTCTCTTCTCTTCCCTTCTCTTCCCTTCTCTTCCCTTCTCTTCTCTTCCCTTTCCTTTCCCTTCCTTTCTCCTCTTTTCTCTTCCCTTTTCTTTTCTTTCCTCTCTTTTTCCCTTTTTTTCCTTTCCTTTCCTTTCCTTTCCTTTCCTTTCCTTTCCTTTCCTTTCCTTTCCTTTCCTCTTTCCTTTCCTTTTTTTTCCCCTTTCCTTTCCCCTTTCCTCTTCCAGAGGAAGGTACAAAATAAAGACAATATTCCTCAGGAATAGTGGATTCTCAATAACAAAAACTAAGTTTAAGCCTATCCTTTTACAGGTATGGTTTGTTCAGCATACTTAATCTTAACTCTCCCATTTACATAATATATTTAATAATTTTTAGATTAATCATACTAGTTCGCTTTTAATAGATATTTTCAATGACTTTTTTGATGCACTAAAGCTGCATGTAAATACTGCAAACTAAATCCTTTGTTGTTCAGGGCAGTCTAATCCTACCAGATGTTAATCATAAAAGACTCATAATGAATGAGAACAGATCAGAGCAGATGGATTATACAATCAGATATTTTAGTAGGAATTTCTGCTGCAGAAATTTATATTGTGTACTTTAAAATTTTATTCAGTTAGTTAGAGTTTCAGCACAGAGATATAAGCATATATGTACAGAATAATCTTGTGAATCAAAAGAAAAATATTAGAGATTCATTACATGGACGAAATCATGAGTAATTGCGAAGAATGGATTACAGTTTCTGGGATTAGAAAAGATAGAGAGATCTCACCACACAGGATGCATTACAACCACACATAATTATTGCTATTTTCTTTCCAATGAAGCAAACACATTGCTAACTTTTAAAAGCTTAAAAATCTAGGCAAAACTTACTTTCAAAAATTACTGCATCTGGAGAAAAAAGATTAATTCTAAATATAATATTAAATAATACTAAGTGTCAATACTTGTCATTTCCTTTCGATATAGGAGAAAATTCAAGTATGCTTTCATAGCATCATTTGATATTGCAAAAATTAAATACAGAGAGCCAGCATAAAAGAAAAGGCATGGATAAAACAAATAGCAAATAGTAAAATAATATCCTAGAGACAGAAGCTTAGTTACAGGGCAAAAAAACAACTTGATGCTTAAAGGAGGAACAACAGTGGAGATGCTGTGGATTTCGCTTTTTTTCAGAGAGAAATCAGATATTAAAATCCACATATCATATTTTGCCTGTGAGAAGAAGGGACATTGTAAAACTGGGTTTTACTCTGCTAAAGGAATATGTGTGTTCAAGGAAAACGTGGTGTTTGTTTTTGTTTTTTCACTGAAGTAGAACTCCATCACATGGCTCTAACCTGGGAACAAATACAATCAATATGAAGTCTTTTTCCCTCTGTTTATGGCTGGTGAATATGATTTTATAGAAAGTCTCCATGGACAATGCTTACCACATTATGCCTAGTTAAACTTAAGTCTTTGTAAAATCAGGAACAAACTGCTCTAAGTTCCAAATTCCACTAGAATAGAAAATTTTTGTTTACATGTCTTCTGGTCATAGCCTCTAACAGTAATCATGGTACTACTATGCCACTCCTATACTCCTAATATTTTGGGACAAAAAGAATTACTGGAAATTTAAAGACGTCATGTTGCAGGGGGGATTTTTTTAACAGTTACTCAACATACTGGTTGATTTCTCTGCAATTTAAATAGAAAAGCAATCCATCTCATCAAGAGTTCTTCAGTTGCAACTAGGTTTTTAAAGTTGCCAGAGTACTAGAGAAATAAAAATTTAACTACATGTCCAACAGATTCATTAAGTATGATTTCCCCTTGATGAATTCATGCTAACTACCCCTGATCATTCTCTTGTCCTCCACATATATAACATCTAGGATAAGCTGCTCCATCACCTTTTCAGGGAAGGAGGTGAGGCGGACTGGCCTGTAGTTGCCTATGTCCTCCTTCTTGCCCTTTTTGAAGACTGGAATTTCTTCTACTCCTAAGGTACCTCTTTTCTTTTCCATTACCTTTCAAAGATGATGTGGACTGACTTAGTAACACTATCTGCCAGCTCCCTCAGCAGTAGTGGGTGCATGTCATCAGGTGCCATGGATTTGTGAGTGTCAAGTTTACCTAAATGATCACTAACCAAAACCTGCTTGACCAAGGGAAATTCCTCCTTTCTCCAGACTTCCTTTTTTGCCTCCAGGATCTTCAGTTGTAGAGGGATGGTCTTAACAGTAAAGACTAAAACAAAGGTGGCATTCAGAAACTCTGCCCTCTCTGAATCCTTCATTACCTGGGCACCCACCCCATTCAGTAGCAGGCTCTCATTTTGCCTTCTCTTGCCTTTGCTAGTGGTGAATTTGAAGCAGCCCTTATCCTTCACACTCTTTGTCAGATTTAATCCCAAGAGGGCCTTAGCCTTCATTACATCCCTGTATACTCTTGACTATGACATACATATTCTTATATTCCTCCCAAGTGGCTAGTTCTTCTTTCCACATTCTGTATCCTTCCTTCTTCTGTTTGAGTTTTGCTAGGAGCTCCTTGCTCATGCATGTAGGTCTCCTGCCCACTTTGCCTGACCTTACTGATGCATCGATCCTGAGATTGGAGGATGTGATGCTTGAATATTAACCACTTCATCTTGTATTTGAGCCTCTGTCAGGCAATGAATCTCTTTGGACAAGAAGTCAGGTTAGCAGATATTTCCTCTGCAAAAGGGAGTCACCCACAAGAACACAAGAAGTGTTCCCTCCTACACAGTCTGTCTACCCAGGTCCTTCCCTTAAAGTCCTGTCCATCATCTGCTTAATCTGGATGACACTAAACCTGTTCTTCAACTGCAAGTCTTCAGAAAGAGTAAGAACCTTTGTTTTCCAATGAGAAGTGACTAATTTACAGCCTTCCTCCACAGTGTTATGATGTACCATTTCACATGCCATAGACCCCTTCAGGGACTCCACTGCTGTGTGGGTTTGGGACTCCTAGTGCTGTATGATCTCTGTCTATCTCTTGCTCATCTTCTTGGATGCTATGCACCCTACTGACATCCTCCTGTAACACCTATTACTGATGACGCAACTCATCAACAGCACACCTTCTGCAGGAGAACTGTCAGCCCAGGCCAGAGAGGCATCAAATTCCAAGGTGAGATAGAATATATACTCATGAGAAAGCAGACAATGTGAAATTGTTACTATTTCAATAATCTTTCCAAGTAGCAACCAACATGCCATAGACTTGCAAATGCAGAGGTCAGTGTTAACAAGCTAATATTTAATTCTGAATTCTGAATAATCCATAGAAATATTTGTTCTCAGGTCAATGAATTGGAATTTGAGGGCTTTAGACTTTTGGGGAATGCAGAGTGTAGAGATATTAGGTCAAAATTTGAGAATAATTCCGTAAAGCTTTACATTATCTTACTTTCCACTTGACAATACACTGTCCAAACAGTTTGTTTAGATCATCCTTGTAAAAAAAAAAATCTGTGATTCAAATTCCATAAAAATTCTCCCATAAAATGCTTAAGTCTATATTTTTCTTCCAATAGAACAAGGTGGAAAAAAGATCACTTTATGGAATAGTTGAGGTTGCAAGGGACCTCTGGAGATCATATAGTCCAAATCCCCGCTGCTCAAGCAGTGACACCTAGAGCAGGCTGCACAGGACCCTCCCTGTCCAGATGTCTTTGGAATATCTCCAAAGAAGGAGAATCCACAATCTCTCTAGGCAAATCTGTTCCAGTGCTCATAGACACACACAGTCAAGAAGTTCAGACAGAATTTCTTGTGTTTCAGTGCCTATCGCTTCTCATCCTATCACTGGGCAACACTGAAAATAGTCTGACCGCATTTCCTTGACATCCATTAAGGCATTTCTATACATTGATAAGATCTCTTAGTGTTCTCTTTCTTAGACTAAACAGGTCCAACTCTCTCAGTCTTTCCTCATAAGAGAGATGCTTCAGTCCCCTAATTTTCATTGCAGCCCTTTGCTGGACTTTTGCCAGTTGTTCCATGTCTCTCTTTATTGGGGAGCCCAGAACTGGACACAGTTCTCCAGATGGTAATGGTCCTTCTAATGCAACTCAGAATACCATTGGCCTTTTTGGCTATAAGGGCACATTACTGGCTCATGGTTACTTGTTCACCGGGACTTCTAGGTCCTTCTCTGCAGAGCTCCTCTCCAACAGGTCAATCTCCAACCTATACCAGTGCATGGAGCAGGACTCCACACTCAGACTATGTTGGACTTCATAAGGTTCCTCTCTGTCCAGGTCTCCAGCCTGTCCAGGTCCCTCTGAAAGTCAGCACTGTTCTGTGGTGTATCAGCCACTCCTTCCAATTAATCAGCAATAGCAGCACACTTGCTGAGGATGCACTGTGGCCCATCATCTATGTTATTGATGAACTAGTTGAGCAGAATTGAATCCAGTATTGACCTTTGGGGTACAACACTAGTTCCTGGTCTCCAGTTAGCCTTTATGTCTCTGATCATAACCACCAGAGCTCTGTCATTCAGCCAGCTTTCAATCCACTGCCATGGTCTGCTCATCTAGCCCATGCATTGTCAGTTTGCGTATTAGGATTTTAAGGGAAACAGCATCAAAAGTATTAAAAGATAAAAAAAACACTTCAAGGACATGAGGTCATGATATGATAATGCTGCATTGTATGATAATGCTAGTGTAAATAATCATGAAGGTCCTATTATACAACCTATCTCTTAGTACCACATTTCTCCCAGCTAGTGAAAACCAGGAAGATTAATTATTAAGAACATACAGAAGATTGTTTCTATCATTTCTGATCTAATTACTTTAAAGATTAAATTAATTTCAGTATTAATTCTAAGACGCTAACCAAGGTGATAATAATGAGCAAAGACAAGTAATCAGGAAAGCCAAAAAACACTACTACTTTAAACCTATTATGCATTATTAAATTCATAGGACATTTTACTTTCCTATTAAATTGTGCCTTTTTTTCTGTTTTCTTAAGGCTGAAATTTTGTAGTGCATCATACTTAGGGCTATAAACTTAAACTATTTGAAGACTAACTTTAGAACAGACACTACACTGAAGATGTAAGACATTATTATAGTGATCCCTTTCTTACTTTGGTATATATTAAAGTTGAATATAGACATTTAATTCTCGTCGCTCCTGTCCTCTCCCTGCAATTGATTTAATTTAAAATTCTTTGTGGACCCTGATTAATGCTCTTTTGTCTTATATACTTAACTGCTCACTAGTACTGTTCCTCTGATAACTGAGATTATTATCTCGAGGAGACAATTTATAGATCCACTCCCACCTTCTGCATATGCAATTATAGGTTTGATCAATCTATCAAAATCCTTCAGCACCAACTGTCTGTGACAGAAATCATATTTGCTTTATTCATTTTTACACAAAATGATATTGTTTTACATAAAACAATAATTGTATAAATATCACATCTGTACCATCAACTTCAAATGGTTTAAATAGGTTAAATTGGATTAAAGTATTCTATGTGTGTTTTATTCTGCAAATTAGGCAGACAGTTTCATTCTGTGTCTTTGCTTAGGCAACAGTTGTCCATTTCAGCTGGAGAAAATTTTGTCTTTTTGTAATGGACTGACTATCATCTCCTTGACCATGTGTGCTAACTTTTTAATGTCACTGCTCCTTTCATTTTGTATTATGCTTGGAATTCATAGAACTCCTGGAATCAGACATATTACCTCTGTATCCCCACAAGAACTAACAACAATCTCTCATGAAAACAAAAGCATGTGTAATGCTTTATTTTGCCTTTTTGGAAATAGGGAGGAGAGAATAGACAATGAGGGCAACAGAACTGAACAACTGCCTTAAAAATAACTTCCACCTACTTCTTAGTTTTAGATAAATTCCATGTTACTTGCTACATTTTTTAATTGGACTATAAGTAAATACTACCTCAGTATTTTTTGAAAAAATCTGTAGCATTAATGCTAATTGTAATGCTAACTACCTGCCCAACTCAACGTAGAAGATTCAGATAAACTTCAAAGGAGCATGCTATATGAGAATGAGAGAAAAAATCTGAATCTTTTAAAATCACCCATCACTAGTAATGTCTGAGCAACATAATAAATATAAGAAAAGCTTCCAAAATATGCTTCTGAATCACTACTATCCTCCAAGTACCAAAAAAGATTACGTTTAAAAATACATTCTTCCTGATAGCCTCTAAAATGTTAATAGATTTTAATTAATAAGATAACGATAAAGCAAACTTTCCTGTTACCTACACACCAGCTCACCTAGATGTGGTTGTATTATGAACATTTGAAAATGAAAAGGTATTGTCAAAAGTCTATCAAAACATATGAAAATTTCATTTTCCCTGTGCACATATATATATGCGTATATATAT
The DNA here is from genome assembly GCA_013389825.1 of Crypturellus undulatus. Lineage (NCBI taxonomy): Eukaryota > Metazoa > Chordata > Aves > Tinamiformes > Tinamidae > Crypturellus > Crypturellus undulatus. The sequence continues at coordinate 72,807 of VWPW01027489.1, forward strand.
ATATTTATACATATTTAACATTCCAGATACTAGATGGAACTGAGTAAGCACTTATCTTCATTAAAAAGGAAAGATACCTAGAAGCATGAAGCACAAACCCAGCAACATCACACACAAAAGTTAAGTTCTGGAAAGTAGATACTATGCTGGAATGGGATTTGGGAGAAAGGCCTTTGTCTTATTTCAGAGAATCACAGAATGGTTGAGGTTGGAAGGGACTCTAGAGATCATCTAGTCCAACCCCCCTGCTCCAGCAGGGACACCTAGAGCACAGGGTGGCATGCAGGCAGGTTTTGAAAATATCCAGAGAAGGAGACTCCACAACCTCTCTGGGCAGCCTGTTCCAGGGAAAGAAGTGTGCCTGTGTTTCAACTTGTACCCATTACTCCTTGTCCTGTCATGGGCCACCACCTAGAAGAGTTTGGCCCCATCCTCCCTACATTATCTTCTCAGGTACTTATACATATTGATCAGATCTCCTCTCAGTCTTCTCCACACTCAACAGGCCCAGCTCACTTAGTCTTTCCTCATAAGATAGGCGCTCTAGTCTCTTAATCATCTTTATTACTCTCTGAACGCTTTCTAGAGGGTCCCATGTCCCCTCACCAGAGCTGAGTAGAGGGGGAGGACCCTTGACCTGCTGGTAACACTTCTCCTGATGCAGACCAAGATCCCATTGGCCTTCTTCGCCATGAGGGCACGTTGCTGCCTCATGCTTAACTTGTTGTCAACCAGGACTCCCAAATCTCCCTCCACAGAGCTGCCTTCCAGCAGGTCAACTCCTAATCTGCATTGGCGCCTGGGGTTATACCTCTCCAGGTGCAAGACCCTGCACTTGTCCTTGTTTAGCCTGTTATTTAGATGATGTTCCTTTTATTTAGATGATTAGATTTAAACCTGTTATTTAGATAATGTTCTTTTTTCCTTACATAAGATATCCATTTAAAGCTATGCGGACATGTTTAAAAGTAGAATGCTTGATCCTACAATCTGAATAATAAGTTTCAACCAGATACTAACTTTAATATTCAGGAACTTTTGTGGATAATATTTGGAGAAGTTTGTTTCCATAAAACTAGGGACTGTTCAAAATGCCAGAAGCTGACAAAAACTGGATGAACCTAGATAATATGAGGGTCTTCAAAAAACCACAGAGACACCTTACCATTTGTACTATTCGTACTAATCATTTATCACTAACTTTTGTGAATAAATGTTCAGGTCACTGACATTTTTGTTAATTTTAAAGATCAGGACATGTAGTCTTCCAATGACATGGAAATGTCAGTGCAAAATGTTTTAGGATCACTTCAAATGAAGAGGAACAGAAAAACTGCTACTGGTACATCTCTGAGAAGGTGTGAGAAAGAGAAAGAAGGCAGAGCAGTTTCCTTCAACAAAATTCACCTCATTACTAAATGAGGCATCCTCCTGAGTTCAGTCCTAAGGGAGATGTGTATAATAGTTGTGAGAAAGGATAAGACTATTGCTGCTTTATAAGATATTCCCAATTTCTTGATTTCATATCTACAAGTTGAATAGATTAATCTTCACTCCTACAAGTGACTTTCCCATTGACTTCATTCAGTGTCTGCATTTGTATGGAATGAGCCTACAGTAATTAGGCTCAAAATAGTCTACAGGGCTGTTTACTAAGCTATTTATCTTAGTGGAGACAATGGTATCCAGAAACAGACCAACTACTCTTTCAGCAGCTATGCTGGATTCAAGGAATATTTGGATCATCTTAAAGGGTTGAATGCTATATATGCACCTCTATAAAATTCACGATGAATAAAATTTGTCATTCCCGTAATGACTATGACAGAAATGGTATTTTGTTTTGTTTTGTTTTGATTTAATAACAAACATCATAGAATCGTAATAGAATCATTATGGTTGGAAAAGACCTTCAAGATCATTGAGTCAAATCACAGGCGCTTCAACACCATGCCTGTTAAATCATGTCACAAAGTGCCTCATCTACACATTTCTTGAACACTGCCAGGGATGGTGAATCTACCACTCCCCTGGGCAGCCTGTTCCAATGTTGGACCACTCTTTGCATGTAGAATTTTTTCCTAATATCCAGCCTGAACCTCCCCTGGTAAAACTTGAGGCCATTTCCTCCTATCCTATTGATAATTATTTTGGAGAGAGATGACTTTCAGGTAGTGATAGACAGCGATAAAGTCCCCCACTGAGTGTACTCTTCCTCAGACTGAATGACCCCAGCTCCCTTGGCTGTACCTCATAAGGTCTGTGCTCCAGCCCCTTCATTAGCTTCGTTGTCCTTTGGACACATTCCAGTGCCTCAATGTTTTTCTTGTAGCGAGGGGCCTAAAACTGAACAGAGTATATTTGAGGTGTGGCCTCATCAGCACTGAGTAGAGGAACAGGATCACTTTCCTACTCCTGCTGGCTACGCTAAATTATGGGACAATGAAGAGTAAAGAGGCACAAATAACCTCATTTTATACAACAGAGCAGAAGTATTGTGTTGTAATTTCTGGTCTACTGTGAGCATTTATAACATTCCTTAGATAGATGAGCTCTACCTGTTTTTTGAGGTAGTGAGCTGAAATTTGAACCTCTTGAATAACAATGAGATGTTGCAGTGAACTATGCTAATAAATTCTGGCTCTATGGGAGCCTTTTGTCTTACTCACAGCTAGATGGGCACAGAACTCTGATCTAACTCCAATCTCTTGAATCTATCAGACAAAGATACATAAAATAGAGTGGCTGGAAGTTAAATATTAATTGTGAGTTTTTTTAATGTATATTGCTAGCCATTAGGATAGGTTGGTATAAAAATAATGAAATATCAATTTTCCTTCATAGAACAGCACTGTATTCATTGAAAATAAAAATATATTTTAACCCTCCTGTGTATAAACTTAATGCAGAGAAAAGAAAATATGGCAAAATGTCCAGATGGATGTCCAGGTGGACATATTAGTCATCTATTTGGTCTACACTGACCAAATGAACCTCAATATGATAGGATCATAGGATCCTGTGGAAGGAACTCACGAGTTATCTAGTCCAACATCCTGCTGCAAGCAGGATCAGCTACTAGAGATTAGACTATGACTTTATTTAGTTCGGTTTTTGAAAATATCCAAAGCTGGAGACTGCACAGCCTCTATGGACAACCTATTCCACTGCTTGACTGAGCATGGTGAAAAAGTTTCTCCTTATACTCAGTTTGAACGCTTTCACCTCCACCCCCATTTCTTTAACTGTTTCCTGAAGAGCTTGAATCTGCTGCCTCTCTTTAGTTAGGCAAACTCTCCCACTACGGATGAGTTACTCCAATGACATCAGTTTTATGAATGCACACAGAGATGAAGCTCTTCGTGGTGGATGCCAGATTGCATGTATTTGTGAGCATTTGAAGCAAGTGTGAAGCAAGTTTCATCCATTTTTATTGCTCCTAAATTCTTTATTTTTCACCATTTGCTTTTGACACGTGTCCACTATTACCTCAATTTACTGGGACTTATATCTCCGTCCTCTATAGTTCCTAATTTAAAGATAGTCAATAAAAAGCATCAGGAATATCAATGGTATCTTTATGTTATTTTTCTATTGATACACCTCATCTTAGGATGAGTAGTACCTGCTGGCTATAAGGGCAGTCTAAATGATTAGCTTAGGCTAGATACCGCTGTTTAGATGGTTAAAATTACACAGAATGAATTCCAAGCAGCAAACAGCTCATGAGAACAATGGATTCCTTGATGAGGGAAGCAAGTACCTGCATGTTCTCAACTTATTGTAAAAGCTGAAGCACATGGTTCACACAGTTTCAGTACAGTGAATGAAAATTTTGCCTAAATTTGTGTGGGCATTATTCAACATTAAACGACTGGGAAAGAAACACTCAGTTAGAAGTAATTTAGGAAATTGAAGGAAAATATTTCATATAGAGAAACCTAAACAATAGGCTACGCAAAGAAACATAAAGTTTAAGCTAAGCAAAGCCGTTTAGGGTAGTGGGATTTCTTTAATTTTGCATTTGTAGAGTTGTAGAGAGGAAAAGTAATTACAACATAAACAGAAAAGTTGAAAACAACGATCTCCCCGGAATAGATGTTTGCTTTTTGCTTTAGCGAGCATTTGTATTTTGTCTTTGGCAAGAATTTGTCTGAAAATGTCTAATATTCACATAAAAATAACATATAAATCCATGAAACCATGCATGACAGAATCATTTGCAGAAACCTGCCTAGCAAAATCCATTGTATTTTATTTCAGAAAGCTGGGCAAGAGAAGTGAAACTGGTGTGAGGGCAAGCCTCGGGGCTGATTGCAGAAGACTGACAAGGTAACAAAGAGCCCTTGTCTGCTCCACCGGTGAGCCAACACTGTGGCAATCATGAGACCTGACAGTGGGAAAAAAAAATATTTTACTAAGCTGCAGGCAGATTAGACTGCTAGTACATCAGGACACCACACAAGTTGAAATTAGGCAAATAAAGCTAAAGTGAGGAAAATCACTGGAAATCAAAACTGCTGACAGATAGTATACTTACTGCAGTGTATCATAATCAAAAGACAATTCATATGTATCTCTTTCCTCTCCCCCTCAGGACATACAATTGCAATTCAATGTTCTGCACACAGCCCTACAAACCCCAGAGCTATAAGCAGTGCAATTTCATAGCCAGATGACTCTATCATCTGAGCTGGGAACTTTGCATGCATTGCATGACCATGGCAATTTCGATCAATGCTAGCCTAGTAGTCTCTGAACATTTAGAAATGTTACTGTGATAGTCAGGAATAAATACATTAAATACATTACCTTACAGTAAAAATGTAGCTCTATATAATTTGTTCTAATCATTCTGAAACAGGCTTTACTCCCTTGCAATACTATTAATGAATTTAATGATAGTTTAATAATATTAATGAGTTTAATGATGATACAAATTGCTGTTTGACAATCTTAGAAGATTGCATAAAAAGAAATGCAGGCAAACTTCTTAATAAAGCAGGGCAATACAAACAGGCAGAATCTCCATAAAAATGAATTTGAGGAAATGGAAAACTACATCTTTCATTGGTAAAGTTGCTACCACTGGATTCTGCAATGCCACACTGCTTGATTTACTATCTCATGTAGAGAATTATACTAGGTAAATGAAGGATACAGCAGAATCTTCCTGTAGTACAAGCAACATTCAAAGACAGAAGGATTATAGCAGAGAAGTTTTCGAGCTGGAGGCAGGACTATCAGGGGATTCAGTACAAAGTGGAGAGGGAAATACCCTTGCTTACAACTTATTAGGAAGAAGAACCACATTCTAGGATACAAATTTCAGATGACATAACAGCTTTTCCCAGTCCACGAGACCTGTTTGATATTTCTGAAAAGTTGCACTTAATCCTTTGGAATCTGATCCTGCCACAGTGAGCGTCATGGATTATTAAGGAAGATTTATCCTGCTAATTAGGGCCCACTAATGCTATATATCCTCCGGTGTCCCATGGAATAGTATATTTTCTTATGGCAGTACATGGGGATGAAAAACATGCCAGAAGAAATTTTCACTATGTCCATATGCTGTAAACAAAGATGTGGAAAAGACAGACTCCTGCCACACTGCTAACCGCACATTTGCAGAATGACTAGAATATAGACTTTGCAGGAGAAAAATCAACACCTGCCTATTTCTCATTATCCAAACAACTGCCAGATCAGTGTCCATATATACGATGAACCTTAAAAAAAAAATCCTTAAGTGAAATGTCTTCTACAATGTTATTTAATTTTCTTCAGTAGTCCTCTTCACTTTAGTAATTTGCAGAATAAAGTTCTTGCTATGCCTCTGTTTAACACATTCCTTGTTTTTCACTCAACACCCTTCTGAAATGGGCTGAACTCCCATTCATTGCAGCAGAAAATCTACTTGCTACCAGAAGTGTACCACTCTGATAATCAGGTCTCACTCCTGGTATGGGACTTTAAATTCCTTTGAAAGTATTCAAAGACAAGGGGAAAAAAACACAGAATTGCAATTCCTTCACTGATTTCTTGAATGAGAAGTTAAAGATAAAATATCATCATGTCCAGATACGGAGAGAAAGGAGTGACTTCATTCAGCCTTTGAAATACTGAAGACTTGTAGCACTCTCTGTTCCAGAAAATGATTCAGAGATGTGAATCCTGCTCCAAAAAGAAAACCACATCTACAGTCCCAGCTTCTCACTGTCTAAAAAGTGGCAGGATTTATGATATGCTGGAATCTTAGTTTTGTCTCTTGGCCACCTTGCTACATCCTTTGTATGTTCATTGTCAATTCTGAATATGATGATGGATGAAATTTTCAGAGTTCATCCAGAAAAGATTTATCTTCAACTATATCCATAAGGTGGAAGAACAACTTAACTGCACATTCCTTTCACCTAGGTACAAATAGTCTAAACCCCAGCTAAAGATCTAGCTTTATTAGTGCTTATTAAATCTTCCTCTAGTATCAAAGCCATCGGAGACTACGCTGAAACAGACACTGCAGTAAAATTGTAGTTAATTCTTTTCCTCTTCATAACATATAATATTCCTTTATTTGTTTTAACTGTGCATGCAATCTATTTTCCAACATTTAAACAAAGAGTTGTCTCAAGTCCTCTTTCACTGTATGGACTACTGTTACAGTCTAGAGATATGCGTTCTTAGAACTTGCCATGGCATTCCTTCTACCAGGGAATACTAACATAGTATGACTTATGTCAGTAACACAGGCCACTACATACTTTCCAAAAATTAAGGTCTGAAATAAAATATTAAAAACTACAGCTATAGTGTTCAAATGGAGGGGGCAGAGAGGGGACAGAATTTGAAAGCATCACTAATGTCTCAGGTTCCTAGAATAGCCAGGATTTTTTAATCCTTGATATAGTAAAAAGTATATTACATGTTCTGTTCTACACTTAATTTTTCTGACTCCAGTTAACAAAATCCTGTAGATCATCCTTTACAAAGACCTGTTCCTTCTTGTTCTTGGAAATTCTTCCCTGGGTCATTTTCTATTTCACTAGTTTATACTTTGTTCTCCTCTGAGTTATGAATTAATGTATTAAAAAAAATTGGTCCCAAGTTCATCCCTTGAAAAAGCCCCTCTGACAACTTCTCTGTCCTTCTAAGTATCTTTATAGTATTATTGGCTGTAGTCTTCCCTTTGCTGAGCTCCTGACCACCAACACTCATCATGTCTGTTCCATACAGTTTCTACAGGGCAGTGTACCAATCCATTAAGATTAAAATATGCAAGTCCACTCCATTATTTTTCACTGAATCACAGAATGGTTAAGGTTGGAAGGGACCTCTAGAGATCATCTAGTCCAACCCCCCTGCTCCAGCAGGGACACCTAGAGCATGTGGCACAGAGTGGCAACCGGGTGGGTCTCCTCTAGAAAGGGAGACTCCACAACCTCTCTGGGCGGCCTGTTCCAGGACTCTATCACCCTCACAGTAAAAAAGTTCTTCCTCACAAGGAGATGGAATTTCCTGTGTTTCAACTTATAGCCGTTATCCCTTGCCCTGGCACCGGCCACCACCGAGAAGAGTTTGGCCCCATGCTCCCTACATGCTCAGGTACTGATCAGATCTCCTCTCAGTCTTCTCCATACTAAACAGGCTCAGCTCGCTTAGTCTTCCCTCATATGATAATGCTCCAGTTCTTTAATCATCTTTGTCACTCTGTGCTGCACTCTCCCTAGAAGCTTCATGTTTCATACTGAGGAGCCCAGAACTGCACCCAATACTCCAGGTGTAGTCACACCAGAGCTGAGTAGAGGAGGATCACCCGCCTCGACCTGCTGGAAACTCCTCTCCTGATGCACACCAGGATCCCATTGACCTTCTCGGCTACGAGGGCACATTGCTGCCTCATGGGTAACATGTTGTCAGCCAGGACTCCCAAATCTCAGGGTCCCAGGTGTAGGACTCTGCATTTGTCCTCGTTGAACCTCATAAGGTTCTTCTCTGCCCAACTATCCAACCTGTCTAGGTCTCTCTGAGTAGCAGCATAGCCCTTGGGAGTGTCAGTCACTCCTCCCAGTTTGGTGTCATCTGCAAACTTGCTGAGGGTGCACTCTGTGCCCTCGTCCAAGTTATTGATGAACAAGTTGAAGAGTACTGGGCCCAGTACTGACCCTTGTGGGCCACCACTGGCCACAGGCCTCCAACTAGACTTGGCCCTATTTATCACCATCTTCTGGGCTCTGCATTCAGCCAGTCCTCAATCCACTTAACTGTCCACTCGTCCAGTCCACACTTTCTGAGCTTTCCTATGAGGATGTTATGAGAGAGTCTGTCAAAAGCTTTGCTGAAATCGAGGTAGACAACATCCACGGCTCTCCCATCATACATCCAGCTAGTCACCTCATTGTAGAAGGCTATGAGGTTTGTCTTTTTTGAAGACTGGAGTGCTGGTGGCTTTCTTCCAGTCCTCAGGCCCCTCCCCCACCTCCTTCTATTTTTAAGAAGCAAGTTATCATAAAAATGATATTATTCTCTGTGGAATAATCTTTATTTGATAAAAATATGTTGTGATTTATCTTTCTTATCCTTTGCTATTTCTCAATTCATAAAATAATACAGATGTCACATATGTGCATCATATGGTGACCTCTGACTGCTCTAACACAGTCAGTAGCTCAAAATATTCCACTGATCTGCAGCAAGATGAATTTTGCTAGCCTCAGTTTGGAATTCTTTCTGAAATTATGATTAGAAAGTGATTGAAAAGTAATTTTTAGGTACACTGTTAATCTAGTGTCCATTAACTGTGAATCAGCAATCTCAATATATGCCGGAGGCAAATAAAAATTGAGAAAAGGAGTGGAAGTGAGGAATTCCATTAAAATTACTAGGTCACATCTCTCAAAGGCATGTTGTTCATATAAAAGGTATTACATTTAACTATGTAGGCTGCTTCTCACCTACAAATGATCCTACTTTGTAGCTGAGTTTGCAGACCCTTTGTAGTACAAGGTACTGTCTTTGCTTTCTCCTCAGTCCTATTTCCTAATCTTATGACTTCCCCATCAACTCATGACCTCTCAATGTTTAATAGAGTCCAAAAGAATCATGGTATATCTGCTACTTCAGTAGTAGCAAATTTATTGAATTCCTACTGTAACCCTGAAAACTTCCCCTTATTTTATTTTCATCTTACTGTCACTATTTTCTCAAACAATAAATAAAATTCACCACAAAAGCACTCTTTCCTCTTGAGCAAAGATGTCTAGATCTGCTTTATATCCTACACTTCTGTGTGAACAAATAAGCTTCTCAAAACCAAGGTGTATAAAGTTTTTGTGTTGTCTTTCACACATTACCACCATATAAAATCTTTGAGTGAGTAACTTTCATGGCTTGACAAGCCTCCATGAAAATAAATTTCCTGCTGTTCCAGAGAATATAAGGGCAGCACAGAAAGCTACAGAATATACTGTAGTGGAAAACTGTCAATGGAGCCTTTGATTTAGGTACAATATGAGTTAACTCACACCCATGAACCTGTGTTAACCAGGAGTACCAGGAGCTAGCCAGGAGTACAATATCACAACATAGACCATATGGTCTAACAGTAAGCTGGCACTGAAAGGGGTGGTCCTGGTTTCTCCCACACTCCCAGTAATTTTGGCACAATTCTGGCAGTATGTAACCATGTAGTCAGCGTAGCCCTGCTAGATCAGGGTTAAATAAATATATATCACACAGATCAACCAATTCACCAAAAAGTGAAATAACTACTAAGATCAGGTCAACAGAGAGAGCAGTAGCTAGGGACTGCACATGGGAGAAGAGGACTGCTTCTTTCACCTTCAGGAAGAGGGGCTCCAGGACCCAAACTACATGCAGCTCAATTAGCCCACTCCATACCAGTGAACAAAGACTGACCAGGTATTAATAACTTCCATTCTTATCTCTCTGGGAGATTACTTGCCTGAGCAATAGGTACAGAATAATACATGTCACCAGTTCACTTAAGATCCCCAGCAGATATAATCAAATGATGAATGGACAGCGCAGATACATGCTTTGAGGAGGACTGAGAATATGTGAAATGGTATTAGAGTAACAATATTAATCCTCCTCTAGGACTGGCCATTTCTTCTTTATGAAGTAGATCAGTACCATGAAAAAAAAGGGAGTATTCTTACTGTATGTCACTACTAATGTCATTTCTAGATTTGAAGTCCAAGAGGGATGATTTTGTTGTCTTTTCTTAAACCTTTTTCTTAGAGAAACCTGCAAAGGTTTCCTCACTCTCCTCAGATGGCACAAGATCCTGCAATCCAAAATGAAACTCAATCCTGAATTACCACAAAACCACCTGAAAGCAAGAATGAAGAGGTACAATGGTACAGATTCAGGTTGGACACAATCATCACTGCACAGATGTAATAATGGTTCTTTAGAAGAGATTAGTTTGATTGTTATTGTTTTTGCTTTTTTCAAAATATCTCCAGTAAATAAATGAATTCTTGAATAAACAATAACACTTGCATACACCCTTTAAAGTGACTCTTATATCCTGAGATATTTTCCCAGCTTTAATCCTGCACATCTTTAATTTAATTTAACAACTGCATTATTTGCCTTGGATCCAGAGATTGTTAATTACTTGTCAAAGGGAATGCATTCTTTTAGGTTTACATACTCTTTCAGGGTGGTTCCACTATTCGAAATTTCATGACATTTCCAGGATTTTAGTTTTAATCTCTTAGCAATCAAGAGCCTGATTTTTTATAAATTGTGACAGAAATTGTTATTTCAGTGAAGTGAGTTTATTCTCCTGATATTTCATCCTTGCATGATTATTTTTGAAAAAAAAAACAAGCTGATGAAAAAACAACCTAAATGATAGTATGACCCAAAACAGAACTAGGACAATGTTGTAGGATGAGCTATAAAGCTTCCATGTGCAATTCTAACAACTGTTATAAGCATTATCTTGGAACATTTTGGCATTTCAGTATAAGCAAAATTGGAATTTATTTTGTCTGAGTCTGAATTAGTCTTCATTTCATATGTAGTGATGAAAGTCAGACCCAGAAAACTTATAACTATATGGAATTTCCAAGCCACAAGTTATTAGAAGTTTTCAGAATTAAGTGATTCTATCCTTTTTTCTTGTGTTGTAAATGTCAGCCTATCACATATGCATAATACAAGGTTTAAACATGAAGGAATGGTGAGCAGTTCTCTAAAAATATCTTAAGTTTGGTTTGTTTATGTTAAAGACACCTCAAATTTGACAAGGACTTGTTTCATTCCAGGGAATCCTGAGCTTTCTAATACTGGTATTTGAATATGATTCTTCAGTGTGAGACAATACAACTATAATATCATAAAATTAGAATACCACTTTGTCAAGTGATGTTCTATCTTCTTATCTTTTTTTTTTTTTCAGAGACTTTAGAGGCTTATTAGAAAATAGAACAAAAAGGTGAAGTCATTGGATAAAACATTATTGCCTTAAGAAAAAGAAAAACGACTAAGTTTCCTGGTATGACACTAACATAAAAGATCAGAGACACCTATACATTCACAAAATTCCAGAAAATGACCACCTATATTTTATATGTTTAGATATCCGCTTTCAGATTCTTAACTTTATTACTGAAATTAATATCTTGATAATTTCCTTTTAAAATGATTGTACCCATTCCTTTCACTTAAAAGACTTAGAAACAAACCAGTGAAGACACAATTTCTCATTTACGTTAATAGCATTCAAATGGTATTAGAAGCTTCTTTCATTTCCTAGCTTTCTGTGAAGATGTTAATGTATCAGCTTGAATTATAGTAAAGCATAATTACAAGACAGAATTAATTCCTCTTCACAAGCTCAAGAGACCTTAGCAAGTTGTTCCTAAGATTTTGCCCTAGAAGACAGCCAAGAATCAGAAATGAGGTGATATGAAGGAAGATATCAGATACATCTGTGCCTGCACCTCTGCCTAGGAGGATGATTTAGAAAAATGAAATAGACAAAATCTCTATACTACTGTATATGAAACGCATTGAAATTGTTTCAGAGAAAAAAAATAGCAGAACTTCTTGAGTGAATGAAATGAAACACATGGCAAGCAGGTATCTTGTAGTTTTCTTTGTAGACAAAAATCTGAACTGGTAAAAGGATCTGAAAGGTTGAAATGAATTAAAGCAGAAAAGAAAAAAAAAGGATAAATAGAAGAGGAAGACATGGCAGCTTGAAAAAGTAAGAAACATTAGGGAAAGTTTATAAAAGTTCTAATGGTTAAGCATCAGTGTTTATAATGTCTCATTTTCCTTCTCTAATTCTCTTCCATCCATGCCCTTTCTTTTTTATTTTTGGTTATGTGTCTCATATCTTCTATATTTTATTTAGTTTTCTACTTTCTCCTACTCTTGTTCTTGAAAGCACAGGGACCCTTCTAGGATGAAATCACTGGGTAATGTTTGGAATTATAGTGTCAACACTACCAGTATCTGGTGGATCTGATGCTTCCCCGCTTCTTGGAGAAAAAGATTTTCTCTTGTTGCCTCAGAAAGCAGCAAGAAATCAGCAAAAAAGGAAGATGTCTCAGGTTTGGTTAAAATTTGAAAAATCACCTGATATCTCTTTTACTTGCCTATTCACTCTCAACTCCTCAGTAAATCTCTCACACTACTTTTTTTCATTAGATTTTTATCAGAACTGACCACTAACTCAGATCTTAGTTTACAGACACTGTAGTGAGCAAGTTTACCAAACTTCCACATTAACAAGACTTCTATTCTGTTTCCTTTACAGAAATAGACATTTTCTGCTAGCTTCTTCTCTTCAAGATAGTTTTCTCCAATACTAAATTTTCTGAGTTAAAAATTTTTATTTATGAGTGCTAAATGCTTTCAGTTTAGGTAAAATGGATCCCGATGACCCACTGACCTTTGAAGTAGATTTCACTGTACAAAATTCATAATAACCTTAAGAAATCTTAATATCAAGAAAAAGATCATTATTTTGTCTGCTTACAAAGGATCTTTGTTTTGGCTTATGTCACTTAGGTCATTAAGGCCCATGATAATGGTGATGTAGCCACAAGAGGAAAGATTTTTTTTTATTTTTCATATTGTTAATTTGATTCATTAGATTACTGAGCACTTTTCATTTCTTTCCTCTTTTTGAAATGCCACCTGCACTGATTAAATTGTATTAGGAGTTCTCAGTATTTACAGGAAGAAACAGAAAAAATGTATAAAGAGATGACTACCAAGAAATACAGAAAACCAGAGAGTCACTTAAGGAAATCAGAACTGCTGTTAAAGGTACTCAGTGGGAGGGAAATACATATATATGTTTTTTAAAAAATCTGGTAATACCATAAGATAAAATTCATTTTTGCTGCATTTCCATATGACAAAAGGCCAAAAGAAGTAATTGATGAATTTCTAGAAATGTCCTTTCACAAACTAAAGAAGCAAGAGTCCCTCTTAGTGCAACCAGTCCAATAAAGTGCCAACTTTCAGTTTAAACCATGCAATGGACCAAAGGGTATATATCAGTAAGATGGGCAATATGTGTGAAAGAAGAGCAAAATACTTAGTTAGTAAAATAAACATTTCTATCTATTTTTACAGCTGTATTCTAAAGTCTATACAGCTTCTCCACTACTGGTAGCTCCTGAGTTACTGATAGATACGTCCTCAAGACTCCTCAAACCAAACACAAAACAGAGCAACCAGACCACAGGAATATAGTCTCAGACTTTGGCTGATTCAAAATACAACATCTAATAGGTAGTGTTAGACAGCAGTCAAACTGGAGGCACCAAATGCTGCATAATTTCCAGTCACCTGAAAGCTCAGCTGAGAACTGGAAGCAAGACACAAACAAGATTTTTCTCAGAATTGTGTTCGCTTCATTTTTTTTCCCCCGTGATTGGTGAATAAGGTGTTACAACCTAAAACTCTGAACTGCATGAATTCTGCAAGCATGGCAGAAAAACTCTGGGGAGAAAGGGAGAAACTTTGAGTATTATTCCCAAAGGATGAAGAAACACTATAGTATTTTATTTTCTTCTTTCTGGGACAAGCACTGTACTCCTCTTAGTTGCACTAATTGCTAACTCTATTCACTAACTGATAAATCAATTCCTATAACACCCGTACTAGTTAATGATGAATGCTGTTATTACAAAGATCTTGCATGGGTGAATAAAATAGGTTGATAAGACAAAAGGAAATGGCCTCAAGTTGTGCCAGGACAGGTTCAAGTTAGGAAAAAATTGTACATAGAAAGAGTAGTCCAGCATTGGAGCAGGCTGCATAGAAACCTGGTGGAGTCACTGTCCCTAGCAGTGTTCAAGAAACGTGTAGATGAGGCACTTAGTTAGGGACATGGTTTAACAGGCATGGCTGGACTCGATCTTGAAGGTCTTTTCCAACTGTAATGATTCTGATTCACTAAAATCAACTAACTAAAGCCCAGTGGCTGTTGCCTCTGGATTATTTTACTGTGTTCTTTAATGAGCTAGCAAGACACCCCAGGGATGATAAATGTTAAAGCTAGCCTTTCTTTGTACAGGGGGATGGATCAAGGAACCTCCTGAGGCCCCTTCAAACCTTAATTTTCTATGATTCTATGCTATAGCAAACATTTAAAGCCCAAAACCCTGAAAATATTTTGTATCCTCATTTATATACCTTTGAAATAGAATTATTAACTTTTGAAACAGAAACTTTTCCCAGTGGATGAGAATAAGGCAAAATAAGGCTCAAAAAATCTAGGACACCAAAGCTCAATGAGCACGAACTTGCTCTAGTTAGGTAACAAAAGTGATGAAACTGGTATAATACCCTTATACCAAGTGTACTTACACAGCTAGTATATTATTCCAATGGAAGAGGCTTTTCTGGTTGTGGATACAGACATGAAAAATTTACAGAGAACACCAAGAGTCTTTGTTGTTGACAAACATAAAAATCAGCCCTTAGGATATGAGCAAAACTATGAAAAGGAACTCGTGTCATGTCAGTAGCATGAGACATACAGACATTGCCTTTGTACTTTAGGAACTGAAAATGTTCTGCTTACTTCTTGTCTAATTCTCTGACCAGGTAAATAAGGAAGATATAACACCTGTTTATATGAATAGGAGTTTTTCTACTAAGTGAAAAGAATCAGGGGTGATAAAGCAAAGTCTCTGTAGGAAGAATTCGCAAAGGAGAAATTATAACAGAAGAGGTGCTTTATAATTTTAATTTTGGCCTCCAGAGATAAGTTAGACTGAAAAATCTAATCAATTCCCTCATTACAAAAGAAGACAACAAACATCTTTATGACTTTCAGGGCCAGCTGACAAATTGCGGACAAGTTAGGTGAACTTCATGATACAAGATCATAGTACAAACCACAAAGAGACAGGAGACAGCAATCAAACTAAAGAAAAATAAAGTGACTGGGAAGTAACATCAGCCACAGAACACAGAGCTAGATAGCTGCTGATGAGAGGCATTGTGATCCTGATGAGTAAACTGAAGGGTATAAGTCTTCTCTTTCCTGCGTAACATGGACAAGGAGGCAATCTCTGCACCTCCATGTATTTAGGTGGAAGGACAACTGGAGGAAATTCAGGCAGATATCCTGTATTCTAGATAAAAGAGGAAGATTAGATTTTTCACACTAATACACACTTTCTCAGAAAAAAAGGAAAAAAAATGAGAGAGCAGAAAATTACATACAGAAAAAAATTGCTACTGAAAATAAAACTCCTGAGATACTACACAGGCTATGTCCAAAACCCTATTAATTTCTGCTTATTTTATAGGGGAGTAAACAGAGATGCTATTCAGCAATTTCTGTCCTAGTGTTATTGTACACATTTTTAGCATAGAAAGGAAGAATCACAGTCTAAACTTTGCGGGATTTTATATCAAATATACATGTTTAAGAAAAAAAAAGTTAGTAAAATAAATATAGTTTATATCATACTTTAGAAGGCCAGTTTTGGCTGATTTTCCTTTAGAGGAAAGACTGATGTTTCAAAGTGCACATACAGACACGTGCCAGGGCTCTGAAGACACTAATAGGCCCTAATGGTCATTGAGTCTCCACCCACAACCTCTGCCCCTGTATCCAGGAGCAGTTTTGACTCTATATTACTTGGTGTTGGTGGAGTTCGGTCTCCAGCTCAGCCACACCATATTGCCGCCTGGACATGGAGCTCGGGGGAATCTGTCTTGTCCTGCCATAGACCTGCCTGGTAATCATTTGACCTGCTCATGATCTGCAGACTGACTTCCCAGCTTGACCTTCGACCTGCCTCATTATCATGAACATACTTAATGATCTAGATTTTTGGTTGAGGACGAACACAATGTCTGGGTCTGCCCTGCTTGCCTTGCTCTAGGTGGAGCAAATCATAGTGAGCCATTGGCTTCCAGATCCCCAGCCCTTTGGCAGTATCGGGCCCTTGTTGCTCCCTGTCCACCCGTTATTTCCTGCAGTTTTTATGGTAATTTCATTACCTGCACCAGAATACAAACAAAAGGAATAAACACTCTATGAAGCTGAAGAAGTAAGAGTTAAGTCCTAATCATTTCAAAAACTAGAGGCTTAACATGTTACCTGAATGTTACCTGAAGTCAAGTGAAAAGTTAACTGGATCTTTCATTACCTGAAGAGATGTATTGTGTTCTATTGTACCCTAGGAAGCTGCAGTTTAAACATTTATTAAGTGATCAAGATAAACATGATGAGTAGAATGATTGCAAGCCATTACTTACTTATAGAAATCTTTTAATATCTGTAATTGATAAATAAAATAATTTTATTTCTGAACAAAACACAGAAAGGCAAGAAATTGGACATGTCATAGAGTCAGAACAAGAAAAAGCCTTGGCATGTATTTTGTTCTTCTTTCCCAGAGAAGGACTGAGACTATCTGTATTTAGATTGTTTAGACTTTCCTTGAGGAATCTTCATGATAAAGTTTCAACAACCTACCAAAAAATTCTTTTTTACTGCAGTTTGTTATTTTTGTATAATTCATTATAAGTTTGGAAAATTTATTACCTTTCTTTCTGAAGCTACTTCTATGCGCCATAAACTGTTACCATATTTCCTGTCAGATACCTCACTGAGCTAATCCAGACTTTCCTTTTTTTCTTCTTTTTTATAATAGATAAGATAGAAAGATACATTTCTAGATTTTCATAACTTTTTAATAGACTTCCCACATCCTTGGAGTCCAAAGTAGACATGGTGTTCTAATTCGCATCTAACTAGGGTTAAGCAGAGATGACAGTTTACTTTTTTATATTAAGTGGGGAAATGAGAGCTATTTTCAAGAGGAATGGGACTATTTTTTCTTTCCTACTTTTTATAGTAGCCTCGCATTCTTAGCTCTCACCAAGTTTGTGATCCATTGTAGTGCTTCCACTATCTTTGTCTAGAGATCTGCTGCCTAAATAGCCATTCTTCATTTATAAAAGAGATTATCTAAGTCTTATTTTTATATACTATTTATTTTAAAACCTTTCTCTACTTACCAACATCATTTTAAAACCTAATCCTGCAAAAGTATGTGGTTCATCTATGCAAAGTGTTTGCAGTTTTTTCCAAGTAGACGTCATCTGAAGATTTAATAAACATTCTCTGTCTTGTTATCTGAGTTACTTATGACAACACGGAGTAATAAAAGAAATAGAAAACCACTTAATAGAACCAGATCTTTTCTGTCTGACAATGAACCAGCAATAATCACTTCTTGAAATTATTATTCTAAGACAGAGAAGGATAAAGTACATATGTTTTTTTGTTAGTTTTTGGCTCCTCATTCATCTAAAAAAGCCAACTTTTATTATTATGATTAACACTGGTGGCAAGCATATTGGTTAGAGATTGATCTTGGAGAATCTTTCTTAAGATAAGTTTCTCTAGTTGTCTTCTGGAATGCCTTTGACATTTTTACAAGTCATAAAATATTACATTCATCCTTACTCTATCTTCTTGACACATGTTATAGATTGAAATTATATTGCTTTAATGATTTATTTTTGACAAATCTATTTTGGCCATTCTTTAGCATTTTGCTTTCTTCAGGATGATTCCAAATAGATAATCTGTTCAAGCATCTCTCCAGGAGCTGAAGTTAGATGACTGCTTTGTAATTCCCTAGGATTTTGTTTTCCTTTTTTTTTGGAAAGACACTGAGATTTCTTGTCTCCCCACCTGTCTTCCCACTGCAATATCCTACCTGTTTTCCTTGAATGTTCTAAGTCTGTAAGTGAAGATTCTTAAAGTACTGCATAGTGAATAAATACTGGCAGACAATTTGAAAATACCTGGTTCATCTGAACAGGTTCTAACCTGTTCTTACCCCTCTTCACTAGTGTTAATTATGTTATTTTTCAGATTAGTCAGACTTTTTAAATGAAAGCTGAGGAAGGAGAAAAATAACAACCACAAAAAGTATTTCTTCATTGCCATCCTATGTTAGTTCTCTGCCTCTGTCACTGGAGGAACCAACAGTTCTCTTTGTCTTCCTCCAATTGCTTATAGGACATTATCTTTTTACGCCTCTGTTATTAACATGTTTAAAAGACACATGGTTCACACTTTCCACCAATTTTTGTGACAAAAAGTGTTCCTCGGAGTGAAACACAGAGGTTTGGAGGATACACAAGATGTGCTTTTATCAATCCTGAATGCTGCAGTCCTTTCACTCTCAGTAAGCCCCTCGACTATACAGCTTCTTAGCAGAAATG
The DNA here is from genome assembly GCA_013389825.1 of Crypturellus undulatus. Classification (NCBI taxonomy): domain Eukaryota; kingdom Metazoa; phylum Chordata; class Aves; order Tinamiformes; family Tinamidae; genus Crypturellus; species Crypturellus undulatus. Next base: position 91,563 of record VWPW01027489.1, read on the forward strand.
TTCAATATGAGGTTTACAGTAATTAATAAAAACAAGAAAGAAAAAAAATGAAGTTAGATTTAATTTGTCATCTTAACCAATGACAGGACATATGCTTCATTCAAAACCGTAAATTGCAAGTGAAAGGTGTAGAGGATCCCTTGCTACAAAAACAAAAGTAATTTTTGTAACCTTGGTGTACTTTGTACTTGATTATCTTGGTGTAAAAATACACCAGTTATTTGGTGAACATAGTCAAGGCAAAGCATTAGTAGTTTTTACCATAATTACTCAAATAAGAGAATTAAGTTTGTTGAACGCAATAAATGTGATCTAGTAAGACAAAACCAAGCAAAACTGAAACAGCAGGTCTGTTGCTTTCTACTGAATTGCTATCCATGGAAGAACTGGTTCCTTGGAAGTCTGATTTAGACTTTTTCCACCAGGAATTATTCAAGTCTTACCTCAGAAAACCTTTGTACGTCCTGGGTTAAAGTTCCAACTCTCTTCCACTGATAATATTTGAGTAACTTTAAAATTGCTGGATTCACTGCATTATCAGATGGCACTGTCCGGAAGAAATAAGGATATTTTTTCTTATCTGCCAATTCTGGGGTTGTTGCTGCAAATGAAAGCTAGAAAAAAAAAACAACAACAAAAAAGAAGTGAAAGTCATCATGAGTCATTTAGTAAATAGCTGAAGAAAAACTTTGTGCAACAAGGCAAAATCCACATATTGTGGACATCTGGAGAATGTTCATCATCATAGAATTTTGAAGTCCTACTAGATCGGTTTACTCCCAGAAAGGAAAGATTTCAATATTTTTAGAAGAATTCTTTAAATACCTTAGCTCTACAAACCATCTGCTACAAATTTAAACCAGGGAATCATTAAAATTAATGATGTAAAATCCGTTTGAGATCATCCCACTTACATATTGCCCATGGCAAGAATCTCTAGGGAAATAAATCTGTATGATGAAATCCCTGTCAACTTTCCAATAAATCTATCTTAGTAAATATTGAGAATAGATTCAAGAGGCTATTCTAAAAAATCTTAGATAGGGACTGAAGCACTCCTTCAAGCAATCTTCAGGTAATAAAACAACCTTAGGTGACTTAAATGGAGGGAATGATTATGGGCAGTCATGACAGGAGTTCAGAAATTTACTTGACTCCTAGTTTCCTTCAGTGGAGCAGCCCTCAAGGGAAAGAGAATGAAGAGATGCCTAGTTGTAAGGCAACATTTCTGTTTAAGCCTCTTATGCTGAACATTAGGTATATACTGCATAATGAAATATTGTTAGGGGCTGAGGTGCTGTACAGCAGCTTGACAAAGAAGGACCTGGGAGTCTCGGTGTTAACCATTAGCCAGCAAAGTGCCCTTGTGGTCAAGAAGGCCAATGGTATCCTGGGGCACATTCCAAAGAGCATTGCTAGCAGGTGAAGGGAGATGATCCTCCTCCTTTACTTGGCCTGGTGAGGCCGTACCTGAATACTGTGTCCAGTTCTAAGCTCCACAGTACAAGAGGGCCATGGAACTACTGGTGTGAGCCCAATAGAGGACTACAAAGATGATCAGGAGACTGAAGCATCTCTCTTACAATAACAGGTAGGGAGCTTGATGGAAGCGGAGGGGACAAGAGGGGAGACAGTGTACTATCAGTGTATACAAATAACTTCATGGAGGATGTTAAAGGGATGGGACCAAACTCTTTTCAACAGTGGCCAGCAGTAGGACAAGAGATAATGGTCACACACTGAAATGCAGGAAGCTCCTCTTGAACTTGAGGAAAAACTTCTTGACTCTTTGCTTGACAGATCCCTGGAACAAGTAGGCCCAGAGCGGCTGTGGACTTTCCTTCTCTGGGGATATTCAAAACCTGGATATAATCCTATGCGACATGCTCTAGGTGATCCTGCTTGTGCAGGAGGGTTAAACTGGATGATCTCCAGAGATCTCTTCCAACTTTAATCATTTGTGATTCTGTGAAGCAACTGTGCTTTCCATTAAAAAAAGTCAGTAAACAAGCAAGAATGGTAAAATGACGGCATTTATTTGAGAAATGGCATGCAACACTAATGAAACCAATGGTAAAGACTAGGAATTTTGCAAGAGGGGTGTTATAGAGCTGAAACATTTTAGAAAAGCAAACAACTTTAGATGTAGAGTCTGTCACAGTACTGATAGAGAAGTCTGGGGGAAGATAACAGCGCTGAACTCCCCCTGGGGTGAAGAGTCACCCTAATCACAGAATCACAGAAAAGGTGAAGTTGGAAGGGAACTCTGGGGATCATCCAGTCCAACTCCTCTGCAGAGGCAGGATCACCTAGGGCATGTTGTACAGGTTGCACAGTTTTTGACCATGTGCAACAATGGAGACTGCACAGCCTCTCTGGGCAACCTGCTCCAGTGCTCTGGAGCTCCCACTAAAAATGTTTTTCCTGAGTTGCTGCTTTAAGGCAACAGCTAATAATCCACATGGACACCCACATATCTGAAAAATATTCTGATATAAGAAGGTGCAGTATAACTAAAATTGCAATCTTCCTTCCTACCTATGCTGTAATTCTGATCTCCTGTAGTGTTTGTGACGCACTAACATAAGCAGGAAGTAAGATGAAAAAGAAAAAAAAAAACACAACTATAATAAGAAATGAAGTTTTCCAGACACAGTAAATCAAATACATTTTTAATTGATGTAAGTACTACTCATAAGTATTTTCTTGAATAAAGACTCTAAAGAGTCTATCGCATTTACATTAGAAGATTTCATGGGACTAGACAAATGTCAGTGCTATCAAAAAAGATAATAAGTGTCTTATTAACTCTGTGTGGACTTCCACTACCATTTTTAAGAGCAGAATAAAAGTCTGGAAGAATCTCTGTAGTGGCTTTTGAGCTGGTAAAGGGATAAGATGCCCAGCCCCATGGGAACACAAAAATATAAACTGTGTTAAACACCTGGACAAAAATGTATATCAGAAGCAAATAGCTTTTCATCATCCAAAAGATTAGTCATCTGATTAGAGCTACTCTTCCTTTTAAATTTAGATGCCACAATGTTTTGGCAAACACTCCTGCCCAGTATAATCTGCAGCTACCTTCATTAATTCTGTATCTCACATTGCTTCCACTGACTGCCTTTGGCACCTGAGAGGTTCCAGAAAAAGAATTTCCAGTTGGTCTCAAATTTGGAAGGCACCCACTGGGATGCTGATGACATTCCAGTGAATTAATCCAGTCACAATAAGCATTCTGCGAGCTGTATGCTGTTCTGAAGACATTACATGAAATAATTCTGGTTACTGAAGGAATGAATATTTTTAAGAATAGAAACTGGTTTAGATGAAATCTATATGAGAAATAGCTCAGCTGAGATGGAAGCTCAGATGTGCCTCCTAAGCTAATGTAAGGAACCTCACTTATGTTGGTCTCCACTGAGCTTTACATACTCCCAAAATGATATGACAGGAACTGAAAGTATCTTAGTAGAGGAAGTCCAAGTAGATGATACATTTTTTTTCTGTTGTCTTTAAAGTCTACTACTACAATATAGTCTATGGTTTAGGTTTAAGAATATGGTTAAATTAATCTTCAATCAAGGGTTTTTTTTTTGTCTTTTTATAAGGTAAAGATTTAAGAAAAGTAGAAAAGAGCAGTAGATCTGTTTAAAAAAAGGTGTGGTGGTGAAGAAGAAAATGATCTAAACATTAACATTAGTGCTTCACCTGCATCTGCTTCTTGGGTTGGAAGATGAAAAGTTCTACTCATTATTCACACCAGCAACACCCTACATTTAAGAACTTTGTAGAAAGACTGAGTTAAAGTTTGTCCTTGAGCAACATTTCAGGTGAACAGAGAATAAGAGTTAGCAGTGTTTAGAGTAGAATAAAATTACAAATGAAATCCAAGTTTAAGTAAGTTTAAGTAAGATCCATTTTCCATTTTAAGCTCTTATATGTACTGCCTAACAAACCTAATAAATTAATCTTACTTCTAAAATATGCCTAAGAAAGTATATCACAGAGTTATGCAGTAGTTAACTGTGTAATCAATCAGGGTGAAAGAGACTTTGTCATTTATATATCTGAGTAGCTAGCCAACAAAACATGAACCAGAAGAGTCATCTCAAGCACCCACAAGCAACCACATCCAAAATTTTAAATTTAGCATTAGGCCTGACTACATTCTTTGAGTATTAATGAAGAGAAATGCTTGTTTTTTTTATCATTGTATATCTCCTCTGATTATTCTTTTGAAAGTACTAAAGGAATAATTCTAACCAGAGGTCTCTAATTTTGCAGCAGCTCCTGTAGTTCTGCAATTTTTATCATTTCTAAACTGAACAAAACACAAAAACCTTTTGAGCATTCTCATGAATAGAACTGCATTTGGAAAAAAAGCTGTATATCACTGTCTGTTGCACAGTTGCTTCGCATTTGCCTATTATCCTGGATTATACCAGAATTCAACTTCAGATCTCTGCTCTGCTTCATTTATATCATTGTTATCTATCTCAAATCAAGTAGTCTCCCATACTCCCTACCTTAACTACCCATCTTGTTTTAATCCTTTCTTATAACAGAATCTCAAAATTTATTGGAACACAGCATATTTGTAAAATATTTCAGCTTTCATAAAACAGGCTATATTGTCATAATGTCGTTAAAAATATTTAATCTATTGAGATCTATTTACAACAGTTTGATAGTGGCTTGTTGCCCCAAATTATTATCATTCTGTTAGTATTCTTTGTTGGGCATACTTCATCCACCTACCACATATTAAAACTAAAGCTATCTGCATTTAGATTTTTAAATAAGATAGCTAAAGGAGAAAAAAACTTCCCTAACATAAAGTTATCTTAATTGTATAATATCGGATGTCTTATTATTCTTGTGCACTCCATTAGAAAAAGAAATGGACCATTCATGACATTTAGTCTCTATTTCTTCTGAGGTATTGATACTATAACACAATCCCAATTCTTTCTTTTCTCACTTTTTAGATCTTTTAAAAAAGGTTAAAAAAAAAAGTTTAACACTTTAAGCTTCTAAACTTTAAAAGTTTAATACCTTTTAGTTCTTTTCCTACAACTATAACTTCCAAAGAAATAAGGCAAACAGTGTTAAAACATGATTTACTGAAATCCTTACAGAAATACTTTCTGCACAACATGAATTATCAGCTTGTTTATTCCCTCATTCTTTGGTTTCAAATCTAAGCAAGAAATCCCAGACTTCTGAAGGCAAAGCAGGTGACATTCAAACTATGCAATACGGTAAGATGAAAAGAAGTTGTGTTTATTTTGCATAGAGCATCACAGGTCAGAGATGTTCTATCAGGTCCTGGGAATAAAATCTCCTCAATTACTGGGCTCATTTGCCCTTTTTTGCAGTTCTGTAACTTCTCTAATATCTTAGCACTGCACCAAAAGTATTCAAAGAGCACTCTGATATCATTTAGTCAGAATTCCATTTAAATAAAGAATAGTTATTCTGGAGAGATCAAGGACTGTCAGGAGGAGAGATTAATGAAATAAAGAGTAGTAAAAATTCAAAGAATTCTTTTTGTGAACAGATATTGACAGAAAAATAAGTACAGTTCCTAAGAAAAACACCTCTTTGCCCAGTAGCAAGAGCTATGTAGATAAAATTGCCACAAAAGTCTTGCAGTAGAAATTACTTTTACAATGATAGATTTGATAATCTATTTGATAAAATATCATATATATTCTGCAATTAGAAATAACCAGGATTAGTTTAATGTTTTGCTTCTCTTTATTTGCAGTAGTGATCTTATGTGTTGGAAAGAAAACTATAGTTACAAACAACTTGAAAAAGTTCATACAGATACGTCTGACAAACTGAATGACAAAACTTTTTTTTCAGCTGTCATAATCTGTCATTTGCAACCTATAAATTCAAAGGGTTATAAAAAAATCATGATCCATTATAATTTATTTCTATCAAACAAAAATAGCAGACCGTCTTGGTATAAGTACAGTTACAAAACAAAAATCCCTTCTAGAATGTCACTGACAAAGCAGAATAAAGTGTATGCTTTTCCTTGCTGTGCCATTGCCTCAGGGCATCAGCTAATTTTTGCCTAAGTAACCTTTGATGTGTTTTTCTCAATACCTATGCCTTGCAGGTCACTTCAGTGGTTACTATTAATTTAATAAGTGTTTCTTTATGTCTGCATTTGATTTTAAGTACAGTACTTGCCCCTGGTCTTACTCATGATGGGTAGAAAGCATTAACATTATCTAGACCATTTAAGATTATGTACACTTCAATTAGACCTCTCAACCATTTTTACCTAGTTGTAGCTATCATCCTAGTTCCTCAAGGCTGAAAGTTGAATGTTTTCTTTGGACCTTGTTATCTTTTTTTTTAATCACTTATTTCATAAAACCATTCACTACAATCCCATCCAGTCTTGAAAACAGTCCTTGTACATCTGTTCTTTTACCATTATTTTTCACAACTGATACCAAGATAATACTCCACAACCATCTACTAAATACTAAACTCAGTGTAGCCTGATTTTTACGTATAAGGAATGTCTTTATGTTTGATCTTTGTCATGGTTTCAGGAACCTGCTTAAGTATATAATTTATTTTAAAATATTTCAAGAGTTATATTGATTTGAGAGAAGGTACTTGCATGTGAAAACTCAATACATGCATTAGTGCTTGACAGAATTTAATGGTTTGGGGAGGTATTTTAGATGTTATCTTTAGTAATTCAGTTCCATGAAATTCTTTTATTTATTATTCACTTCTCATGTGAGGCACTTCATATTTAAACTGCAATTTTAAAAGTCACTCCACTCTTCCCAACGCTCTCTTCTGCAATTCAATGTTTTTATTTTATACAGCACTCACCAACACCACTGTGGTATATTAACCTTTTTTTAAACCACATACCTTATGGCTCTTTCTACTTATTCTTAACAATTTACTGATTTTAGTTTCTTTCATTCTGAGTACTGTTGAATTCTTTTGCTCTTATGCAAACACATATTCTTGGATGTATTCCAGCTAAGAGAAAACAGAACTCTTATCCATACTGTACATATAGCATGTGCTCATTTAATGGGACAGACATTATACATAAGTAAGAATATTCAGCTGAAGGTTTTGGACAGCATTTGTATTAAAATGTTAATCTGGATGAGTTTTCTTAAGGAATTATATTTTACTCTAATATATATTTTACTGTAGCATACATTCACTGTGAATGAAAATATCTCACTCAGTTAAAATACTGTCAGCTTTATCATGAAATGTATCAATAGATGCACTAACAACCTATATGTTGTATTGGGCATCTGTGTGAAAATCAAAATATGATTACTATATAAACTGTCTTTTTTAAAATCAGGTTTTGAGAAATCCTCTGAAACGAAATTTGTTAAATGAAAAATGATTTCGTTTTGTATTACTACATTTGGGATTTGAGATTCCTGGTATATTTGGTCACTTACTCACTTGTTTTTTTAGTATTTATTAGGGCTGAAACATGTAGACACTAAGGAACTTCAGAGGTCTGTAGTCATGGAAAAGTCTGGGTCATTTGGATCACAGAGAACAGTAAGCAGAGTATAGGTCTTAAAAATGCTTGAAGATTCAGGTCAAGTGTCCAAAACATTCCTAGCCCTTTCTTTACGACATCTCTCATCCTAAAGTGTCATTGCCACCTATACATTGACAGCCCAAAGCAACTTAAAGTAATTGTTTATATTGTTGAACAAGCCTTGCCAACTGATCTGATAACCTTTAGCAGTGACATTAAGCACAACCTTATCTCCACAGAACGTCGCCCTAAGACCAACAAGTTCATTAACTGTATACCTCAAGTTATATACAAAGAAGATGGCATATTCTAGCATATATCCTTTTAAGTATATATACTTAATATTCATATGGTTAAAGACTTCAGACCTATGATGCATACAGGCTCATCCAAAGTCTGCCACATTTCCTCCATGGATATCAGTTGCATTTGAAGGATTATTTCAGAAACTAGCAAATATTTATTTTTAAATATATAATGGAATAGTTTGGAAGGAGTGTCTGGAGATTGTTTAGTCAAATGCACCAGCTCAAAACCAAGCTAACTAAAGCATATTGTTCAAGAGGATATTCAAACAGGTTTTGAATATCTTCAAGGGTGGAGACTATACAAACTTTCTAGGGAATTAATCTCCCTTTCTGAGCACTATCAGAAAAAAAATATAGTTGGACTTGATATTCTTAAAGGTCTTTTCCAACCATAATGATTCTATGATTCTCTGCAGTTCAGAGACAAAGCTCTGACTGCAGAGACAATGCAGGACAAGATACATAGTATTTCCCTCTACTGTGCACTTTGTCAAAAAATAGAGCAAATACATTATCACGTGAGAATGATGCCTCCCACTCCTCCTACTCATGCAGAATTATTTAAAAAGAAATACCTTCACTAGTTTTAAACTAATAGCATTTAGCCTCAATCTTTTACATTTTTTTGTATACATAGCTACTGTTCAGTATTTCAGCTCAGGTAGCCAGCTTACTTCCTCATTGCTTAAATTGCTGACATAGAGAAAACAGCATTATTTGAGCCACATAATTCCAATAAATGCTCTCACAAATGCAGTTGTAGTTATTTCATTGCTTCTGAAAGTCAGAAACTGGATGTATGCTGCCATCATCTCAAAAGAGCAGGTAAGACAATAACTTCAGATTTCAGCTAAAATAAGCAACAAAGAAGTTCTTGTCTCTTCACTTATCTTCTTGAAGCTTGAAAGCTAAGAATCTGAATTGGAAAAATTCATATGGCTTTTTGAAGTTGTTATTTCTAGCATGCATAATAACCCACAGCAAGGAGACCCACAGCTTAATCATGCATTACACAAAGAATCATATATCTTAGTTTGTTGTCAACCTGTTTCTTTCAAGTTTCATTTAATACTTCATAGTTTTGTTTTGAAAAGAGAGTAAATAAACTGGATCTGGAATATGTCAGTGATGACTACAAGAAAAGGAAAGAAAGATATTTATGTCCCTTCTAAAATCTATGATTATGTTCTGACTTAGCAAAGTCATTCTGTAAGGTAGATCTATTGGTTTAGGAAAAGGTCACAACAACTCATGACGAACATGCTTTTAATCCCAGGACAGGCAGGAAGACTGTCCATCTAAGCAATATGTTGTGCTTGTTATCATACCGAGCATTATTTGTATTTGATGAGGAAAAAATGGTATTTCATATTTTGACCACTGTTGGCTAGGAGTTGAAGGGGTAGTAAACAACCTTCAGGCAGAGACATTATCATTATTTGCATGCTTTAGAACTTAACTGTCTTACAGTGACATCTGATACAAATATTGCAGAACAAGTGACCTTTTATACAGATGCAAAATGAATTCACTGAAGATGGTTATTTTGCTGCTAACTCTTCCAATACCTATACAGATGACAAGTAGAGGTCGGGAAGCTGCTGGCACAATGCTGCAATGCTGACAGTCCTTAGTCAGAAGTTGAATCTCCGAATCCTTAGGCTCTTTTCACTTATGTTGAGATAGGAATTAGCATGGAATTCCTTCCAGGATAAGATTTTCATTACTGTTTCCCTAAAAGTATGCCCGCACCCCTTGGCAATAGATGAACAGTACAGTCAAACTGAGAAACCAGCACCCTTCCTTCTTTAAAATCCAAGGATATCTATAAAACATTAGAATAAATGTAATGCTTTCATACAGCTAAACTCACCAGCTTATTTACCCAAGAAATAACTACATAAAAATTTTAGAATTCCTCAGGTTTTATCTTGGTAATTAGATTTTACCAAATACAGAGAGACAAGAGAGAATATACTGTGACTCATATATTTCAGGATTTAGAGCTGTTTTATGCATTGGTAGAAAGCCAGTAATATTTGCCCCATAATGAATCCTGTCATTCAGAGTTCACAGGTGTTGCAGGTGATGTCAGCCAGCCACTAGTGCTCCTAACTGGTGTTAATCACCGCTTTGGGGTCACAGTTGTCGAAGGCAGCTCCAGCAAGCTGGTGGTACTAGGAACAATTTCTTCCACTTAGCAACAAATGGGTGTTGCCTACAATTTGTAAGAAGCTTTTTGGTAATGCTATTTAGTCTTTACACTCCTTAGAGTTATATTAATGCAAGATTTAGGGCACATTAAGAATATTCTAAGAGTGATGCCTAAAAACAAAGGGTACTTTTGGCTGCAGTAACTGCATACAAGTATTGCTAATATGTTGGCAACTTTCCTCATAATAACCAAGTGCCTGATGCCACCTACAGCTGTGGAAGCATTAGTCAGTGCTCAAAAACTCAGCTACTATGTCAACAACACACATAAAGTTTAACAAGTAATCTTTATAATGTCAGGATATATTCTGCCAGTGCTCTGTGCTGGAGCTGAAAGTCCCTCAGCAGGGTATATTAGCTCAGGCTCAGAACTGTGCTAATAAAGACATACAGATTTTGAACAATGTGAAATACTGAAAACGCCAGTACTGAGAATATGGATTGCTGGAAAAACGTCCTGATTCTGAATCTTTAAAAAAAATGTATTGAACCCAGAAAAATGTCTGAGTTCAATTCACATATAACAAATTAAATTCAGACATGACTATCATTGTTAATGACAAATGAAGATGACTGTAAAAATCAATAAAAACTAACAAAAAGAAAATGTTCAATGTATTATAAAGAAGTTGTGAATTTGCTCCATGCTATCTGAAAAATAGATCTACAAGGAAATATTATGGTGAAATTGTTCTCAAAACCAACTTAAAAAGAAAGCTGTATTACAATCTAACCTCTGAAACCTTTAATATAAAAGTGTATTTCAACATAATTCTACTAAAGAACATAAATTGCAATTTTATTTGCAATATGCTGAGTCCTACTATTTACTTCAAACTTGACCATACGTGCAAATTCTACCGGAGAGTTTGAAAATATATATTTATTTTATTTTTCATCAGGAGAATTTAAACTTTTCTCAAAATTAAAAGAATACATAAAAGAATTGCATTTCAAGTATTTTAATGGAAAAAAATAATTTCCTCATTCATTTTGAAAAAAAATACAACCTTTTTTGTCTACCTCTTTATGTTCGTTCAGCTTGGATTGCACTTTTTACAATATATCTAAATTTGCAAATTCAACATTAGTGATTTGAGATATGTTAAATTTTCTTATCTTGAAAATATGTTCACTGAAACAAATCTATGTTGCTGTTCTAAAACAGACTTTATTTATTTTTGATTTTTTTCATGTTGCTATCAAGTCCTTCAAAAACGTCAAGGGCAATTCTTGCTAAAACAATCAGGTCTTTTATGACAGAGAATAAACTTTGTGGCTAAAGAAGAAATTAGAGACTTGCTTTTAGCAAGACATAGCAAGACTTTGGATACTATCACAAGATATTTTTCTAAAGAAGCTAAAAAAAATCAGAAAGAACTGATTCAGTTCACATATAACTAGCTAGAAGATCAAAATGGAAATTAGTTATGAAAATTTCATAGGATTTCATACAGTCAGCTGCATTTTCATACAGTCTATTCTAGTATTTCATACAGTTTATTTTATACAGTCTAGTCCAGATCTCTTATCTAAGCGACCTGTAGGGTGAAACAGCGTGTATATTATCACATTTGCAGGTGTCAGTTTGGAGGGGATTCAAGGTCTACAAACACAAGTATGGAATTCACAGTAATTATAAATGAGTGAAATACTTTAGAAAAAAAAAAAAAACATTTTCAGTAAGAAGTAATCATAAACTTCTAAATCTCAGGAGGAACAATGACATTCACATAAAAGGTTAAAAGCGAGTTTTGTACAGTCAAAAAAGATCTGAGCCTGTAATAGTTCACAGGTTGAATGTGAATCATCAGTAGCATTCTGATTGAAAAGGGACATCACACAGCAGTCTGTGTATAAACAGGAGAGTTATTTGTACTCTGGTGGGAATGAAGGATTTTGCCATACAATGCTGATATGGGTTGACAGAGCAGCAGAGTCTAAGAACATGTTTTTAGAGTACCAAAAGTTACAGAGACCCACCATTTCTTTTCAGGGGTTAGCCTCTGCATGGAGGAAGCTCCAAATGATGAGCAATGAAGATACTGACTTAAAAAGCAGTGTTTTCAGTTGGTGGCATATGACTAGTCACCTTACTGCAGATAAAGATAGGAAAGGGAGGGAGTAGCTGCTAGTTTAGGGTGGCATAAATCCTTTCCTGATCCCAAACAAGGAAGTCAGTTGCACTCATAAGCAGGACTCGCCAAGTGAAAGATCTATGCAATGCTGGGAATACCTGCATGTGTTGCCATATGTTCTGTGTCCTTTGGTACCCAGTTTCCAATGATTAAAAGAAAGAAATGTCAACAAGCCAAAAAAAATTATTCATCTGAGAGATTGGAATACTTCCTGGTCCTTGTGAAGTAAGAAAGTTCTCTTCGGTACTGGTAATAATTCCTAATTTTGTGTCACCTGCAAATTTTATGTATACAAATTTAGTTCATATTACTAGAAAAAGATCAATCCCAAGATCCTCTATGTAGAAAGAATTAACTCATATTTGTACAAAAGAAGCAAAGAAGTGTCATGATAAGGATGATTCTCTGTCTTGTAGTTTGCACTGGAAGAGGAAGATTCAAATTTCAATCCTTACTTCAGAAGGGGTATTTTTTTATTCCATACTGCACATTCAATGGACAAAATAAGGAAACATTTTTTTCAGCAACTACTATCCAAGAACCCAGGACAACTCACAACCTTTGTACAGAGGATGCATGTAGTACAAATGCTAACTGCTTAGCAGTGAGCCAAAATAAATGTTGTTTTCTCTTTCAGTGTCCTTAATTCTGTTATACAAAATGCAACAGCTTTGATGAGAGGAAATGTAACTTCCCTCAAACTCTTGAACTTACAAAAACTGTTGGTCCATACGGTCTTTCTGAGAAGATGACCAATATGTATTATAACTTCTTCAGAACAAAAAAAGGACAATAAATGTACATTATCTATCTATACATACAGCAAATTCAGATAATGGAAAAACTGTTGAATGATGACAAATAATTCAGAAGAAAGGAAGAGAAAGAGAGACATAATAACAAGAAACCTAGGGATATGATGAACAAATTTACTAGTGTTGGCTGCTATTTAGGAGGCAGTTTATTGATTTACTGATTATCTGTCATACTCATAACAGAGCATAAATACAACAACATGTTATTATGTCTTTTTCTTTTCCTATTTAGCCTCACCTTTTATAAGGAAACTTATTTATATAGCATATTTAATTTTGTTAATATGTACTTAATAATTACACTAGGTAAGAGTCTTCAATTATGTTCATTATAAGTTATTATTTTCTCCACCAGGTTAATACAAACAGATTTTACTAAAAAAAAATTTTACTTTTTTAAAAGTGAGTCTAGCTTGACTGTTAATAATTTCCTTCAGTAGTATATTCACCATCAGACGACAGAAGGTACAGCAGAGATAAGATGAATCATTTGAATACTAATTAATTAAAAATGACCAGTTAGAAGATCCGTTAATTTTATTTTATGGCAGCAAATCAAATGGCTCATGCTTAGCCTAAGAGAGTGCATCTTGTATGGGCATGAAAACAGAACCAGGCTTTAGGGTATAAGTTATTACCTTTCATGTTTCTATCCTAGTGAAGTTAGAGAGAATTCTGTCCAAAATTCAATGCCAAGATCTCTCCCTAAGATTGCCTAATTGCTTTTTAAGTGCTATTGAGACAGGAAATGTACCTGCTACTGCAGCTGTAAAATAAAAGGAAGAGAAGGAAGATGGTTATTGATTCTTTTTTTAAGTATGAAAAATGTACACACATAGTACAATGAGGAAGTCATTCAGACTTACCAGAATGGAAATATGGCTCGTATAGTAAAAGAACATGCATGTATGTTACATTTTAAGATAATGACAACCACTCCATGTTCTAAAAGAGGAATGGTTGAACAGCTTAAGCCTTGTTAGGTTATTAAATGTGTCCTACAGCTAATACTTCACGTACAAAAATAGCCTTTGAGAGTTTCATATTACCTTACAACTTAAGAATCAGGATGGTGCTGCCCTATAAGTTCACATAGGCTGTGAATGCTTCCCTCAGGTCCCTTTTGTTAGTGAAACATGACTGATCATATGGATAGCAACCCTTCTAAACAAAAAACATGACTTTTGTTTTAGATCTTATTCTAGTGAGATAAAGAAAGACATACTCATTCAAGAATAAAGAAGCCTTTGACTTCACCATTTGTAATAGGAAAAAAATCACTGTAAAATAGACCAGAATTTGACAAAATTTAGGAAGTATTGGGAAGTATCTGGGAAGTCCTGAAACACCAGTCTAAAATAACAGAAGTTAAAGATGAAATTTATCAAGGAACTATTCCCACTGAAGCATTTTCATCTACAAATCAGAAGGACTTTTAATCCCCCCTCAAAGCTCTGTTGGTTAAAGATAGATCACAGTGCAAGTGTGGCTATGGCAAAATGTTTCCTCTGAGGTTATTTCAGGTGAATTTTGACTGGTATTGAGGAAATATACATTTATCATTAATAGAAGTGTTATCTAAAATAAGCCTTTTGAGCAGTTAATGTATTTTATAATTTGCCTACCAGTGCTGAAAAGGACATGAAAATGTGCAGCAACCGAGGTTTTAGGTGAATCTCTAGATATCACAAATTTCAGTACAAACCTGAAGGCTAACAGTTCTGTGCAGTGCAAGCCTCTGGGCCAGTGATTGAAAAAGCTGAGGGTGTTTTTGCACAGATGAGTAGTTGGTGATGATCCAATGTATCCACTGACTAGTTTGTGAGTGATCACTCAGCTAAGTTTATTTACTTATTAAGAATAAAGCCCTAAATAAAATAGCTACGTACTGTTAGGTTTAACCTTACTAAAAAGAAAGTGGATCTGATAGGAGTGCTCAAATTATTTCATAAAGACAAGGAAACTAATCTGTACTCTTTTTCATAGAGAAATAAATTACAAGCTAATATTGCAAAGAAAGAATAGATTTGGGGAGATAGTCTTTCTGCTGGACAGGAACAGTACAAGGAACATCTTAATTAACATCTTAACTTGGGGAGGCTTTAAAAAAATAATTAGTAAAATAACATTGTTAGTAATGATAGAAATAACATTCTTTAACTCAATGTCATTTCTAGCTATCATCGCCCATCGCCATGCTTATAGGAGGATGAGCTTTGATCTTTTTTCTCTATTATGATTATAATATTAAAGTTGGAGATAAAATTCAATTTTATTATAGACCAAATATTTCTCTGTAGTAACAGTGGCTAGAAAAATCACCGCCTAAACACCAGCAAAGCCCCATTTTTTCATGACTAAATGAAACCTGTGACCAGCCCTATCTTTCAGGCACTGAGTGAGTTGTAATTCATCCTGGGATTTGGGTGGCAGTTTTAATTTGCCTACATTTCATCAAATTTGTCATCATTCAACAATTTTTCCATTATCTGAATTTTATATATGTAGAGATGGATAAGCCAAGCTATGTGATTGGAACATTTACCCATACTAGAAAATACACAGAAGAAGCAGGATGATGTTCAGTTGAAAAACAATACATAAATCACAAAAATTCTATTGATGTACACCTCCCAAAATTTTCAGAAAGGCAGACTACAGTCATCTGATTACCTAGAAGGCACTCCTACATTTCTTTAAAGCAGAGTCATATTATCATTTCAGAAGCAGAGTAGCTGTTTTTTTTTACCTATTGAAAGAGTCAGTACATGCGAATCGAAACAAGACACAATCAAGAAAATGGTAGGAGCCAATATCATCCCTTCCCTTTGCCCAATATCGCCTAGTGAGGAGTAAGTGATTACTCTTTAACTGAATGTATTTAATAGAAAGAAATGTATCAAGTATTTGTTAGCTTAAAGATTTTCACTTATGAATTTCTTTTTAAGTAAAGTAGCACAAAGTAATAAAGAAGATTATGACCATTCATGTCAGCGGGAAGCCTTTTGCAATTCTATTTTGTTAATCATAGAATCATAGAATCATAGAATGCCTAAGGTTGGAAGGGACCTCTAGAGGTCATCTAGTCCAACCCCCCTGCACACGCAGGGCCACCTAGAGCACGTGGCACAGGACTGCATCCAAGCGGGTCTTGAAGATCTCCAGAGAAGGAGACTCCACAACCTCTCTGGGCAGCCTGTTCCAGTGCTCTGTCACCCTCACCGTCAAGAAGTTCTTCCTTAAGTTCCCGTGGAACTTTT
>VWPW01027489.1:108021-189035 GCA_013389825.1 Crypturellus undulatus
GATCACCTCCCTCGACTTGCTGGAGATGCTCCTCTTAATGCACCCCAGGATCCCATTCGCCTTCTTGGCCACGAGGGCACACTGCTGCCTCATGGTCAACCTGTCGTCCACCATGACGCCTACAAAGTTAATGCCTACAAAGTACTTGATATTTTCAACCAGCATCAGTTACTTCACTACATGCCACATTTCCTGTATGATTTGATATAAAACATTGCAATAATGGGCTCAATTTGCTTAATTTACAAAAAAATTCATGATTTCAGATTTTTTTCTGAAGAAAAAAAAATGTCAAAGTCATTTTAAAAGTATTTGACTTATCCTGCAAGTTTGATTCTTTTGGGGCACATAATTGCTTTTATTAAAGATAGGAAATTGAGGATAGGAAATGATTATAGAGGGCCCTCTTTCACCCTTCCTGGGGTACCTGCAGGCTCGGTTACTTCCCTGAAATGCCTGTACACCAATGCGCGAAGCATGGGGAATAAGCAAGATGAACTGGAGATCTGTGTGCGGTCCCAGGATCATGATCTCATTGGGATCACAGAGACGTGGTGGGATAGCTCGCACGACTGGAGCGCTGCCATGGAAGGCTATGTGCTCTTTAGGAAAGACAGGCTGGGAAGGCGAGGTGGTGGAGTTGCTCTTTATGTGAGAGAGCAACTGGAATGCACGGAGCTCAACCTGGGAGTGGATGATAAGCAAGTTGGGAGTTTGTCGGTAAGGGTTAAAGGGCAGGCTAATGTGGGAGACACTGTGGTGGGTGTCTGCTACAGGCCGCCTGACCAGGGCGAGGAAGTTGACGAGGCCTTCTACAGGCAGCTGGATATTGCCTCACGGTCACAGGCCCTGGTTCTCATGGCAGGCTTCAATTTCCCCGACACCAACTGGAAGGACAACACAGCCAGGCACAAACAGTCCTGGAGGCTCCTGCAGAGCATCGATGATAACTTTTTGATGCAGGTTGTGGAGCAGCCAACGAGCTACAGGACCTCGTGCTAGCAAATAGAGAGGGTCTTGTAGGAGATGTGAGGGTGGGGGATAGCCTCGACCGTGCAGTGACCATGAGTTGGTGGAGTTCAGGATCTGACGAGGAGGAGGCAGGGCTGTAAGTAGCCTTGCAACCATGGACTTCAGGAGGGTCAACTTTAGCCTCTTCAGAGACCTCCTTGGAAGAATCTCATGGGCTAGAGCTCTAGAAGGAAAGGGGGCCCAAGGCAGTTGGTTAGTTTTCAAGCGTCACTTCCTCCATGCCCAGCAACAGTGCATTCCTGTGCATAAGAAGTCAGGCAGAGGGGGCAGGAGACCTGCGCGGATGAGCAAAGAGCTTATGGGAATGCTCAGGCAGAAGAAGGCAGTACAGGAGGTGGAAAAAAGGACAGACCCCCTGAGAAAAATACAGGAGCGCAGTCAGGGAATGAAGAGATATGGCAAGGAGAGCTAAGGAGCATTTGGAATGCAACCTGGCGAGGGATGTTATAAATAACAAGAAAAACTTCTTCAAATATATAAACAGCAAAAGGAAGATCAGGGGAAATGTAGTGACCGGGGTGGGCACCCTGGTTACGAATAACACAGAAAAAGCAGAGTTGCTGAATGCCTTCTTTACTTCGGTATTTACCAAGGGCAGCCCTTTAGAGTCCCAGGCCCTAGCGACAAGGGAAGAAGCCTGGGAAGAGGAACACTTGCCCTGGGTAGAGGAAGATTGGGTAAGAAATCACCTAAGGAAACTCGATGCCCACAAATCCATGGACCCTGATGGGATGCACCTCAGAGTTCTGCGTGAGCTGGTGGATGTCGTAGCCAAGCCACTCTCCATCATCTTTGAAAGATCCTGGAGAACGGGGGAGATGCCATAGGACTGGAAAAAGGCCAATGTCACACCAGTCTTCAAAAAAGGCAAGAAGCAGGATCTGGGCAACTATAGGCCAGTGAGCCTCACCTCCATCTCCAGAAAAGTAATGGAACGGCTTATACTGACCATTGTCTCCAAATATGCGGAGGACAAGAAGGTGCTCAAGACTAGTCAGCATGGATTCACCAAGGGGAAATCATGCTTGACTAACCTGATAGCCTTCTATGATGGGATGACTGGCTGGATAGATGAGACGAGAGTGGTGGATGTCATCTACCTTGACTTCACCAAGGCTTTTGACACCGTCCCTCACAACATCCTCCTGGACAAGCTTCGGAAGTGTGGGATGGATGAGTGGATGGTGAAGTGGATTGGGAATTGCCTGGATGGCAGAGCTCAGAGGGTGATAATCAGTGTTGCGGAGTCCAGTTGGAGGCCTGTGGTGAGTGGTGTCCTCCAGGGGTCAGTCCGTGGTCCAGTCCTGTTCAATTTATTCATCAATGAACTGGATGGAGGCACAGAGTGCTCCCTCAGCAAGTTTGCAGGTGGTATGAAGCTGGGAGGAGTAGTTGATACCCCAGAGGGCTGCGCTGCCATCCAGAGCGACTTGGGGAGACCGGACAACTGGGCAGTGAGAAACCTCATGAAATTCAACAAGGCCAAGTGCACAGTCCTGCACCTGGGGAGAAATAACCCCAGACACCAGTGCAGGCTGGGGACCGACCTGCTGGAGAGCAGCTCTGCAGAGAAGGACCTGGGCGTCATGGTGGACGACAGGTTGACCATGAGGCAGCAGTGTGCCTTCATGGCCAAGAAGACCAATGGGATCCTGGAGTGCATTAACAGGAGCGTCTTCTGCAGTGTGAGGGATGTGATCCTGCCCCTCTACTCAGCCCTGGTGAGGCCACATCTGGAATATTGTGTCCAGTTCTGGGCCCCACAGTAGGAGAGGGATGTGGAGCTGCTGGAGAGATTCCAGTGCAGGGCCACAAGGATGATCAAGGGCCTGGAACATCTGCCCTATGAGAAGAGGCTGAGGGAGTTGGGCCTGTTCAGCTTGGAGAAGAGAAGGCTGAGAGGGATCTAATCAGTGTCTCTGAAAAGAGGCCAGCCTCTTTTCAGTGGTGGCTACTGAGAGAACTAGAGGAAATGGCCTCAAACTGAAACACCAAAAGTTCCACAGGAGCTTAAGGAAAAATTTCCCGACAGTGAGGGTGACGGAGCACTGGAACAGGCTGCTCAGAGAGGTTGTGGAGTCTCCTTCTCTGGAGATCTTCAAGACCCGCTTGGATGCTGTCCTGTGCCAGGTGCTCTAGGTGACCCTGCATGTGCAGAGAGGGTTGATCTAGTTGACCTCTAGAGGTCCCTTCCAACCTTAGGCATTCTATGATTCTGTGATTCTATGAAATCCTTATATGCATGTTGTCATTTATTACTGCTAAGCAAAATAAGTATCTTCAGAAATTTTATATACATAGAAGGAACACAGAGGATCTGACACTACAAACATATTGCAAGCAAAAACATGCTAAACAGCTAAAACTTTACCTTATGTCTCTACTTTGTATTGATCATAAATCATGACCAAAATGCTCAGCACTGACGGATTCTATCCTGCCCGAAAAGACAGCAGAAGAAATAATCTTGTGCTTTTTTTTTTTCCTCTAGTCATCCTTGTACTTCCTTAATCATATAAACAAGGGCATTGCTGATGTCTTAGAGAAATAAGTGAACAGAATGATCTTATAAAATTGATTTCATGGTAAAATAATGGAATATTCACTTGTGTTTACAAGATTAAAGGACTAATGGATATCTATTAAAATTAGATTTACAAAAAATCAATGATGCAGACAAGAAACTTTATACAAGGCTGCAAAATTTCAAAATGTAGTCTTTGAATGTAGACGAAGTGTCTCCAGGATTATTTTTAATGTAAAATTACCTACATTAATATTTAAACCATTTAAAAAATATAGTAATACTATATTTAAACATAAAGCAACCCCCCAAACTCTCTTTCTGTCCTCCTTCCACTTCTTTGACATGGGTATACCTGAAAAGATGGATGCACTGGGCTGCAATGTATTTTAATGACACACTGAATTAAGATTATGGTCCCTTGTATATGTGGAATGATGTACTAACACAGATGCCTTCTGTGTCTCACAAGGGAAATACTTTGGACCAATATTTTTTGCATAAGAAAGCATGGTAGTTTTGAATATGGAATGACTCTGTGGAAATTAAGAACCTAGGTCAATAAGTTACCAAACAGTCACATTAGGCAGGCTGCTCTGAGCAACTTATCTCTCTTAATGCACATTCTGGCACATCCAGTTGCTAGTCCCCTATGGTGCAGTTACTTCCAACTTAATGTCATCAGGATTTGTGAAATTTAGACTTGCTGAGGGAAAAAAACACACCCTTTAACACTCTTTTTGGATTTAAAGTTTGCTTTACCTCCTCTTCTGAATATGTTTTTTTCCAGATTATTCTACCTCTATATGCACATTTTCTTTTCTTATAAACCTTTAGAATAACAGTTCATTATGCAATTGGTATTTTTAAATTGTTCTTTTTAATCATAAGCATTACGTCCAGTAAAAGATCTCTCTTATTCCTACAATTTAGCTCTCACTCTCTGCCCACTTTTGCAATCTTAGTCACAGGAGAGTTGTTTCATATCCACATAAAATTTTCTTACAATCTCTGATGTCCCTTATGTGCGCAGGGTTTTCAATGAGCAGTAGAATTTCATGCCTTTAATTTGCAACTGTAGCTGATACTTTGAAAAATGTCTGGAAGCTAATAAATAGGAGTTCAAAGAGATCCCTATGCTTGTCATTTAATGACAACTTGCTTGTCAGTTGTGGCAAAGATTTAGCTTGAAAGAAGTATTTTCCATTTTTAATTTCCCTCACCAAAGCTCTTACTTTATAGTATCCCCTTCTAGTTTTCAGAGGGCATCAATAATGCTTACTCTAACACATTTTGATATGATGAAGTCACTGCAGCACACTCTTCTTACACAACAGTTATGTTAGAAATGCTCAAAGGTATCTGTCATGATAAAGACTTCAGCAATCACTATTCCTTACTGCTTAAGCCCACCTTGCAGATTAATTCCCAATTTTTATTTTAATGAAACAAACACTGTACAGTTAAAAGCCAAAATAAAATATTGTACACATACACTTATCTGAATTTCCTTTGATGCCAGAATGATATGCTGTCAAATGACTACACACACGCAGTTTTACTATATATCATCAGAAATATTTCTTACAAACTCAAATGTTAGTGACACACATTGTAAAAATATCTTTATCTTTAGCAACAAATAACTAAAGATTTCAAACCAGCTATACAGCAGATGCCTGTTTTAACAGGGATACGGTTTCTAACAGTTATATGTTTTAATGATCTTGCAATATATAACATCATGAGATGCTGTATAAAGAAAAGTTCCATTTTCAAGTAACTGGAAATTCATTTAGGACTATTAAACTTTTAAGAAAAATAACATATTCACTCATTATCTCAGATTGTACTTTTAGAAGAATTGTAGTTAATTAACATTAGCATTTGAACAGTCTGTTAGTCTGTTATGTATCTTCAGATTTTTTCAAACAAATTTCCTGGGCAGTTTTTTATGCTTACCAATCTTTCTAAGTAAAAGGAACAAATAGAACAAGCATAGAGCACAGTTTTTGTGCAGATACCTTTCCCACTTTTGTGACCATACTTTTTTTTGTCACATAGAACAATGTGTATCGCATGTTAAATTGGCTGACCATGACAAGTGTGCTCCTTCCCAAGCCTGACCTGGCCTCCCACACAGAGCCCTAGTCAGGTATTCATCACTGGTGGCATTATCTGACCAGGGTGTCTTGCCTCACTAAATTTTTCCCTCCTGTACCCACTGAATATTAATGGTATGCCTGCATTCTTTTGGGAGATGTTCTGATGGACTTTCGGAAAAGAGGTAACAACAGCACAATAGCCAAGGACTAACTAAGCTGATGTCAGCAAAAATTTAGCTGATATGCAATATTGTCAATAAAACAATAAACTTTTTCCATAAATAAGGGCAACCCACCTTGCCCTCCCCTGAATCTGGTGAACAATTCTTGCAAGGTAGAGGCTTACATTCCAGGATCTCCCCTTAAGCCTCTGCTCAAGGTTACTCCTCGAGGTTGAGAGATTCTTTACTAGGTACAGATCTGTGGTAAGTGAACATAGCATGCAAAACACCTTTTAATACTTTGTAAATTTTTCTAAATTGCATCCAAGATTCGTTGTGCACACAATTCCTTAGACTTTGATCAAGTCTTGGTCTAAGACTGGATTCAGCTACATCCAGGCTCTTCTGCAAAGGAGTTTGGAAAGCAAGGGGGTCCAATCTGAATCATGTGATTCAATGGGAAGGTGTTCCTGATAATTTTTTATAAACTTGTCCTCCCTGCACTAAATAACAGTGACTTTGCCATAAAATCTTGTTAAAACCAGTGTCCATAAAAATAAAACATTACAATTTCTTTCATAAGAGTGCATAAAAGCACACTGCATCTTTTCTCATCCTCCCCCCAACACCAAATAGAGATTTGACACTGAAAGAATAAGAGAATTTTAAAGTAGAAGAATATCATAAGCTTTTCAGATCATCTGAATGATATCCAACTTCACCCAATTTCTAATGGAGCTAGCAAAACCTTAATTAAATATCCCAAGTGATGCTGAGTTTAACACAACACGCTGTTCCAATATCTAATTATGGTTTCTGTTAAACATTTATATAGTCCCAGTTTACTAATTTTGCTTTCTTGACACTGCATACTGATACTTATCATAACAGTGTCAAGAGCCTTACTTACAACTTTCTTTATAAGCACTAATAAGGCAACAAATGAGTCTTCTCTCAGGGAGCACAATGATTAAGCAAATATTACATTGCATTTTTCAAAATTGTAATCAAAGCAAAGTTGGCAGGAAATAAATGGAAGATTTTTAAAGCTGATTTAGAGAAGACACATACTGGTCATAACAATAGAGTAGAGGACCAAGTGAATTATTTTCAATTTCAGCTGAACTGATTTCTGAAATTCTTAAAACTAGCTTGTCCACATGAAAGGAAATTTCTTATCCCACCATCTCTCTCCGACTATATTTACGCGTTCTCTGAAGTGTATATTCTGAAGAACAAAATCAGGAATAATGTCTTGGGTAGTAAGGTTGGAAAAGAATATTTCGGATAGACTTTGAAACAAGTATCATTGGTATATCTGTTTATGTGAGAGGTCTATACAACAGTAAGAATCCATATTCTGATTAAGGTTGAAAATACTATGCATAAACAGTAAAAAAGGACATTTCTGCTGACTTCTGGAGGGTCTCAATAATGTGATGGAACTTAGCCTTTTGGAGTCACAAGGGCTAGGACTCATAAATATCTGGGTAGTGTTTCATGCAATCACAAAAATGCAAAAAAAAAAGCAGGAACTAGATTTATAGAGCATGCTATAATATTGTTGTTAATACAGATTTAAATTCACTTTACAATGGCTTGTGTTTGCACAGAAAATAGTTGCACATAAATGCACAAAAACAGAAAATATATCCCAATTAACAAACCTTATAACCTTACTATTAAGCATGGGCAGAAGAGTATATAATAATCTTATTACTCTAAGTATGGGCAGAAGAGCATAGAGCTAAAAACAGTGAACTAATTTTGAACATGTATAATACAGTACGAGGCAGAAGTTTTTGCTCAGGTCCTTCAAATGCAGAAATCACCCTAGTGTGACCTCAAGTTAATTTAGTCAGTAATTCCATAGGAAATAATCTACAGGAAAAGCAGCATGATGATATTCACCTAGTATCTATACCATTTCCTATTCCAGTTTTAGTTTAGTCCCAGGGCTTTTTAAACATTCTCTTTGTGATGCAAGAGAGATCATAAATGCCTTTAAAATGCAATATATTAAAAAAAAATGCAGTGGGAAGTCATGATGACTAAATTTTGCACCCTGTCTTTGTCTTGCTCCACAAAGAGAAAAGAACAAAAGGAGAGTCAAGCTTGTAAGATATCAGTCAAGAGAAAGATAGTTCAGACTGTGGTCTGTTGGAATGAGCGCTTAGAGAAATCTTGTTGACTAGAAAGATGGACTGAGGGAAAAGAGCTGGTGGGCAGGGAGTACAGTGCAGGACAAGAAAGAGTGGCAGGCAAGTTCTCCAGAGACTGTCCTCAGAGAACTTTATGCAATGTGGAGACTTCAAGCCTGATGATTGTCTCATATCTTAAAGGACAAGCACAGAAGTTATCAAATAGAGCAGATCTCCCATAACTCTATGGAAAAAGCTTCAATTAGGCCATTTTTATTCACCAATTTTAATTCTGCCTTAATAGTTCATTTAGCTAATCCAGATTTTTTTTTCTCTAACCATCTCTGCTGAAGGGTAGCTGATGTTGAAAGCACTAATCTGATTTCTCCTTATGCTGCAAATTACCTATGCGCTTGTTTTCCTGAGCTCAGATAATTTCTGCAAAATTTTCAAGGATGGCTACTAATTCAGAGAACAAGATATAAATTACTTAAACATGATTCTCCTTTTAGTATTAATTTTATACTCATCAAATGATAGATTAGTATATAAAACCTGCATATTTTGCCTGTAAAAATGCAAAATAGGTAGGAAAACCCCAGGGTAAAGTCTAGTTTGCTGCCTGAAAATGCCTGAAATGACTATCAGGTAGTCAGAAGATCACTCAGTTAACTCAGAAACAGAGTACACATGAAGATTATTCTTTTTTTTTTTAAATCATCTTAGCTAATGACATATGAAGGGCTGAAATATACAGGTTTACAACATTTGTACTTAGAATTTACCCTTATTGTCCGAAGCACGCAAAATTGTACTCACATTTCAAAGAAGTTAAATGGAAATATTTTTAATTTTATTAAGTGCTTGGTGTGTTTTGAATCAATAAATTTCATCCTTTGTTAAAAACTCAGGACCTGTGTCCAGCTAGGTAATATAAATATGCACTAATAGCTGGAATTGGAAGTGAAGGCAGGATGGATGTTATTTTCTCCATCACAGTTTAGACAGTGGGAGAGATTCAGAAAGGTCTTTAGTTAAAAAAAGATGCTATTCCCTGACACATCAGTATACTGATGCCTAGTCCTACTTATATAGGACAGAGTTGTTTTCTTTTGGCTGACCTTAACTGTCTGGAGTTGTCTAAGTTCTTGGTTTACGGCAAATAAAAGACATTCTGAGATTCAAGAATGTATTGATGTGCCTTGGTTGCCAGAAAGCACAAATAGCCTACCCCATCTTCAAATCTTTTACTTTTAAATTTTACTTGAAATGCATTTGTAGATGGGAGAATCCAACTTTATGCACCAGGAAGTATTGAAATAAAACTAGTACAGATTCTAATGTTTTGTTTGCAACTAGACATTGACGATCTTGAAGACAAATTATTAGAGTATGCTTTTAAATTGTCAAAGAAGATTGTGAAAATAAAATTTTAAAAGAAAAAAAAATGCAAGAGTGATTGCAATTATAGGATACTTCTCAGAAAAACTTGCCAGATCTTACCGAAAAGATGGCTAAGTAGTTAATTAGTCTTAATTTATAAATCGGAAATAGAGAGTACTTACATTCTTCAATCTTTTTTTTTTTTCAGAATATAAGGTAGCCAAAAGCTAGATATATCTAACAAGAACTACTTGGCTTGTATAGCACAAACTACATAATCCTGTATGACACATGAGGCAGGTCTAAGATAATAATAGAAATGCATGAATTTCATTGATCATGGAAAATTCCAGATGATATTTGATTTACTCTAACTAAACATTTATTTTATCTGAAATCTATTTCAAACATAAGTAATCACATGACAATGTCATCTGGTGGCTGAAATATTGGAGTTCTATATTCTCATTTTTGAGCTTGTAAATCTTGTCATCTCCTTTGATTCGAACGGATGAACGATCTCAGAAACAACCTTTGTAGGACTAGAAGTGCATAAGTCTTGGCACCAGTCTAAAAATAATTCATTCCATAAAAAGTATGATGAATCATCACTGTAATTTTTTCTAGGACACAAGTCAATTGACTACATCACCAATTGAAGGCTTAACTCTAAGGAAGGAAGGTAATGCAGTCCAAGAACAAATCATTTACAATGAAATACAACCTAGATGTGAGTTATATTTTGCCATGATGGCTATAGCATTGGGTAAGGAAGGGCTGCATAAGAAACTGAAAAAGGTGGTGAGCAACAAGAATACAAGAGGAGATAGTTAGTAACGTAGTGGGAAGGTTTTATTCACCTCCATTCCCCAAGTCACATTACTTGTGACTACCCCTTCTCAAGGAATATCTATGCCTGATAGGCCAAACATGCTGTAAAAATACCATCAAGACTACCATATATGGTGACATAAATCTATAAAAATCAGCCTTGCTCATCTGTAAACATGTCTTATTAGCTGTAATGTTGGATCATTTTACAATTGCTACTTCAATTAGTGTTTTAAATTCTCACTTAGACCATTTGGTTCTGCAATGCTACTTTTATCTTCTGATTGAATGTGGCAAGATATTGAATCTACACCTTATAGTTTCACAGATGATACAATAAAATGCAATAATTACTTTTGAAACAGCTTTTACTGTCTCAGTTGTTATTAACACATTCAAATTCACACATAGTTTTCAGCTGCCACTTTCAGTTAAGACTGAAAAATATGAGAACACTTTTTACCTGCAGAGATTTTTTTTATATCAGCTTTGGTGCAAACCAATTGCAAAATGTAATATTTTATCTAATGTCATAAACAACATTAAAAAAAATGTTCACATTTAAGCAGTTTCAATTCTCTCTAGAATTTGTGAAAATGATAATCCCTGCAGAAAAGTAACATCAATACCATGTACCATAAATATCCTTTTTTTTTTTCAGATAGCTAAGAAAACTTAAGGTGGACACATGCTATATATCTGTACATGGATGCACTTTGTATGTGGGGAGCAATGTTCTTGTGACAAAACAGAAAAAAAGAACACAAGTCTAATTAGGTATATGCAAAATTGTACTTTAAAGCATCAATTCCCAAAAAAAAGATATGTTTCTGCAGATATCAGATTAAAACTCAGTGTTATTCGAACACATTGACAGAATATAAGGATTTCTAGAAAAAGGTAATATACCAAAACAGAACATAATTATGATGCAGTATTTACATTCATGTTGTCACTTTGTCTAGAATACATGAATTTAAAGAGGGTAAGAAACTGATAAAAGTAAGCATATTAAAAACAAAATAAGAAAAAGACCTTTCTGTAGAATCGCAGTGTAATTCAGATTACACTGTTCCAGGATACATTTAGAAAGCTCCTGATTTCAAGTATGCATGATTATTAAATGCAAGAAAAAAATCAGTCAAACAAAAATAAATAATCAAAGGCAAAAAGACTGTTGCTTATAGGCAGCTTATTACCTATTGTTGCATTCCCACAGAAATTAGAATAGGTAGATAACACATCAAACTTTTAAAGTAAAATCTTTATCATGTCATTCCACCAAAGTTCTTTTTTTATTTCTTTTTTTTTCCAATGTATCATCTGAAATAACAGTAAATAACTGTTAGTTATCAGAATATAACTGTCATTAACAAATGGTCAACAACATGACCATTAATACAAAAATGATTAGTTGTAATTCTGGAATACAATCTGTTAAAGAAAATTTGAAAGAAACCTAAGAACACTACTGTGTTCTGAAAACCTTTCAGCCACAACTTTGTGGTTATCTAATTTCATTTCAGAATTACTTTATAACATGGGCCTGTCACTTTCAGTCCTTGTGCAAAAGCTTTATCCAAAGGCAAAAGAAGTCTCTTCATTGCCTTAAATAGATCAGACATTTGGAATTTAGAAATACATGACAATTGTCATTTATTACAGCATTTTCTGCTTGAGATAAATTGTTGCACTAGTGTTTTATAGAATTTTAAATGAATGACAAGTTCTCATCAAATAAAAGTTGAATAAAAAAAAAAACAGTTCACAAAACCATTTGCTTCCTCCCCTGTGAAACATGCTCTTATAACATCCAAATTGAGATTTTCCATTGAATTTTGCTCATCTCTTCTCTTTCAGTTCTATAAAAAGAAAAATCACTAAGGAGCAGCTGTTTGTTCTTCAAGTGCAAAAACCTGCAACATAATCTAAATTCTGTATTTCTTGCTACATAAGCATTTTCATTTCTTGACTTGTATTTTACACTTCCTCAGCACTAAATATAAATTTAAAAAAGATCCTCAACACTTTTCCACACAATCATGCTAAATCATGAAAAAAAAAAAGATAAA
This sequence comes from Crypturellus undulatus, assembly GCA_013389825.1. Taxonomy (NCBI): domain Eukaryota; kingdom Metazoa; phylum Chordata; class Aves; order Tinamiformes; family Tinamidae; genus Crypturellus; species Crypturellus undulatus. The sequence continues at coordinate 120,271 of VWPW01027489.1, forward strand.
AGAATGCTGATATATAAAAGCTAATGGACTTCAAAATGAGCATTGCATATCATCCCACTCCTAAGTAATTTGGTAGATTTCTATCTATTACTGTTTTGATCTATTTATTTTTATCAAATAACTTTAAGGTAATCCCTGTTAGCTCCTTGTAGAGCAAGAGTTTTTAAGACTGCTGCAGCCACGCACAAATTCTCAATAGAGGCCCAACAGAGTTTCTGTCAGACATGGTTTGTCCAGATTAGTTCTTTTTCCTTCAGTTATTCAGCTTGACTCAAACCTAGAAGAAATATAGTTTTATTGCTCTTATTACACAGTCCTTTCCTTCCAATCACCTTTTTTTTCTTGTTTGTTTTAATGAAGCTGCATGTATTACGATATTCCCTGTTTGTCTTCCTTTATTAGTTACGCAAAAATATTTTTGCACACAGTATGCATATTTGCAGTAACCACTTTTATCCTGGTTGACATTTTTGTCACTTTTTAGGTCGGTACCTCTTATACAACATAAATCTTGAACCATTAAGTCCTTATTCCTGGTATAAACACAAATTCATCTTCTCTTAACTGAAGGTTATATAATAAGTTGGAGAATACTCTTGTATACTCTTGCATATAGTGCTCACAATTTTCATGTATTCTTATTTTTTCTCTAAGTTTAAAAATACTAGTTTTTAATTGCTTATGTTTTTAGGCTAATAATCATTTTTAGTTCTTGTGTGTGTTCCTCTCACAATAAAATATCGTTATGTTGCATGTACATATCTGCTATTGTAGAAATATTCATTCCTTTCAGAACAAAAAATAATGTAAAAATTATTCCTTTAACATGAAAGAGCAAAAACTTCCAAAAGGAAAGATTCAAATCTCAAAGCAAGTAAAATTAGGCTCTATGATTTATGTATTTAAATGAGCTAATGATCTGCATCAAGTAGAAAATGCTTTGAATCACTGAAATCAAAAAGCTCTATTTCTATTTTTATCACAAAGTCATTGACAGAATAAAGAGACTAAAAGTAGTGCAACATTCATGAATGATTTAGTAAGAGGAGATGATGCCAACTGCAGCAAGATTCAGACGTCAGTATTTGCTGGCCAAATAGGACAGAAAGCTTCTAAATGAACTCTTAAAAACCGTTGAAATAATAGAAAAATGGAAACGCTGTTAACAGTTTTTATTCCATTTATGAACAATATGTAGTACTGCAGATACATTGCCTATGGAAAGAGATCTTGACAGAATCAGAGAATCACAGAATAGCTAAGGTTGGAAAATATGTCTAGAGATCATCTATTCCACCTCCCTGTTCAAGCAGGGATACCTACAATGGGTCATTTTGATGGCTTCCAGTTTGTCATATATTTTCTCCTGTTTACTGTATTCTGTAATGTAAAACAAAAAAGGATATCTGTAACATGAAAGGAATAATTTTCATCTTACCAAATGCGTGGTTTAAATATCTATCTTCTTCCTCTCCTCTATCCATATGCTATAAAATTAAACCCTTGAAAAATTGATCACAACTTTTGTAAAAGTGTGATAGTGAAATTTTCCTCCCTATCTATCTACTTCATTAAAAGTGATTGGTCCACACAGAAGGTTACAATTTACTAGAACCTTTCAAATTTTCATCATTTTTTAAGACAGATTTCCATAATCTGACCCTAAACAGTCTAACTCATCTCAGGCATGCTGAGGTGGTTTTTATAGTTTTTCTTCCTGACTTTTTGCTGTTTGCATTTCTTTAAAAAGGGAAAATTAGAAGCAAACACTATACACTAATGCAGGTATCAAAAATAAGTATACAGGAAACTATAAAATGTCAGAATTAAAATGATGCAATCTTCAGTATAATCCAGCAAAACCTATGTGCTGAAATTGTTTTTATCACATAAGGCACTGCACTGAGGTGCTCTTTCAAAAAAAGGTGAACTGATTCAGACATAGCAGCTAACTTACACTAAAAGTACACTAAAAAGTAATAACTATGTTTTAGAAAGATTTGCAAGTAGAAAAAGTTCAGCACAGTCATCCAAGCAAAAGCGAGTCACAGCATAGCATTAATAATCTTATGATAAATTTGATACCCAGAAAAGCAAACAGACAGACATCTGAAAATTCTTGAGGTGGCAGGGGGAATTTCAACAAATTTCTAAGAAAATGGATTAGTACAGTGTATGATAGAAAACTTGAGGTACTGGAGTTGCTAATTCAGAAAATAGATCCTGAAAATGGAAAATAAAACACACTCAGCATGTGCTATCCATGCTGACTTACAGCCTTTTTTTTTGTTGTTGTTGTTTTGCAAGCACAAATTACAAAGAAATTTTTTAAAAATGCTGAAAGTATGGATACATATTTCCATGAATTCTTCAATTCAGAAACATAAATTTAATGAACTCTTAAAGAATATCTTGTCACATAGGAAATAAGCAGATATAAACTGCCCCGCTGTGATGTGGGCAGTCAAACTGAATTCTGAAACAAACACTTTTCAATTCCCAGTCCTATCAGCTGTTTCTTCAGGGAGCAACTAGGGGGCCTGAGTTTTATGGAGGGTATGGAGTAGGTTATTCTGTTTCTTTTTTTTACTAGCACTTTAATAGCTGGTTGTTAAAATTCTTCATTAAAGTTAGAGTTCTTAAATAAAAATCACAGCAGTGCAACTACAAGCTTTTTTGGAAACATTGTAATTTTCAGCAGGAATGCTAGAAGTTGGGAGGAGTACTTCTTGGCCAGAAAAGTCATCTTCCTGCCACACTATCTGAGTGCCAGTAAAGTCATTTTAGTGCCTTTCTATTTTTATTTGGAAATTTTGATCTCTTGGCTAGGAGCACCAACTATTCCAATGAGAAAAAGCCAGTTTTGTGATCCTACCTAAAAACCCATATTTTGCTTTTGTAAGTTTTGCACCTTTACTGAATTTTGCACAGTCATTTTTAAACTGTTCTGAGCAACACATTCCTTGAAGTTCTCACATGCAACATATTTGTGGTAGCTGCGTGCAAACGCAGAAGCACCATGACTCTGCTCTCCCCCTCCCCTGCCTTACATAGAAGGAAAAATGCAACTTCCTGATGAACGGAAAGTTAGCTGTAGGCATCAATGGATTAGTGAGTATCTGCAATGCAGATTAAAGGTATTCATTATTGATTCTTGCCTCCCAGCAAGGCTCGCACAGCCTGTATTTATTCACATCAGAAATTTAGAAGGTGAACCTGTGAAATTCTCTTATCTCTTTTATTTAATTCTACTTGACCAAACAGTAAATGCCCTTTTTCTTTAAAGGCAGAAGAGAGAGACATCAACAGCACGGATATTACTGATCCCAATAATATGTTGTACTGTTATGCCCGTCAGGAGCTTGGAGCTGTTTGATGTTCTTTTGTCTTTCTGAGTTGGCAGAGAACAAAAGTCGGAGAGACATGAATTTCCTCATGCTTGGTTAATCTAATTGGGTTGTTAATTCATTTTAAGTGCCAGCATTAACTGTTAAATGATCCTTTTTTCCAAATATGTTGTGAGAGGAAGTGAATACTAAGCACATCACACACAGCGGAGGAGAAGAGGAAAGAGGAAAAAGTAAATAAGAGACAGAGGATTAATTGTAAAGAAAATACTAGGGATTTCAATGAAGAAAGAGAAAACCAATAAACAGCAGCTCTAAAACTGACTGTTTTTTCCAGTTCTGACATTCACTAAGACATTATACAAACCAATGGTATTTTTAAATATTTTGATTTATTTCTAAAGAATTTTGGATTCCCTTTATTGGGAAATATGTTGTGGAAAAGGGGAAACAGACAGTTCACAGGTAGAAGGCAGCCTTCTCATTAGGGTATCTTCAGTCCTATCTTCTAATGCAGCCAGGCATTTACACTTTAGCCAAATAAAGAAATTTCAAATACACATTTACCATGTTCTGAATATCAAGTCAATAAAAAAATAATAAACAAATAATATACTTTATTGCCTGGAACTTGCAAGAACAGAAAATACATAAAATTCTTTATGCCTTTAGAATAACTGCATAATAAAGATTACTCAATCATCATCTTAGGCAGAACCTGCACCTGTGCAAAATGTAGCATACTGGGTCATGTTATAGAAACTACAGTAACAGTCTATATAGGTCTGCGTAGCAGGCATCTTTCAGATGTATCATGCTATACTTTATGAAGAATGTGGAGATGCAGGTGTGTTTCACTCCCAACATACTACACTGAATGACAGATGTGTAGGAAGAACTTTTTTCTCTATGATTGAAAAATTAAAAGACATTTCAAAAAAAACAAACCCTAATCATGTATTGCAGAGAAACAGGTCAACTTGACATTCAGATGATCCTCCCCCACTTAGCTCTGGTGAGGCCACACCTGGAGTATTGGGTGCAGTTCTGGGCTCCTCAGTTCAAGGACACTGAGCGTCTAGAGATGCTCAGGTGGGTTTGGAGGATCTCCAGAGAGGAAGACTCCACAGCCTCTCTGGGAGCCTGTTTCAGGGCTCTGTCACCCTCACAGGAAAGAAGATCTTCCTCATAGAGAGGTGGAACTTCCTGTGTTTCAACTTATGCCCTTTACTCCTTGTCCTGTTACCAGCCCAGGAGCCTGGCTCCATCCTCCCTACATTCTTCCTTCAGGTACTTATACATATTGATCAGATCTCCTCTAGGTCTTCTCTGGGCTAAACAGGCCCAGCTTGCTTACTTTTTCCAAGTATGACAAATCATTCAGTCCCTTAATCATCTTCATGGCTCTCCACTGGACCGTCTCTATGCTCAATGTCCTTCTTGAACTGAGGAGCCCAGAACTGCACCTAATACTCCAGGTGTGGCCTCACCAGAGCTAAGAGGGGGAGGATCATCTCCCTCGACCTGCTGGAAACACTCCTCCTGATGCACACCAGGATCTCCTTGGCCTTCTTGGCCACAAGGAGACGTTGCTGCCTCATGGGTAATGTGTTGTCAGCCAGGACTCCCAAATCCCAGGGTCCCAGGTGTAGGACCCTGCATTTGTCCTCGTTGAACCTCATAAGGTTCTTCTCTGCCCAACTATCCAACCTGTCTAGGTCTCTCTGAGTGGCAGCATAGCCCTTGGGAGTGTCAACCACTCCACTCAGTTTGGTGTCATCTGCAAACTTGCTGAGGGTGCACTCTGTGCCCTTGTCCAAGTCATTGATGAACAAGCTGAAGAGTACTGGGCCCAGTACAGACCCTTGTGGGCCACCACTGGCCACAGGCCTCCAACCAGACTTGGCCCCATTTATCACCATCCTCTGGGCTCTGCCATTCAGCCAGTCCTGTCCTGTCCTCATTGTCCACTCATCCTGTCCACACTTCCTGAGCTTCCCTATGAGGATATGGGAGACTGTGTCAAAAGCTCTGCTGAAGTAACTCTGCCTTTTCTGCATCCTCTGTCACTAAGGCACCCTCTCCATTCAGCAACAGACTAACATTTTTCCTGGTCTTCCTCCTGCTGTTGATGTACTTGTAGAAGCTCTTCCTGTTGTCCCTGATATCTCTTGCTAACTCTAATTCCAAATGGGTCTTGGCCTTCCTTGTTGCATCCCTGCATTCTCTGTCAATGTTCCTATATTCTTCCATTGTGGCCTGGCCCTTCTTCCACATTACATAAGTGCTCTTTTTCTCATTGAGTTTACCCAACAGCTCCTTGCTCACCCATGCAGGTCTCCTGTCTGCCTTACTCGACTCAGGTCAGAAGAAACATCTGAGATCATCTAGTTCAACTCCCTGCTTTAAGCAGAGAGCTCAGGGCTTTTTTTTAGTCAAATTGTAAGTATCTTCAAGAATAGAGATTCCAAAATTTCTCTGGGAATTTGTACCAGCTTTGATTACTCTCATAGTAAAATTTAAAAAAGCTTTACCTTGCAGCAACCACAACAGGATTTTTTTTTCTGAGACATGAATGATTAAAAAAATAACCATGCTATGTTGCTCTGAAAATAATGATGTCTGAGGAAGTAGCAAAAAGGAAATCCATGTTTTTCTCATTAGAATTTATGGCCACATTTTAGTAAAAATACTCTTTCCACCGCTTTCTGCAAATTCAGTGTAGGTGGCTATACAGAAGGAATATAAGAGGTCTCTATTTCTCTGCTATTCCTTTGAAATTTTAAAAATTTGACTGAAAATTCATGGTTTTATATCTATTTTTTTTTTTCTTCAAGGATTCTGAAACTGTATGTAGCTTTTGCTGAATTATTTCCCTAGGGCAGAGAAGTTTCAGTTTGTAAATACCTATGTGTTAAAAGATTTTTATTGGCAAGAAACTCCTTGACAGACAAAGGTACAAAGATGGACACGGAAGCTAAGCAAAGTCTGAATAGAAATATTTTAACAGTGAATGCAGTTAATCAATGGAAAAGCCTCACTTACTTAAGGCATGCTGGACTTTCTGTACCACATTTAAAATCAAAAATGAATTTTTTTATGTGGTCTAATATATCTGTAAATTATAGCTATAAATTACTAAAAGGTACAAAGGAATCAATAGATAGAATATTTTGACCTCACATTTAATTGAATATCCAATTAGACATTATAGTTGCTTCTTCTGCTCTGAACACAATTTTTTTTTAACTTCTGCCAAGTAGCAGTTTCAGTAAAAGCTTGTAAGGCTCAGAGCAGAGGTATGCAAGGCTGATATACATCATAGGACAAGTTCTCTGTGATTATTCCACCCATATGATCTCGTGACTCACCCATGTGAATATTTGGGGTTCCGGAAGCAAGATGAGCCTTTCTGCTTCCAAAGATGCAAAAGTGAAAAAAATGGGGAACCCTGAGAGCTGTCATAGAGCAGTATTCACCACACATAGGTGACAGCAGAAGGCATCAGCCTTTCCAATTCCCCCTCAGTAGTTTCTGCTGCTCCAGCTACAGAAAATGGATGAAGATCTGCTGCTCATAAGATATAGCTCCTTCCTAGACCTAATGTGTTTTGGAACACTATTTTCTCCTCATCCTTCACCAAAAAATAAAAGCTCCTTATTAAAATATTTTTTGGTTGAAAATGAAAAACAATCCATTTCCTGAAAAAGCCAAATACTGATACATGAGTATTTGTGTATACAGTATGCATGTTATATATTTATAATAGTATATTTAAAGATAGAAATTTGCCCGCATGTAGACTAGCCTCAAAAGTCAGGACACGGTCATTCCATTTTTCCACTGTGGATTTTTGAACAAAAACAACAATTATTAAATTATTGGAGCAAAGACCTTAGTCAATAATTCTTATTCTATTTTTTGTAGTTACTTTATCCCATGTATTTTGAATTAATATCCGCTAGAATTTTGCTTCATGCAATTTCCAGATGAATAATTTACTTCTAATACATTTTCCCCAATTTAAGACAATAAGTAGATTTCATTGTTATGTAGGGAAGGTATTCTAATATTTTTAAAAGGTCATTTTTTTCCCATGCTTTTATGCTATAAGTGATAAACCCTCAATGTCCCCATAAAACCAACTGTGTTCAGCTGACTAGTAAATAAGTCCAGGCTGCACAACTTTGAGGATTTAGAGCGACGCCCTGAACTACATCTTCTTTGTCCTAAAGCATAGCTTTAGAAAAATGTCTTCCCTTGATTTGCTAGTAATGTACAATTCTGTGTTCTAAATATTATTTATCTTTGATGATAAAATACACATGCATTATTTCTAGCCTTATTTTGTCTAGCTCCCAATCTGAATTATTCAGTCTTGCTGTTTTTCTTTAATTTGAAGCTGTGTTCAAAGTTTTTATATAGCTCAGGTGACAAAATTCCACCATCTGCCTGAGGGTCTGAAGAGAATTCTTTGAGTCTCTCATTATAAAGATACATTTTTTTATAGATTTTAGCTGTTTGCATGTCTCTTCTCTGAAATTCCAAATTTCAGAGAAAAACTTCTCTGAATTTCCAAGTTCTTTGGAATTTGTGAGTTTCTTTGGAAAATATGGACAACAAAAATGGATCCAGTTTCTACTGAAATTTTGTCTATTAATATATCTATCAAAATCATTGTTTTGTTGAGCATAGCATCACACTGATCATTATCTTAACAGAAACACTGTTTTCTAAACAGACAAGAATGATCCCAGAAGAGACAACTAAGAGATGTATTAAGACTCATTGATGAGGATCACTCTGCCCTAATTACTTGCTTTCATTATTTTTAATTTCCCAACCTTTGCAGGACAAATACTTTAGGACGGATCACACAGAAACTAATACAAATTATAGCAAAATTCTTCCTTTTGTCAACAGGATGTACAATTTCATCAAAGTAAGATCTCTTTGTCCAATTGTAAAAAAATATTATTCAGATCAACTTGTTCTTAAATACCTAAACATTTAGCATCCTTGCCTGTTACTACAGAAAACCTTTCAGAATTTATTTTGTTATCTGTTCTTCCCAAAACATACAGAAAGTGCAAGAATACTAAAATAACAATTCTACCTTTTATATATTATTACTGACAATATTTCCACCTAACCATTGCTAGTTTTCCTTTGGATTCCAGTATTCTTAAATCTGTCATTCTCCATCTTCCTCCTAGCACAGAATCAGAGAATAATTTAGGATGGAAAGGACTTCCAGAGTCATGTACTTCAAATTGCTGCTCAGAGCAGGTCTAATGAGATCAGGTGGCTATAGGTCTCATTATGTTCCTACCTTCTCATCTTTATCCGTTGTTATCACTTTCCCTGGTTTATATTCATCTTCTATAAATGGCAAACAGTAAGCTAGCTAGCTGTGAGTTCTTCTGTTTTTCTTTGTTGTTCTGTGCTTAAATCATGGTAGTGTGTAGACTTCTGATTATGTAATAATCTTCTGATTATGTAATAATCTTAATTAATAAATTAATTCCCAAATGTAAGTCGTGATAATTTAACATAAAGTATGATTGCAAATCTAAAAAGCTGTTCAGTGTTCCCTTTTTTGAATTAAGTTGAAATCTTGAAAATTTGAGAGGCTAGGAATCTTTTTGTATTTGTAGTATATTCATATTCAAATACTCTACTGTAGTCCTTCCTTTCACCCCTCTATAGCTAAGTATTAAAGAGCTCATCAGCCTGTTTTCTAGGGCTATTTCTTCTGCAAACACCAGGAAATAACTTCATAATAATTAATTGTTCTATATTACTCTAATCTGATGTCAGTGCCTTAAATATTCATATTCTTTTAAGAGGTCAATGATACAGAAAGAAAAAAAAAACTAATTTTGAGAGAATACTTCCTCTTGTTTTTGCCTGCTTGGTCTTCCTGATCTGCAGAAAGAGTTTGTAACTGTTGAGTTGAACACTTCAATCATCCCAGCCTTTCCAGCAGGAATGTCTCATGTTACTAAACATGAGACTGAATTTATGTTTATAGGTAAGCATTTACATATCTTCTCATGTAATACCCAGGTATAACCGAATAATGAATCTCTACGTAACATATAAATGCACTGGTTAACTGCGCAATAGGTACACTGTTTTTCTTTCTCATATTCTTTTTAAGTGTAGTGATCTCCTGACCAGCTTAGTTGCCCTGTCTCACTCAGAGTTTCCATTCTTGCACTATTTCAGTATGTGTTCTCCTGATGCCTTCTTTGCTTTTGAATTTGGTAAGATTTTTGAAAAGATCGTTCTAATGCCCATCATATGTTTTATTTTGATGTTGTTGGGGTTTTTTTTGTTTGTTTGTTTGTTTGTTTTCTTTAGTCCCTCACAAAGAGGTCTAAAAACAGCTTAGGAACCACCAGTTGTCAAAATAGCAAGAGATGTTATGAGTTCTGTTTATCTGGACACAAATGCTATTACTGTAGTTTTTTGAAAAGTACTTACTATAGCTGGGAATTGTTGCTTCTTTGAGAATAATTTTAAACCTACATAAGCATACATCACATGCTGCAGATCTTTTAAAATTAATGTTACCTGACACAGGGAGTGTTTTGAAATCCTTTTGAAATCCCAGCTTCTCAGTTCTCTTGTCAATATACTCAGCAGGAAGTTATACACTCTACATCCAGTTACATAAGACCTCATTTGGACCCAGAAATGATCATACAACTGAGATAGATAGACAAATATTTTCTCTAAGCCCAGAAACCAATTAAATGATTATTCAATAAAAGAATAAAAGAAGAAATTCCAAATGCTTTTGTAGTGAAAATCCTTAGTTGGAAGACTTGATACGAGCTATATTTAACTGGTGGTAAAACACTATCATTTCCATAGTTTGAGAAATGCAATAAATGCAGTTTCAGAATAGATAGTTTGCTCTCTTGAAAGTCATTGCTATGGTAGGCCTTCTTTACTGCAACTACTTTAGAAATTCTTAAGAGAATGGATTTAGATGAAATTGGATGAATCTGATGTCAGCTCAAGACAGAAGTGATGCATAACCTATTACAGAAAATAAAACTTACTGCAGGCAAACTATATATGTGACACAGTCCTTGTTCCACAGATTCTCTTCTCCCTACAATCAGCATTACATAATTCATTAACCTCTCTACAGAAAAACAAAATAATACAAATTTTAGCACTATAATAAAGTAAATCAGTTGAAAAACAAACAAAATACCTTCCAAAGATTGTATTGTCATCTAAACTATTACTATACAGGATCCTAAACTATAATATGCAATGCTTTAGCATTTGTCAACAATAATAACATTTTCTGAATTATAATATGTGGAAGATAAACCACCTTTAGAATTTTAACAGGAACCATAACTCAGCAATTTCAGAATCACAAGGTCTTAGAATAACTCAGACTGGAAGGGACTTCAGAAGATCATATTGCCTAGCCTTATCAAAGCAGGGTTAGATCAATGTTATTTATGTAATAGTTTTTTAGGTTATAGATTTTGTTTCATTGTTTTAAAGTCTGAAGGACGATTTGAAAAAAAAAGTAGCAATGAACATATACTGAACTGAACAGGATAAAATAAAAATTGTTCATTTTTGTTTAATTAGGGAATTCATACAAGTTTAGACTATAAGCATTATTTCATTGGAATTTCTTCAGGTTTTTAGTCTACAATAACAATAATAATAATAGAGAAAAACAGCTGCAAGTGCATAAACAGAATCACAGAATGGCTGAGGTTTGAAGGTACTTGTGGAGATCTTCTAGTCCTAACATCCCTGCTCAAGCAGGCTTACCTAGAGCAGGTTGCCCAGGACCATGCCCAGTCAAGTTCTGAATTATCTCCAAGGATGGAGACTCCATAACCTCTTTGGACTTCTTGGGTGGGGGTTTTGATCACCTTCACAGTAAAGATGTAATTTCTTCTATTTCAAGTTTGTGTCCAATGCTGCTTGTGCTATAACTGGGCACCACTGAGAAAAGTTAGTGTTTGTCTTCTTTACTTCCTTATTAGATAATTATCTATATGGATAATTCCAATATCCAAACCTCATGTCAAGTTAATGTTTATCACATTTCACACTTATAGATATTTTCCCCCATATCTATTCCACATCTTTCCACATCTAAAACTTTCCCTTTTTCCCATGATAAAATAGCTAGATTAAGAAATATGTTTATGCTGAAACCAGAAAATATATTTAAAATCAGGATCTCTTTTGTGTACTGTAAAGATATCTTGGATTTTTTGACTCCAGGTATTTAAAGTATCAGGGTCTAATCGACATAACATATCAGCATTAACAATTTGTATCTTCCAACCTCAAACATAGTGTTTGTCCCTAAAGGAAGAGCTTCTTTAAACTGCTTGTATGCAGCCAATGATCAAAAGTCTTCATCTTCCTCCAACAGAAAGATTGATAAGCTAACAAAAAACAAAACATTAGAAAAAGTGCTAGGTATTAATTTTAATTTTGCTCAATATCTTCTAATTACACCTGATTACACCTGGTATACCTAGATTACACCTGATTACACCTGTTACACCTAGATTATACCTAATTACACCTAGTATCCTTAGCTCTGATATGATGGTTCTAGCCATATCTAGCCATACTTTTGCAGTGTTAAATTTTACACTTTTTATAATTAAGAAAAAAAATACGAAAGTGAACTTTGGAAAAAAAAATATGAATTTCATAAATGTTTCTATATAGATGTGCAGAGCAGAGTACAACGTTTAGCAGTCAGCATCCAGGGACAAAACATAGATTTACTTGACCCCAAGTTTGTTTGAAGAAAGCACAGAAAGCATTAAATACATTTTATTTATTTATGGGTTTTGAAAAATTAGAGCTTGTATTTCCAGGGAACCGTAACAGCTAGAAGATTACATTTTTTTGATATACGTAAAGTAAGATTCACATATGACATCTTTAGCTACAACTTTTGGAAAGTAAAAAATGTGGTGAAATAAGGTGACGAATGATCATTATATTGATCTGGGAAACATTTTGTCTGAAATTCAAAAAATTTAGGGCAATCAATGTTACATAACATTGCCTAAATTATATAATATTCTTCCTCTTTGAGTACTTTTAGATAAGTTACCCACTAAAATCCACATTTTAAACCAAATTTTTCCCTTTCGGGAAGCTGTTCCTTTCACTTGTGCGTTTTAGCTGATGAACTTGACTGCCCTTTCTTGAATTTTCTCCAAAGAATCAATATCCTTTCATACAGATGTATATTCAGACATAGCGAATGTCTGAGAAAAAAATCTTACTTATAAAACTTAAACCTTGCAAGATCAGTCATATATTCTTCAAATAATTATCTCTGAGAGAACAAGAAACATGTTATTCCTCTATATATTACCTAGGATCTTTGAACATAAGCCCTACTCAGTCAACCAGACCATTGACTAGTTCTGTCCTTACTATGCTGGACAAAGCAGCTCCAGGCAGCACAGAAAATACACAATCTGTTCTAAAAGAAATTAAGTATGCCAGTCCTTATGACTTACATACTTCAACATGCAGCTTGCCAGTACTAAGTCCCAGAAAGGACTTTTGGTTCCAGAAAGGAATTACAGAAAGGAACGTGGTTTAGACCACATGATATATATATTCCTTATATCATGAACTGGAAATGGTGGTGGTATAAAAAAACATAACTGGAAACAAGACATACATATGCATATTTTAGCTGAAAAGTGTATGTAATATCTAGCCAAGCATGAGTACCAAATCCGAGCTCCCTACAAAGACCAGGCACATAAGTCAGAGTAAGGATACTTCTGTTATTCCACACAGAAAGCAGAGTCAGACAGGGGTAGTTACACCTTTTCTAACAGTGTGGCTGACTATAGTTCTGTATTTTTATCTAGTTACATTAACTACCAGAGTGTTGGAATGTTCACATTTTAAAGGCAGTCCAATGGTGTTATATAGCAGAAAATAAATGCAGATTCAGTGCTTCAGCCTCCCTGAAGTTACCTTGTCTTCTTCCTCCATTACAGGATAAGCAATAACAACGCTCACAGTTCTCTTATTTCATGTCGGTGGTGACTCAAAGTATAGCAAAACTTTTAAATAAAAGACTCATGTGACCAGAAAAACAGAGCGAGAGTGACTCTGCAATCTACCGGTTATGACACTTTGATATAACTTTGATTCCTTTAGAGGAAAATTGTAAATCTTTAAATTTCTGGAAAAATATTCTGACTACATTATTAGCTATCTTATTAGGAGCTCTGTGCTTTTCGTATTCCATTCTTAGCTGATTAAAACACCTTTAAGAAAAACAGTGAATTTTGTTGTGGTCTGTTCCTGCTGTTGAATGATACCAGCCTGCATCAGTTACAGCAGGTCAAGATGCAACGCACAAAGGCAGATTTTGACATATACAGCACACAAACAAACAGGAAGGTGCCAAATACATTTCAGCATTCCTAAAATTAGTCAGAAGCTCAACAAAGGTGGCTATGCTTACTCTTCCATATAAATATTTGGTTAGAATCCCCCAACGGAAGTTGACAGTGAAGTCTCTTCAGTGGGACAGGTACTCACACACAGAATAGTCGTATCAGTAAACACAGAACAAAACACTGACACAATACAATTTCAAATCCCCAAACACTAATTACAATGAGCTAGAACCACTTGAGACACTTTTTGATGTTTTGTGGCAGACAACAAAAGAAAGAAAACAGACAAGGCACAAGAAATCATGATATTGGCCACCACAATAATCTGGGTGACAATTTAGAAAAGTGTTTTTTGTTTGAAATATCTTCTGCTTTTTGTGTAGTGATTGCAGAACAATCTGATTTTTGAATAATGCCTGCCGTATTTAGAATGTTTTCAAGCTGTCAAGCAGTATCAATTGAAACTGGAGCCTTTTTAATAGAACCAGCTAAGCTGTGGAGGCCATGTTGGAGGCTGCACGCTGAATATGAGACATTTCCCATCTGAAACAATGTGGCATCAAGTGCAAGGTCAGATGATAAGTTTATAAGAGCAATGATGAGATCTCAGGTCATCTCTATATTACTAAAACTCAATTTATCCGCAGACAAGTCTGGGCAGATGAAGCAATGATGTTATATTAGTAAGGTGAGGGTGAGGTTTGATTTCTGAAAACATATGTCTATTTAATTGTCACTTTTGGGGACAAGGACATGCATAAGGTGACTCTATAATTATAGCCACAAAAACAGTAGTTTGAGTTCTTGATCAATAAAGTTGTGTCAGGCAGTGAGACTCAGTGCCTCATGGTTGCACCTTTTTTTTCTTTCCTATAAAAACAAAAAACAAACAAATGAAAAACAAACAAACAGTAAACAAACAAACAAACATGCTTCTGCATTTTCTCTCTCCTTCCTGAGCCAAAACGTAAAGACAGGACTTTATCATACTGTCAGAAGACTTTCAAAAACAAGGACAAAATCACATTGGTCAGAGGTGGAGTCTAATATCTTAGAAAAGAATTTGAAAAGATGGCATGAAACTTGCTAATTAGAAATCATTCCTTTAACTTTTGCATAGAAATCTACTCATAAAACCCCTCATAAAAAATCTACTTACCTAAAAAAAGTCTTTGGATTGATTGTTTAAATTAAACAAAAGACATTACAAAAATAATCTATTTAGTATGAGTGTGCCTTTACAACAAAAAAATCATTATCATCAGTGAATCAAGCCTATATTACTTTCTCAGAACAGATTTTTCATTGAAACTACAAATATTTGTAAAGTGAATAATGGCCCCGGTTGTAGAACTTGTACATAAACGCAAAGCTCAGTGCCATTATATGAAAATAATATGCCATTATTTTCAAAATTGTTATGACAAGGAACTTTCTTGTTCTGTTTTAAAGAGTGAATTAAATCTCTCTTATGTTAACATGGCAATGTTTAGTAATGATTTTACAAATGTACGTATATAGATAGATATACAGCTTCCAAGCACTTCTTCATGCAATCATTTAGAATATCTACCAGCCGATCTTTCAGGCCCCGAATTACATATTTTTTGTTTCCTCAGCTGAATATTGAAGGATTTGAATGAATCTTTGAGACATTTGTCACTAATCTTTTCAGTTTCAGGAAGCAAACCATCATAATTAACCTATCTCCTTGTACATATTGTGCTTTCACAGTAACATAATTATAAAGAGCTATAGAACTTTCTAGCTTCATTTTGTACCATAAAACAAAGTTCATAGAAATTGTAGTTTTAGTTCTGTTAATCAGTTTGTGATTTGCTGAGTACCAAATAATAGGCAATCTAATGCACTTCAGCAAAATAAGTGGAGCTTATATAAAGCGAGCTCGAAGTAGTAACACTGACAGCAGAATATCCACTTAACAGAGGGAGACTAAGTTTGTGGGTCACAGAGTAAAGGAAGCAATGGGATTAAAGAAACAAAAGATGACAGGGTTACCACAACCAGAAATAGAATAAAATATTTGTGTTAGTGGAATGCTATCCTCACACAAGTAATCTGACATTTCCTTACAAGCAATTTGACATTTCTTGGAGGAATTCACAGGAGACACATTGACCAGTTACAGGCTAAAGACAAATTTAACAGTGCTACTGTCCAGTGTGATGAAATATACAGAAAAATAGACACCAGACAAACTATTAGAAAAAGCACTAGGAAAGCACAGAAAGGGCACAGAGCTTGCAGGTGCTGCTTGACTCAAGTCTGAAAAAGAAATCAGCATTTATCAAAGATTTTCTCTTTTAACATATCAAGGTGGTTAGACTACAATTCATTTCCCAAAGAAGAAAACCTTAGGGCTATCCATCATATTGAAGTGAGACAGGAGAAAAGGAAGAGATGGCAAGAAAATCCAAGTATTTACTTTTCAAAACCACCTTCAGAAAAATAAGCAGCAAACTATAATAAAGCACCTTGAGGGGATGTGAAAGAATACATTTTGTAATAGTGAGAGAAGTTCAAGCAATTGCTGCAAGGGGCAAAACTAAGATACTTTCTTCACTCGGCAATATTCTAATTGACAGACAAACACTAGCTGAGGGGCAGCTAAACAGAAACAAGAAAAGGCTTTAACAGGCTTTTATGCAAAGTAACAAAAAGAAGGAAAGACAAGTAATAAGACAAAATACTTAGATAAAAATATATTGGCAAAAGAACTATTGAGCAATTATTTATTCTGGTAATACATTAACTGGACTTTGTGGACTCTTCACCTCACAAATGAACTGAGATAGCTTTAAAACACGACAGGATTTTGAGAAACGTCAATATATTTATGCTGTCTTTGATTCCTTTTTTTCAGGATTCCCTACATATTCAAAGAATGCAGGGCAGGTGAATAAAAAAATAAGTGTTTTCTGAATTAACAATGTTTTCCCAGTCACAAAATACCATGCATGAAGCGCATAGTAGAAAAGAATTCTAATAGTTGAACAGTGAAGAGTAAATATTCCCCTGATGCTATTAAGTGCTGGGACTGGTTTTGTGGTCAACCTGCAATTCAGATGATGTATTCGTAGGTCTATGGAAAAATGCATGATTAACATTTTGCTACTATTATTCTCAGCACTATTTGTCAATAAATTCAGCACTTCTGATAATATCTGGTAACTTTATCAATGACTTCATAGTCTACTACTCTTAGAAAGGGAACCCCAGGAAAGCAAGTTGCTTTATCGTCATTTTAAAAAACTCCAAACATTTCTCAAAAGTTATTTTTTACACATCCAGGGTGGAGTATGTCAATAACAGAGGAATTTTCCTGTGATTTTTGCTGAAGTAACATATAAAGTAGCCAATTATTTTCCCCATATGCTCCTATTTTTCACTAGTAGAGTCAAAATCAAGAAGAAAACAAAAATAAAGTAAAACGAAATAAAATTCTTATTTGAATCACAGAGACATATCTTACTTCTTTTAGAATATATGTATGGTTTTGGCTTCATCATACGGCAAACTGAAAGTGAATGCCCTAAATCATGAATCAAGTACAGCAAAACACCTGTGAACTTTTATGTATTATCATAGAGACCAACTTTGCCTTCTCTAGATATTGCTGACATCCTTTTCATCCAGGCTGTGGTACAGGAAAATATACTCATTTTGTAGACTAAATAAAAAGGCAATATGTGACTGGTTGAAAATTAGAATTACATGTTTAAATCTTCTCTTCTAAAAGGATTTCAGTAAAATACAACAGGATTTATACAACATGTGCCTTCAAAATGGAACCTTTTGTCCTTCTGTTTCTATTTTTTTGGTGTTGCTGTTGACTAGATCATCATTCATTCAACCTGTGTATTGAGTCAACACTAAATAGAAGCAAATGAGTGACTTGGAAAAACAAAAATGATGATTTTTAATATGTATTTTTTTCAAACACTGCATGCAGATTATAGAATAAATATACAAGTTTCACATTTGACCCTTTTTACTGAAGTTTAGAACAGTATTAAAATAACTTTATTCATATTTTATGTAATGACTTGAACTTAGTGATCAAAGGCAAAAGCTAGCAACAGCTAGACTGCATGCTTACTGTTTCACTGTAGAAATACAAGAAAAATGAGATAAAAAGAATAGCTAATCATATTTAAATAAAGCCAGTACTGGATAGAGGCCAAATTCAAACTGATTGAAAGCCAAACTAAACCAAGCCATCTTGATAAAAGCAATCATAGAATTCTATGATTCTATGAAAAGCAATTCGTTTGAAACATAAATAGAAGATGGAAAGGAAGGTCTTGCTAAACATGGTATTACATGTGATACAGATATACACAACTTATACCTCAGTCTGGATCTGTTCTAAAATTTTCAATTGAAATTTGTGAACCAAAATTCTGTTATTAATTGTGTAATATTTCCATTTGGGTACAATTGAAATAATGCATCCATCATAAGGATTAGTGCTTTTATAGAAAATTCTTAGAAAGAATTTTCACTTGTAAGTTAAGACTTCTGCTCTGGTCTAGTCTTCACTGGTGGACTGGAACATGCATTTTTCCTAGATTAGGAAAGTCAGGTATACAGTTAGTAAGTTTTTCAGTACAAATGTGCTCTATCTTGTGCATATGCACACTTATGCATATATACAGACACAAACAAGTCCGGAGCTATGGTTCTTCCGATTTGTTTTAACTCCCCATGCATCTTCTTCCACAACTTAATGAGATCCTACTAGAAGTGTCAAGGGGTGAATGTGCAAAAGTAAAAGGTCTGTCTTTCTCTAAATTCCCTTCCTCAAATGAAGAGAAACTTCACATTAAATTCTACATGAAGATCAGTCTTTCTGTTTTCTTCCAGGATTTCTCAGGTATTCCAGTGATAAAGACATAAAAATTTCCTTAGCTATCTCCTGAAAGGTGGACCAGAAAGTCATTAAAATTATATTTTAGATAATAAGATCAAAAGAGGGATTTTTTTTTTTTTCCATTCATACACTTCGCCTGTTAAAAATCCAACATAAAAAAAGAGCTCTAGAAAATCCATTGAATCTCAGGAGAGAAAATAGGGAAACAATTAAAAAAAAAAAAAAAGATGATGATGATGGCAAACTGCTGGCTCAGAAACTGAAGACTCTAGTTTTGTGATGCATTGGGATATAATCCAGAGGGAGAAGGGTATGTTTAACTGAACCTACCTGCCTCACACAGATAGAAGGAGCTTATTCTTAGCCAAAGAGAATTTTAAATATCCTCTCCTTTGTTCAGACCAATAATGCATGGAAATTGTGCAGTGAAGGCAAAAGTAGAGCAAACTCACTGTACTGGAACAAACTTGACAAGGAATGTGAAAAGAATGTTTTTTTTTTTTTTCAACTGCTTACATGCCCATACCAAAGCTCTGGGTAACAAGCATAGGAATTTAGAATATCCAGATACTAAAAATAAGAAATTTCACCCAGTGGTCAGTATAGAAGCTTACGCGATGACTTGCTTTACTGTTATATATACTATTTACTTGCTATAACTGATAAAAAGACCGGCTATAGCACTGATGTAGTTGTGGAATTCAGTATCAGCAAGTATTTTGATGGTTTTCTTTGGATGCATGTCCCCAAAGAACACATTCCAGTGCCTACACCCCAGTGTCTATTTTCCTTTTGGACTTCACTCTACCTCTGCATTTTCTCCAGTTCCTTATCATTGCTTTTTTGACTCTCTTCTCAATACAGTCAACTCTTCCCATAAATCCCAGCAAGGCAAGGAGCAACATATGTCATGGATGCTTCCAAGTTCTTTCTCTGCTTATGCGTCAGGTTTTTCTCTTCTCAGCAGATCATTTAAAAAAAGGAAAGAAAAAAAAAGTATAGAATCTAATAATCTTAAGGAAACATTTTGTTAAAATTTAGTTGAAGTTCTGAACGATCAGAACTTCTTAGGAGCGACTGATAGTGTAATCACATCAGCATTGTTTCAGGAAGAAACGATAGAAGAGAAGCATCAGTGATTTTTTTTGGTACCAGTAGTCTTTCTGGTAGTTCAGATACACTATACCTGTGCATCTCAGGGATAACAAAAATTAAAATTTAGGAGTAGACACCTTAATATTCTGTTACACTAAGCAGAAATGCAAAAGGATTTTATTTTAGTACAACAGCTCTTTCTATTGTGTGAAACAAATTTGGCTAGAAGTCCATCCCACAAAAAGAGGATCAGTAAGATCTCTATCATTTTTAAGAAACATGAAATGCTGCACTTAAAACAAGCTTTCTCTGTTTTGAATGTCATTATGACCTAAATCACTGTAGCAGTTAGCTGACTAGAAGCCAGTAGATATGACTCGTTTACATTAAATATTTAAAAGAAGAAGATATTTCAAGTAAGCAGTTATATTTAGACTTTGTTTCTAAAAGAGCCTATTTCCAGAGTTAAAGGAAAATAAAAAGGAAACTGTCTCTAGGAAAATGTAAACAGCACAATATAAAATAAAAAGGAAAATCTCCAAAATGAAGTTACAATGTATGTAAAAATAAAAATATTTTATTTTTAAATGATGGTCATTTACAAACTACTATAGATACTGTTATTGCTTTTTCTTCCATCTATTTAATGGTCT
Source organism: Crypturellus undulatus (assembly GCA_013389825.1). Classification (NCBI taxonomy): domain Eukaryota; kingdom Metazoa; phylum Chordata; class Aves; order Tinamiformes; family Tinamidae; genus Crypturellus; species Crypturellus undulatus. Next base: position 140,708 of record VWPW01027489.1, read on the forward strand.
CAAATACACATTGAAAAAGATTCAGAATAAAAGGAATTCTGAAGAAACTGATGTTGGAACGTTCACCCTAGAAGAAAGCAACAGCCCAATATTACATCATCAAGTGAACCACTGTAGAACACACAGATTATCATTAACACTTTACAACCAAAATATCAAAGGATCAAATGGATTCTAGATCACAAATTGTAGACCAAAGCTATGTATATGTAGTCCATGCTAAGATTTTCCAGTGCTCAGACTAACACTCAACAAAGTAATGACTACTGGCACACAGAGATTATTCCCTTCAAGAATTATTCCCTTCAATTCTCTCAGTAATTTAAGGATGAAATAGGGTTAGCTGTCTAAATCAACTTCTTTTTTTCACAGATACAAAAAAAGAAAAAAGAGTAAGCTTCAGATAGAGACCTTTTTAGGTTCTGATAGTTTCACATTGTTGCAAGCCATCTGTGAATTCAATTAAGCAGTGAAGCTGACGTCTAAAAGACTTTGTCTTTAGGAATAGGGTACAGTAAAGAAAGTAAAGATTGAAGCTCTCTTCCAAAAATTAGCCTCCTTTTCTGTTCCCCCAAATGATTTCAACTGTATTTAAAACATAATATTTTCTAGAATTCTAAGATGCTCTTAACATATTCTTGGTTTTTGGATGTCATTTATTTATTTATTTATTTATTTATTTATTTATTTATTTTTGTGAAGAGACTAGGGAAGAGAAGAAAAAAGAATATCCTCCAAACATAGAAAACATAGTTACTTGGAAAGTTGGAAATAGGGATAGAAGATTTGGGAAAGTTTATCCAGGCAACCACATATGCTAGTATTCACATTTTTCAGTCATTTTATTCTCTTAGCCTCTTTTCTTTCCTATTTCTTCTAGTACTCTCAGTATCTTCCTGCATTTCTCTTGAAAGGAAAACTGTCTCCTTTTTGGTCAATCACACTTGTATAAATCAAATCAAATCAAATCAAATTTTCCTGCTAGGATTAAAAGCTCCACTTTTATAACTGCTTGTGCAGGAAAAGATAAATGGAATTTGCTGTTTTCATTATTTCTATTTCTGGATTTCAACATAAAATGATTTCATGGTGATTAAAAGTTTACATATCTCCTTATTTGTATGAGTTTCCTATGATTCCTTGAGGAAAATTTTCAAGTTTTGAGAGAAAATGATCTTGTTTTATCAGGCTGAATATTGTTTTCAGCTTTCAAGAAATACATATTTCTGTCTATTCAAGTTATGCTTTGAGTCATGATGCTTATGATTGTGGATCCTTAGAAGGGGAAAGATCTGTATTTCTTTTCCTCACTATCTTTCTTACACATGCTATTTCTGCTGACTAACAGATACATATAGTGCTATCACTCTTTTTTACAGATTGCCCCGAGGTTGTTTTGATTGTTGCTGTTATACATCCACTAAGCTTCAACACTCTCCAACCATGCTCACATTTGCATTCTTTCATCATTTAGCCAATCAATATATAAGATCCTGACACAGTGTAGTTTATGCCATGTGAGGGTTTATCTAGTGTCTGCAGAGGATACTAAGCCCTAGCAGCAGAGAATCCCTTGTTGTGCTGGCATCATTAATAATGTTTAAGACTTAGTTACAGTTGTAGTTGGTAAATACAAAGAAATAGATGCTGCTTGGTAGCAATATTTCCTATCATTAAGCCTATCATATTTCCTATCATAGCACACATATTGACAAAGACAGCCATTTAAAAGGAAATAGAAACTTTCTAATTTCTTTTCCTTCTTGACTAAGAAACTACATTAGAAATTGGTTTACAGACCTCAGCATAATGAACTTGACTGCAAATGAAAATGATTTTAGCATAAGGAAATCCATCTCTTTATAACATTCTGTACAATCTGAAAATTCCATTTGACAGCTTCCAAAACAGAAGTCACATATTCAAAAACTCCGGTCATCCTCGGCCATGGACCTGACCATTTTATTAAGTCATAATTTCAAGCTTTTTGTGGCTTCCTCCGCTCTCTCCAGAGATACACTATTATTTTGTTGCCATAGTAAAATTAATGTTTTTCACATCAGAAATTATCCTGAAGTATATATATTAAGAAGAATCTGATATGACAAGCATTGCAAGCAGATCTAACATGTTGTTTTAATTATCTTCTCAAGAATTTCCAGTTTGCACTCTGATCATCATCTTCTTCACAAGCTTAATTATACATCATTTGCTCATTATGTGCTAATTGCAGTGAGTATCCTAGGTAAAAAAAGAGGGGTCCGTATTGTAACTGAAACCTAAGGTAATTGTTGTGCTATATTAGCATTTTGCCATTTTTTTCTAACAAAACATGAGAAGATGAGCTTATCTTTGGATCCAATTAAACAAAAACTGAACTGAACTGATCTGCTGGCAGTCTGAATACAGTTTAGGAAGCCAGGACTTTTGCACAGCTGAACAGCAGTGTTGTTCGGACATCCAGACACACGGACATCCATCAATCTAAAGATCATGATGGGCTTGATGATTGAAGAAAAAAAGAAAAATATACTGCTATTATCAGCAAAACCATTTTAAGAAATAGTATTAAAAAATTATGATTCCTCTGGGGAGGAAATCTTTCCACAAACTTAGCCTTTGAGAAAGTCAGAAAGAGCAGCTGGGATTACATGTTCTCTGTGAGCCAGATACTGAGATACCTATCTGGTTACAATTTAAAATTCATGTGCTTCTAACACTTAAAATCAGTAGGAATTATTTTGTAGTGATTGAGTACCGACTTAGTAAAGAACTTAGTGTATCATAATTTCAGGTCTGAAAGCATGTCTTCTAAATTTGGGTAAGACCTAGGTTGACTCATATAGCATGATCAATCTTTATTTAATTTAGGTTGCTTTTTGATATACATCAATAAATTGCATTTAATTAACCTACTAAGACACATGGCCACTGTCACTTACTCACAAGAATTAGAATCTAACAATAGAAATAGCTGTCAGTCTTTACACATAACTTCGCTGACCTTCAAAACTGTCAAATATTCATTACTCAAAATATTAAGCTTGAAAAGCATCAAATGTTAACTTTAAAAAATGGAGACTTAGAGATACAGATATTCCACATTTGAATTTATGCTATTTGATGGCTTACCTGAACCAAATTCCATCCTTTTAGAGATTCGGCAATGATAGAAGTAACCGTTGCACATACACCACCAAAAACCATCAGGTGATTAGGTCCATATTTTATTGCATCATAGAAAGCTTTGAGTCCTTTTGCATTGTCACACTAGAAAAAAAAAAGACAATATTCATCATCGCAAACAACACAATTCACTAAGAAATAAATTATTAGGCAGGGGGAAATTTCAGGGGATTGAAGGGTTATATGGTATACAATCTACAATATATAACAACTTTTGGCCCAAATAAGAAAAATTCTATTACTCTATTCTGGATCTCTAATACACTGTATGTAAAATAATAGAAAAATACCTTCTTACATCTTTCAGAGTCCCTCCTGTCTTCTGAGCTAAAGCTGTGACATCTGAATTTTGATACTAACCCTTCATAGAATCATAGAATCATTATGGTTGGAAAAGACCTTTAATATCAAGTCCAACCATAAATCCTCAAACAACATGCCTGCTAAACCATGTATGCCTCATCTACATGTTTCCTGAATATTGCCAGGGATGGGGACTCCTCCACTCTTTCTGTTTAGAAATTTTTCCTAATATCTAACCTGAACCTCCCCTGGCACAACTTGACAAAGAATAGAAAAAATCAGCATTAAGAAATGATTATTGCAATTTCAGTGCTATTATTTCGCAAAGCAAAATTTGGTACATGCTAGACCATAGCATATTTCATACATATTCTCCGTAGCTGGAGAATAGTTTGGCACTGTTCATGATCTCTTTTTGTAAAGAAGATTCTGTTCATAAAGATTCCTAAATAACCTTTTCTTAAGGTCAAACTTCATCATTCTGTACTAAAACAATACAGTAGAGAGCCTGCCATTTACAAAGAAAACACACTGTTTTCAGATATATAAAAATATTCCTTTAAAGAACTATTAATTAATTGACCTGCTCTCACATCTGTTTTGAACAGGAAGTTGGAATGTTTCAGCTCCCTCCTGACTTACTCTTTGATTCTCTAGCAATTAGTCTGATCACTTTTTGACATGTAAAAAACTCTACTATAAATTTTAGACTGGACTTTAAAACTGAAAAGCAAAGAGGATCCTAGTCAATAATGCACAAGATATGAATATTGGTCCTAAATTAGAGTAGTATCAATATTTCATAGCATCTTTTGCAACCATGGCTCAATTCCAGCAGAGTATTAATAAAACATGTTCCTAAAGTCCAGAATTTGGTTCCAAAGCATACTGTTTGCCAGGATACCCAATGGGCTACACAGTAGATGTTTTCCAGTAGCAATAGAGTCTTTATCTCTCCATCTCTTCGAAATATAATTCTGTGCCTTCTTTTACCTCCTCTAGAAAATTGTCTTTAAATATAATTTTTATAAAAACTATGTTTCACCAGCCTTTATTATAGCCATTCAATAAAGCAGTTTATTTACTATCAGCATCCAGGTAGCAACTGCATCACATTCTGTTAAAAAAAATAAAGGTATTAACTGAGAAGTTTGCAGGTTTACATTAATCTTCTTACTGAATTAATATTCTAAAAAAAAATTATTCTATTTGAGTTCTTTCCCAAGTATAGAATTACTGCTTCTACTATGTAAAAGGATACAGTTTTGCACTGACTAGATTTCTCACTAATTGTATAATTAGTACAATAATTATCTAATATAGTACAGTTTTCCCCCTTATTACACTAGATAGATATATCCAGAAAACACACACACACACACACACACACACACACAGGGTGTCAGAGGCTACCTTGTCAGTTTGGTGAGTTGGTGGAAAACTCACATAGTGAAAGAATTAAAATTAGGATTACTGGAGTAAGTAAGTAATAACTTCCTAGTTCTTCAAGTGCAACTTGAATGCTCTTCTAGTTCCTTAGATCTAAAAGCAACCAAGGAATCAAGAACACTAAGGTTTGGCACAATATATTTGAACTAATCTGACATTTAATCAAGTCATTTCCCTCATGCACCTCATCGCTTCAAGCTGCAGCAGCAGAAATTATACATATCAACTCAAAGCCACAGAATGGAAGTAATATTTTTAGCAATTATGAAATGTGTTTTCAAGTTTCACCAAGTATGAGTTTAGGAAGAGTACATGTCAAGTATGGAGGGAGTAAAATGCTGATACTAAAGTAGTAGTTGGAAGCTACAGCCCATGAAATGGTGCACTCTCAAGGGCATAGAGTGGTATGCTCCCCAAAATGAAATTTGAACTAAAATTCACCATTATATCACAAAGCACTAATGGATTTTAACTATTATTTGCCTGAAAAATATTTCTTTAGACCTTGACCTCATCACAGCAAAGTAAATCAAACCTTATGCAGTTGTAAGGATCCAAGCAGACAGATTATCTAAGCAGTTAATGAATACTGCTGATAAGGCTTTTTCTTTGTTATTTATTTGATCTTTTCATGTTTATAAAGATATTCACTCAAAGCATTGAACCTCTCACAACTCAGTTTTCAATCACACAGCAATTCTCTTTGGAAGACATGCTGAATGCTTCCTTCACCTTCCCTACAATCAAAGGTTTCATATTGCTGAAATGTATTACTGATACTTATGCAGTTCTGTTGACTGTGATTCAGCCATTATCCTACCATACTCTCAACACTGACCTTTCTTCCTAACTGGTCTCAGACCCTCTGTCTTTTAGCCCATCACAAATAACCAGAGGAGTCTGTCTGCTATTTGAGCATGCTACAAAATTAATTCAGTGTATGTCCCAGAGAAGAATGAAAAGAACTTAAAACTTGGCCACAAGTGGAAGGAAAAAAAGGAAAAAATGAAAAGAATAGGACAAAACAGACTTTCACATTTGTTTAATGTCACATTTCACAACATACACTGTACATAGTGTTGTTCCCTTCAAGCAACAAAACAGTCTGTCACAAGCTTTAAAAAATAAATGTTCAGATAAAAAGAACATCTCTATCTAGCCAGACAGACAAGTCATTACAAAAGGTTTCTCCTCGCCTCTGGTTTGAGGAATGAGTTTACCAATCTTCTGTAAAAAAGACTTTTTAGACATCCCAGAAGGCCACTATTGCTGCTTCCAATCCCTTTTTTACCAAACTCTAATGTAGCCCTAGGAAGTAGGAAACACCTGCACATAGCTGAAAGCCAACAAGTACAGACACAAGAGAAATATCCACCATATAACCAAACAAGTTCTTAAATCATGATGCCAAGTGACTATAGCTAGCTCCATGCAACAGTCTAATTACAATACCAGAGAAACTTTCATAACAGGCAAAGTCCACGTTCAAAGGCAGAGGCTGCAGGGTCCTGGCCATACGCAGCTGACAAGAAGCTGACTGGCTTATTATTTGGAGCATGACTAAGAGCAATGAATGGGAAAGAATCCCTTCTAAAATGTCAGGCACTTTAAATGATGAAAATATCACCCGAAGGAGTCAGCACTGCTTTTACGAGATAGTTTGCTCTTTCACCTAAATTGTCATTAACACCACCACTTTGCTAAGCTGAACTGCAGCAGGTTGCTTTGGACTCATATATAAGATCAGACAGACACACTATGCTGTTGATCTGGACTGTCTGTTGAAACCCTGAGGATGGGCATAATGCTTTTAGTTGGATGATTTATTACTGTAAATGTAACTTCAAATACTTGTGATTTGGTGTATGCTACAGTTTCCTCAGAAATAAAACACACAAACTGATATGTCTAGTCTCTAGTCTCATCCATTATTTGGGAGCTGAGTCCATCCAGCAAACGTAACTTCCCCTCTCTCTCCCCATAAGAGCAGCATACCCACTTCCTACAGTTGTATTCAATTAAACATTTTTCATTTATCATGACTTCTACTTCCTGTCTCTTTACTAGTTCATCTAATACATAATATTTGCAGTATAAGACCGCAATTTAATAACCTCAGTATGAAATGGAGTTGGAATATAGCAAGTAGATAAAAAACTGTGCAATCAAAAGAGACTCCAGATCAAGTTATAGTTTCCTTTTTTCACAATAAATTTGCATCATGCTTAGAAGTTGAAGCCTTTATTCATAAATATGCACCTTGATACTTATCTCTAACTGTTCCCATTCAGAATCTCTTTGCATAAATGACATGAGGATCACAGTCTTTCAATAATGCAACTTCTGAGTCTTGAAAAAAAAATAGAACTTACCTGAATCGCTTAATTCTAGTTGCTACCAATGTTATAATCTATTAGGACTATCATCATTTACTTTACTGTTTCATATTGCTAATATAAGACTTCTAACCATTCTCATGGTGCATTAGAAATAAGATATTTTCAAGAACCTCTGATATGTCCATCCAATATCCTGAAAGATAATACCCACATATTCTATATTGTGTTCACATTTGGACATTTCATTAACAGTTTTAGTACTCATGGAGTTAGGTCAGAAATCCTCTGAACTCAGAGTACATGTATCATTCCTCAACCTTGCTTATTTTCTGTTTAGTAGGGCCACTTCATGTGCTTAACGCAGCATGCCTTATTATAAGCTCATCTGCAACAAGGGATAGGGACTTCCTTTCAGGTATCCATAGTATTTTGGTTAATACAGACTCTCAATTTAGATAATGCTTTTCTCAGATAGGATTTAAACCTGTCTGATCTTAAGCTTGCCTTTGACTGCAATAATGCCTTTTCTTTGCATGGTAACAGTTTGTTCTTCAGTAGCTCAACCAGAGTTAGTGAACACAAATGTTTTATTGTACCCAAAGAACTCAATGTCAACTTTCATTTTGTTTCTCTTCTCATTGGACATGCTATTATGTCTGGAGTAATATTAAGTTCCCACTGTGTCTAGCTGTAGGCCTGATCTCATGCAGTTTGTTCTGGGCTCTACTGTGAAATTCAGGCAACACTGAGCAGAATATTTGTAAACCAGCATATATATATTCAAGACATTAACATCTCATACTAAATATGATTTGGGGCAAGGCCTTAAAGAATTCTGATGATTGTACATTATGTGCAACTGAACGGACTGACTCCTCCTGGATTATTCTGCAGCTAGACCTGCCATCTAGCTAGAATTTGAATTAATGTTTATTCAAAGATTCTAGGACCAGAAGGAACTTCTTCAACATCCTCACTATATTTGATCATCTGTTACATTGTATTCAACTCATGCACTTAGGCACTCACCCCACAGTATTATACAAAGTAAATTTATAGATGTTTTATAATTAGCAGCATCAATTAACATGGATAAAAATTCACACACAATTTTGTCTCTTTTTTACTATCATTCTTAAAGCTTCATATGGTTATTTCAATTCTTAGTTTTACAGTAGCAAAAAAAGCACAAACGTAGCAAAAATGTTAGAACAAAATTAAATCTTTGTGGAGTGTTGTTTTCTCTGACATCCTGATACTTAAATACTTATCAGATATTTTGGAATATTTCAGTATTAAAAGGGAGAACCATGTAATCTGTCCTGCTGCATTTTTATTATGCTTTTTGTAAATAAATAGCATGATGCAAATTAATATACATTTTGAAAAATGTTGTAGGAAAAATAATAAAATCAAAGATATTTGAAAAACAAACATATTCTGTTGTTGAGACTAATCAGACTCAAACTCTTCCACTTTTCTGCATTTTAAAATAGTTCATTGTATTTTACTGTAGTTCACTATTACAGTGCTTCGTAACAGAACAGCAAGACAAGGAAAACATTTATTCTTATTTGTAGCAAATGACCTAAAATTCTCCTAGAAAATCTGTAGTGTTTCTGTAGCCTCAGAAGGTGTTAATTATTTCAGACACTTGAGCCCCAAGATCATTATCACTTAAATTTATTGATGCAAATTACTTAAATTGTAAATTACTTGTTGCCTCTCCGTTTGAGAGAAAAATGTGCACTATAGTTGATTTACACAATTATTTGATAGTTGGAGTTCTAGTAAATATTGAAGTACTAATGGAGATAATTTTGGCAGACTTAACAAAGAGTCACTAATGTCAATAGTTCACTTTGGTGCTTGGTTCATTTAATGCTCTCACATTTATTTTTCTTCATTACTGTTTAATATTATGCTTCCAGAAATAACTTTTCTTTCATAGATCATAGAAGATATAGTCACCTTTCTGAATATTTATGTTGGAATTTCTTTCATTTTATTATTGGTGCCATTTTACAATATAAGGAAAAGTCACAAAAGTAAGATGTTTATATTCATATTTAAACATGCTAAATGTGTTTTTCTTTTCTAGATTTAGAAGATGAGCACTGCAGAAAGTTTGACTTTAGGCAAAAGTAATCCATATAGTTTCTTAATACAGCAGTATTTTATTATACCTTTAGTTGAATTGATTTTGCGAAACAACCTTTGAAAAGTTTACACGGTAACGTTTGTTTCTTTCTCCAGAAGACAGTGTTCCAATCAATCTTTAAGCATGGTAAGTTCTGCCTGAATGTTGCTGAATCCAATAAGATATTGATTAAAGGTTAAATGTATGTCCTTAATTATACCTTGATGACTTTATAGACAGTATGCATTATGCTCTTTGATTCATTCATATTATCCACATGTACCTTTTAAAAGCATTTACATTATCTTACATTTTGTAATAGGAGTCATTTTGTGAAGAATATGTAATGAAGGTAAGGATCAAATCTCTGCTGATTGTTGACTTGTACATTTTTAGTACACTGAAAATTGAAGTTTAACTTAACAGCTTTGCAAAAAAAAATAACAAAAAATAAATAAAAACAAAAAGGAGTGACTGAAATAAGAAGACGCTATAGAAGGAGAAAGTCTGAATTTATAAACAATCAAGAATCCCCTGTCAATAGAAGAAAATGGAAGTGAGCTAGTGAAACAAAACATTTGAAGTAACAGCAATATACATCATAGTAGGCCTAGCATACTTCTGACTTAAAAGGTGCATTGAAAGCAATATAGCAGTGCAATGATATTTTGAATTTTGGAAACAAGGCAGAATAAAAATAAAACTGACAAAGTGAGAGACAAGAACAGCTTAATGAATTAAGAAGAGCAAAAATAAATTTCTTCACTCACAACTCAAAAAAATCTAGTGTGATAGTCTTCATCACAGAATCACAGAATGGCTAAGATTGGAAGATACCTCTAGAGATCATACAGTCCAACCCTCCTGCTCAAGCAGGGACACCTAGAGCACATGGCACAGGGTCGCCTCTCTCTCCAGAGAAAGAGAATCCACAACCTCTCTGGGCAGCCTGTTTCAGGGCTCTGTCACCCTGTAAAGAAGTTCTTCCTCATATGGAGATGGAACTTCCTGTGTTTTAACTTGCATCCATTACCCCTTGTCCTGTCACTGGTCACCACCAAGAAGAGTTTGGCCCCATCTTCTTTACATTCTTCCCTCAGGTACTTGGACATGTTGATCAGATCTCCTCTCAGTCTTCTCTAGGCTAAACAAGCCCAGCTCACTTAGTCTTTCCTCACACGATAGATGCTCCAGTCCTTTAATCATCTTCATGGCTCTACAATGGACCCACTCTCCTACGTCCCTCTTGTACTGGGGAGCCCAGAACTGCACTCAGTACTCCAGGTGAAGTCTCAGCTAAATAGAGGAGGAGGATCACCTCTCTAGACCTGCTGGCAACATTAATCTGTGTTTCTCACACATCTATATATTCTCACATATCTATGCTGTTTAATTACAATCTTTGTATGAGAATTGTAAGACTGTTGAACTTTGTTTGCAATAAATGAAACCCTGCTAATCTAACTTACCTTGCCTTTGTTGAACTTCAGGAGGTTCCTCTCCACCCTGCCAAGGTCCTTCTGAATCACAGCACAGCCCACTGGTGTATCAGACATTCCTCCCAGTTTTGTATCATCAGCAAATTTACTTTCAAAGTGCTGAGGGTGCACTCTGTCCCTTCATCCACGTCCCTGATGAATAAGTTGGACAAGACTGGACTCTGTCTGACATTTGGGATAGGCCACTAACTACAAGCCTCCAACTGGACTTTGCACCACTGACCAAAACCCTCTGAGCTTGGCCATTCAGGCAGCTTTCAATTCACCTCACTGTCCACTCAGCTAAGCTGCCACAAGCTTCCTGAGCTTGTCTATGAGGATGTTATAGAAGACAGTGTCAAAAGCCTTCCCGAGGTTGAAGTAGACTGGTCTCCTCTTATCCATCTCCCCAGCCAGTTATTCCATCATAGAGGCCATCAGGCTGTCTAAGCGTGATTTCCCAGGACTGGAAATAGCATCCAGGGTGAGCTGTTCCATTACCATCCCCTTTCTAGGGATTGAGGTGAGTCTGACTGGTCTGTGGTTTCCTGGGTTCTCCTTCTTCCCTTTCCACTGAAGAGTGGAGTGACATTTGTTTTCTTCCAATCATTAGACACCTCTCCTGTTCATCAACGCTATTTCCAAGATGATGGAGAGTGGCCTTACAAAGACACCAACTAGCTCCTGAAGCATTCATAAGTGCATCCCATCAGGGCTCACAGACTTGAATATAGAGTGGAGCAAATAAGACATTCAGCAACTCTGCTTTCTCTGTTTATTACCTCAAATTACCTCAGACTGAAAAGAGATGGTCTAAGTATCAGCTGGTGTTATAAACAGAAAAATTTTTCATCCACTAAGCCTCTTTTTGTGTTGAGTCCACCTTGTGTCTGTGTGTGCTTGGGAAATTAACCTTTTCTAGACTGAAATGTAAATGCAGTAACTCCTTGATGACATTGAAGAAATAGATTTCTTATGTACAAACATAATTCTTTTTTCATAATTACTTCTTTTGGTGTAATCAATTAACACTATTAGAAGCTCTTAAAGTATATTATTTTAATTTGAAATTTGTAAGTTAAGGAAATGAGTCAAGTTCCTTAGTAAACTCAAAAAGACAATAGCTGAATAAGCTAATGGGAACATCAAGGCAACCCTACAAAATGCAAGAGTTTGGCAGAAAAGGACAAAGGCCAAGATTTCAGCTTCACAGATCTCTGAAAGAGACACGGCTCTGTCCTTTGAGAAGTTGTTGAGACGACAAATTGAAGTGCTTCTCTCACAGCTCATTTACCTAAGCTCAGCCAAGTCAAACAGTTGTGTTGATTCAGTGGAGGGCAGGACTGCCATTCAGTGGAGCCTTGGTAAGCTGAAGGGATGCATTGACAGGAACTTCATGAATGTCATCAAGGCAATTCTTGCACCTAGGGGGAAAAAAAAAAAACTCCATGCAAGAGTACAGGCTACAGGCTGATTGCCTGAGTAGTACTCTCTAGAAAGGAAAAGTAGGGGCTGGTTAATAAGAAATATCAACCATGAGTTAGAAGCGTGCAATGAAGACAAGCTGCCCATTGGACTGTATTAATAGAAGACTAATAGATTAAAAGACTAAGAGACTGTGGTTTGACAGAAATGACTGTGAATTGGCATGTTTTTGGCTGAATTTCACAGAATCACAGAGTATTTGAGGTTGGAAGGGACCTCTAGAGATTGTTTGGTCTAACTCTGCCCTGCCAAGTCAGTCAGCTGTATCCTGAGTGAGGAAGCACTATAATGGGTTGCCTAAAGAGTTTGTGAAATCTCCATCCCTGGAGATTTCAAGGTTACCCCTGCTTTGAGCAGGATATTGGACCAGAGGACCTCTAGATATCCCTTTCAAACTAATTATTTTATGATACTTAAGTAATGCCAAGCCAAACACTTAAGCACCAAGCGAAAGGAAAGAAAGGTAAATAAGCCTCACAATGCCATGTCCAATAAGAGCAGTCTCCAATCCATTTCTAGCTCTAGCTAATGCAGCAGTAGCTTCAGTACTGACACAACATCTTCCAAAATTTTGAGCAGTACCTATGACCTCTGAAAAGACAGGGTCCTCTCCCCATTTTGAGGGATAAAGCGGTGTAGTCAGACTGCAGTGTTTCTAGGTTGTATCACACCTGGATACCACCAAAAGAATCACCTTTTCTTGAGAAAATGAGGATGACTTTAGCTGGTATTTACTTAAGATAGCACCAAAAAGTGTATGTATGTGAAATGTTTTAGAATGAATGGCATTATTAACTTGCACATCACAATATGATCTCTGGTTCTCATGAAATTTTATTTGAAATCTTGTTTTTTGTTTGCTTTGCTTTAACTACATTCCCATCATGATTAGCTCTCTGCTTGCATTAAAGCATTATGTACAAATTGCTACGGATAGTTGGACAATTGGTATCATCTGTTCTTTTTGTGCTAATATCAGACTGTTTTACTGCATTTTTTATAACTAGATGAATTCCAATTTGTCTAGCCAACAATTTTTTTTTCTTCTTCTTTTTTAAACAATATTTAGTTTAGTAAGTGATGTCCATGTATTTATCATGTAGTTTTCTCACTCACATAGTGGGTGGGGAAAGCACACACACACACACACACACTCAAACAGGTGGGGAAAACTAGTCCACATGCTTTGCCACCTTTTGCTGAGGCCCTATAAAAATTACCTTGCAAGTCAGTTTGCAAAAACACAGTGAAAGTAATGATAATTTTTTTTTCCTGTTATCATTTTAATAAAATATTGTAATACTATAATCATATGAGATATTTATAAATTATGTAATTACAGCTTTGCCTAGAAAACATCAGATTGTCTAGACTGTATTCCTGGAAGGAAGGCATCTGTTATTCTTGGTAAACTGAGCAGAAAAGTGGAATCTGATTTGAATTTAACATTCTTAATACACATTCATAGCTCAGGACCTTTGCTTAAACCAAGACCCTGCATAGTCAATGTTAATGGCCAAAATATTCTGAACTCCCTGGACCTACCCCTCTGCTTCCCATCACATTGCTCTACAATAGTAGGATGCTCCGTTTTTCACACAGAAGTTATTATGGATCAGATAACATACGGAAATCTACAGCTATCAAGTTTAAGGCAACAATTGTATTAAGTATGTTTCAGCATCAGGAGTTCATCCTTCGGGGGAGTACAAGGAGTATTTAAGCCTCAGAGGCAGGAAAATAGTATTGGAAAGACTTAAGGTACAAAAATAGTAGAGACAGACGAATGATAAAGTAGGATAAGTTAGGGGAACCTCAAGCAGGCCTTTGACAAAAATATAGTACATCTGGGCTAAAAATTGTGATTGTAACTGCTTGTCCTTTAAAGTTTGCCTCTCTTGAATGACTTGCTTTAGGTAATCAAATTAAAAACTTTTTTGCTTCCCTATCATTTGATTAAAATAGGCTGCAAAGTTATGCATTTCTTCCCAATGTACTCCATAGCCTGTGCTCCATTTTTATCCTGAAATAATTAAGTTACTTTTACTCTTGCACATTCTGTTAAAAATCTTTTCCTGCTGAGGCATTATACATTCTCTTACCCAGAGCCAGGTTTATTTACAAAATAAATAAATAAAATAAAATAAAATAAAATAAAATAAAATAAAATAAAATAAAATAAAATAAAAATAAATGCAATCATCATCTTTTCCGGTAAAGAGTTATAGAAATAAGTGTCTGCATATGCACAGAATCTTTCTTTTCTTCTGTACCTTAAAATCTTTTTCATCTATATTTCCAACTGCACTAACATATGATCACAATATCAGTGTCACATCTAACTCAACACTTCTGGTACTTTATCAATACCTCCACCACGCATCACTGCTAACTACTGGCATTCCCATTCACGGAGTATCCTGTGAGATCCTCAGACAATAATGTGTAGCAAGCCAGGGAAAGAGTGAGGGGCCAAGGACATATTAAAGAAGGAAAAACAAAAAACAAAAAAAAAAAAAAAAAAGAAAAACAGAAGGTATGGATTAAACCTTAGTTTAGTTATGCATTTAGTCCGAATGACAATCCTGAAGTAACTACTCTGCTGGACTTTTGTGAGATGATGAAATATTTTTATAAAATAGCTTTTATTTTAATTGGTATTTCTCACAGATACCCAACATTTTCTATTTTGCACTCAATATCATTCAACGTATACAATACTCATTATTGAATACTCTGTTATTCATTGTTAGTTATTCATGGCATTTTCATAGAATCATACAATCATAGAATGCCTAAGGTTGGAAGGGACCTCTAGAGGTCATCTAGTCCAATCCCCCTGCACAAACAGGGCCACCTAGAGCACGTGGCACAGGACTGCATCCAAGCAGGTCTCCAGATAAGGAGACTCCACAACCGCCCTGGGCAGCCTGTTCCAGGGCTCTGTCACCCTCACTGTCAAAAAGTTATTCCTTAAGTTCCCGTGGAACTTTTTATGCTTCAATTTGTGGCCATTTCCTCTGGTTCTGTCAGTGACCACCACTGAAAAGAGGCCAGCCTCATCCTCCTCACTCCTTCTCTTAAGTCCCTTAAGGTATTTATATACGCTGATCAGGTCCCCTCTCAGCCTCCTCCAGGCTGAACAGGCCCAGTTCCCTCAGCCTCTCCTCATAGGGCAGATGTTCCAGGCCCCTGATCATCCTAGTCACCCTGCGCTGGACTCTCTCCAGCAGCTCCACATCCCTCTTGTACTGTGGGGCCCAGAACTGGACACAGTACTCCAGATGTGGCCTCATCAGGGCTGAGTAGAGGGGCAGGATCACCTCCCTCGACCTGCTGGAGAAGCTTCTCTTAATGCATCCCAGGATGCCATTGGCCTTCTTGGCCACGAGGGCACACTGCTGCCTCATGGCGCCCAGGTCCTTTACAGTAGAGTTGCTCTCCAGCAGGTCGGTCCCCAGCCTGTACTGGTGTCTGGGGTTATTTCTCCCCAGGTGCAGGACCGTGCACTTGGCCTTGTTGAATTTCATGAGGTTTTTGACCACCCAGTTGTCCAGTCTGTCCAAGTCCCTCTGGATGGCAGCACAGCCCTCTGGAGTATCTGCTACTCCTCCCAGCTTCGTATCATCTGCAAACTTGCTGAGGGAGCACTCTGTGCCTTCATCCAGGTCGTTGATGAACAAATTGAACAGGACTGGACCATGGACTGACCCCTGGGGGACTCTGCTCAACACAGGCCTCCAACTAGACTCCGCATCGCTGATCACCACCCTCTGAGCTCTGCCATCTAGCCAATTCCCAATCCTCTTCACCGACCACTCATCCAGCCCACACCTCCGGAGCTTGTCCAGGAGGATGTTGTGAGGGACAGTGTTAAAAGCCTTGGTGAAGTCAAGATAGATGACATCCACCGCTCTCCCCTCATCTATCCAGCCAGTCATCCCACCATAGAAGGCAATCAGATTAGTCAAGCATGATTTCCCCTTGGTGAATCCATGATGACTAGTCTTGAGCACCTTCCTGTCCTCCACGTGCCTGGAGACAACGGCCGGTATGAGCCGTTCCATCACTTTTCCAGGTACAGAGGTGAGGCTGACCAGCCTGTAGTTGCCTGGGTTGATGTCGGGGAAGTTGAAGTCCCCCATGAGAACCAGGGCCTGTGACCGTGAGGCAATGTCCAGCTGCCTGTAGAAGGCCTCGTCAACTTCCTCACCTGCAGCAGACACCCACCACAGTGTCTCCCACATTAGCCTGCCCTTTAACCCTTACCCACAGGCTGTCAACACGCTCGTCGTCCACTCCCAGGTTGAGCTCCATGCATTCCAGTTGCTCTCTCACATAAAGAGCAACTCCACCACCTCGCCTTCTCAGCCTGTCCTTCCTAAAGAGCACATAGCCTTCCATGGCAGCGCTCCAGTCCTGTGAGCTATCCCATCACGTCTCTGTGATCCCAATGAGATCGTGACGCTGGGATCGCACACAGGCATTTCAGGGCAGTAACGGAGCCTGCAGGTACCCCAGGAAGGGTGAAAGAGGGCCCTCTATAATCATTTCCTATCCTCACTTCCCCACTACCATACTCCCGCTGGACCCTAGTCCTAGTTCTAGCCTTCTCATATATTGGCATTCAAATAAAAAGTAAATGGTCCAAGAAATTGCAGTATCTGTATGGAAAATGTACGTTTAAAGAAATTTGCTTTTTTAATAGAAGGAAATTAAAAACAGTATATTACTATATATACTATACATAATATTTTTTTTCCTTTTTCAATAAATGTGAATGAGATGTCAGTTAGATATTGACATTAACACACTCTTTTGAATGTAATGTTATTTGTATTGATCTGACTGATACATGCAAGAACTTCAAGAGAAAGGAACTTCAAGAGAAAAGCATCTCCTCTTACTTCAGCATTGTCTTTCTCCTCCCACTGGTCATGAAAAGGGGGAAATAACATTCTCCCATTTTTACACAAGCCTTTGTGTGACACAACCAAAATGGTGTTTTCAGTCTATAAAATTACATTCCCAATTTCAGTCAGTCTGTAAACCACATCTGAGCACAGTCTCAAGTGATATAACACAACTGAGATACAGGAGTGCCTAAAGGTGTTAGAGCAGAAAATATTTATTGAAAAACCTGCTGGAAAAAAATATTTACAAAAGACATTCATTCAGAAACTGAACAGTAGAAACGTATTTGCAAAATCAGTAAAGAATCTTTAGATCAAGGAAATGAACTGCATTTCCCTAAGTGCACTTAAGACTTTGTGATGTGAGGTGTTTTCTTAGGACTTCTTACTAAATGGTTTCAACAAACATTGTTTTACATAATTGGTCATTCTACCTGAAGTGGCGTTATCCATCATAAATATTCCAGAAATGAAATGAAAATGAACAGTAGTGGCTACACTAGTGAAGTTAATCCCTATTCACACATACAAGAAAATAGTTTACTTCTAATATCAATTATTTATTCCATTTAAGCAGGAATGATTTGTACCGTTAATTTTAAATTCATGTATTCTAAATGTGATGCTATCTGTTGCCCAGAGCCTGCTTTCTGAATTGTTCAAGTTAACAAAAATCCAGCCGAACCTACTGTACAACATGACTAGTCAACAAGCACTGAGCAGACTGGATGTATCCAAACCAGAAAATGTCCTGCTATTACTCAAACGCCACTAAAATGTTTTCTAGTAAAACAAAAGGGAGGACTCAAGGGAAAATCACATAAAACCTGATAGTTTAGGTCTAACTGAATAACAGTGGCGTGAATTGTTTTCAGTCTTTAAGGAAGATCCTGGGAGAACAGAATACGTGGCCTGTGAACGTTAAAGATTCAGAAAACTGCACTGCTGCCATCTTGCCATCTCTTTGTGTGTCAAGAAGGCATGAAGACACAAACTGAGGCCTTGCCTGACCAGGCTGGTAGTCTAGGATGAGATAGAACTACTGTAGGAAGCAGATGTCATTGCCACCTTTTTTTTGCTTTTGATTATAAAATGAACATCTGGGGAGGGGTTCTAGGCTCCTTCTCTCCTCTCCTTCTCTCTTGTGTCTGTCACGTGTCAGTGTATTGTATCTGGTAGCTTTCTGTGTAGAAGAACAAAACCATGAGACCTTCCCCAAAAGGGCATGTTTTCCCAGTCACTAAAGACTTTGTAGAGGACACCCACAATCATCAGAGGGGACAAGCATGCTTTTTTTTTTAGGGTACAAATCATGTGTTATGAAAGTAAATGCTTTGCTGCTTTTTTGTGCACTTAAAATCTTGACACCTATTGAAAAATAAGATAACTAACAGGCAGGAGAACAATGCCTAAAAGCTAAGTTGTTATAATAATCCATGTGCACTACCTTCACCTATGGTCCTAACGCAGCTGAAAACATGGCTTGACAGTATCACTGGGGGTAAACTAACAGCTGACGAGAGGTCCTGACCTGCTTCCGTCACCCTTCCAATATATCCGGTATCGACAGTCATCTGAGTCATCTGGTGAATAGACAGAAAGTATAAAACAGCAGAAAACTAAAGTGCTGGCTGCACTGTGAGCCTCTACTTGAGGACAATTACAAAGTTGTTTCCCCAATGTGCTTTATAAAAAAAGGCATGTCCTTTGTACTTGCTAAAGACATAGAATCATAGAACTGTTAATGTTGGAAGGGACCTTCAGAGATCATCTAGTCCCACCCCCTTGCACACGCAGGGTCACCTAGAGTACATGGCCCAGTACTGCGTCCAAGAAGGTTTTGAAGATATCAACATTTTTTCTCTTGTTCAATTGCCAATTTATCCTAGTTCTCCACAAATCCTTTTGTTTGAGTGCTCACATACACCTACATACTTACAATACACTTGCATAGTACAAACATAACTCTTCATTTTATGTTTGCAGTCAGTTCAAAAAGAAAAACTCATTTTCCAAACACAGAGCTCTGGCTTTTAGAAGATATTCAGCTAACTTTCTATTATTCCTAGGAATGAAGAAGGAGATTTAATTACTCCTCTATTTATCTTGATTAAAATATGATTAAGTATATTGCATTAACCAGACTAATGATTAAATACTGATCAAATGGATCAAATTGTAGCCATTGACACCACCAACAGAAAGCAGGATTTCCTTTTTTAGCAATATTTCAGAAGGCCTTGTGTTGAAGCTATTTTTTGAATTATGGTTTTCAATAGTTTCTTGGGAAGGCAGTTTCAAGAATTCTTTTGAAATTACACATACATGCTTAATCTTATTCCTTACAGCTGAAATTTGCTACAGTAATTTCACTGTCTTCAGAGAGCTTGGTTCTAACTAGATTAATTTAAGTTCAAAAGTAGGCCATGAAAATGAAACAAAATGCGGGCCGAGCGCAAAAACTTTTCAATATTCTCTTTTAATTTGGCATATAAAATAAATAAGATTTAATTCAGGCATGTATTGTCATCTGGAAAAGACTGTTAATCCTAGAAGTCATTTTATTGAATCTTTGGGTTTTTTTAAGCAATAATTTATTTCAATTAAGTGACAGCATCTTTTAATCTCAAGGAAGTGACTTGGCAGACAAGCAATTCTATTTTGGTTCCTTCATACATTTATTCATCTCCCTAAATTTTCTAAGACTTAAGAGTTCTGTTGAAGTTTCTCCCTGAATTAATGATTTTAGAAAAGCAATCTATTTCATTACAACACAGAAGAAAAGAAGCGAGACTGACTGGGGTGGGGAACAAGGGTAATGTGATAACTTCAGACCTAAAAAAGCAGACTCAAATCCATTGTATTCACTGTAAAGTTCACCTCCACATTCTCGAGTTAAAATTAGCCTACAGCAGCTATGTTTTTTATAGTGATTATCAATGAGATAATTGGTTTCCCTGAAAACAATGTTATATATCATAAAAGATGTTGTAAGATGAATCTTACGAGCAAGCAAAGGTCTTATTCATTACTGATATGGGTAAGAAATAACTTCTGAATTACTCTCTCTGGGAAATGTTTAATATCATTTAGTCATAGAATCAGGTAAAATAATTAAACTCACTATTAGAGTGAAGGATCAAAAGCATGGTATCCATAGTGGTCTGGCCATTTCTAATAGGCTGAGAACACTTGGGCAACACTCCATTCACATATATCCTACTGTAGTCTATGACCATGCTGTGTTATAATCCTCTACATTTGAAACATTCTGTTTCCATATCCTTATGCTTACTCAGATAAGCAACAATACCTGAATTTTCCTGATAATACCTTTTTCTTACTTTTTGATCTAGAAAAAGTGACCTAGTAGCTCTGTGTTCAGCTATAAACAATTTTTTTTTAACTTGAAAGAAAAGAAATTTTTAGACGCTAGGGCACTCCTTTGATGAAGTGATAAAAATTGTTCAGCTGCATTGCATCAGGAACTGTTGAAGTCTCCCTTATAGAACTTATTGCATTTGCTTTGTTCATCCCTTGATGAAAACAGGGTAATAAGTTACAAAATTAAGTCAGTAGCTCAGAAAGGAGTTTCACCAGTTTTCTGTAACTATAAAACCAACTTGCTAAACTTGCTAAAATATTCTTTTAAAGTGTTATGCCTATTGATTACTGATTAAAACTCTTAAATTGTTGTCAGGTCAACCCATTCTGTCCCAAGAACATACTTAGTGTATCTGTACATGTGTGGCTTTCAAAATGTTCAGCAGTAACATGCATGAAATTTTTTAGTGTGCCATAAGATAAACAGCATTTAACAAGGCACTTTGACCACATCTCTTGTTCTCAATACACAAACACATATTCATACTACTTAGCCCAATACTTCAACTTCTATTCTGCTTCAACTGTCATAAAAACAGAATTAAACCAATCTACCATGAAATCTTCTCCTCCTTGAGTCTAGAATTTATGTCCTGGATTATTCCAGAGCTATGTACAAAGATAAGCGCTTCACAGCACTGAAATCCTTCAAAGTGTCAAGAACAGTACATTAAAATGTCAGAAGATGAAGAAATAGATACTTAATAAAATGGAGTTAGGACAACTATTGGGAATATCATTGGCACACTGAGCTGAGTTACCGATGACAGAAATGACTAATAAAAATAAACATTCTTTAAACAACCTTAGCAATATAATTGTATTCATCTGGAAAGTACTTTGCTATCTGTAATGATGGTCTCTAAGCTTTACAGGTTGTGGCACGACTCATGGGTCAAAAATTTAACACTGTATTCCCAAACATACTGCTGATTCTCCCAGATTCACAGCCTTTAGTTGAACTGGTAATTTGGAGTATCTAGAAGACCTACGTCTACATTCCACAAAGAGAAAATTTAAAGGGAGTTTGTATTAAGCTGACTAGCATTGCCATCTGAATACCACTGCAATAAACTGGGAAATACACAGTTCAAAATTATTTTCTCATCAAATTCCAAGATATATCTTGTGGATATTTATATAATCAGTTTATATTTTTAGGGATGGTTTATTTGAAATAAGAAGGACACAATGTATGTCCATAATTTCTTCTCTTTAGTTACTGTTACTACTGTGAACATGCTTTATTTGTGGGAAAACATAACTGCAAATTAAAACATTTCAAATAAAGTTTATATAGTATTGTATGTGTTGTATAGTGTTGATGTGTTTGAATGTGCATTACTGCACATTCAGCACTTTGTCACTGGAATATTAATATTTGTTTATAGGTAGATCATTTCCTCAGTACAAGCATAACAAGTCTAGCAATTTTTCAACTTGGTAGCCTTGTTACCATTTAAATAGTGACCATCATATACAATATATCTGAACAATTAAATGCACATAATTGCAAATTTTAAAGATGATTATATCATGTATCTTGTCATTTAGAAGCTCTTAGGCATTCTACTTTTTTTACTACTGTACAATATTTTTAAAAATCCACAGATTCCATTAAGATGATTTCTATATATATCACAATTAGTGAAGCTTTTATCACCATATCTGTGAATAGCTCCAATTTCAAGTTTTCAAATTTATGCAAGTTATAACAAAAAAAAGTTGCTTCCTGTTTCTTTTCAAAAAACAAATTACATTTTCATTTCACTTTTTTAGATTAACACTAAATATGTATGACAGCTTAATAAATAATTTCTGCAAACACTGTCTCTCTCATTTCTGTCACTGTGTAAATCATTTTTCCTCCCATAGAGAATCTAGCAGTCATTTGGTTTCTCAGGTGCTATAGAACTAGTGGAGTAGAATATTAGTTTATTATGTCATCTGTGTTTAAATCAAGATCAGTCATTCAGCTAGGGCATTCTTTTTGTTCTTCTTTCTTACATCCTTCCCTGCCACTAAATTTCCTTCAGCTGAAGGAAAGTTCCAAGTCCAAACCACAGCACTATTCCCAATGTGCCCAAATCTGTGTGGCAAAACACAGGTTCTGTCACTTACAGAAATCACATAAGTAAAGCATCTATATAAAAGGAATTAATCAGAATTGCACCTTCAACTACTATTAATCATCTCCTATCCCAGCAAACTAAGCTCTCACTAACAGCGTGTGAGAGAATTGCTTGAGAAAGGGGAACTTAGAGAAAAACTAGGGCCTAACAGAAGTTATGGCATTACAGAAGCTTGCCTGAGATGAGAGACAGTTACTCCTTCCAGGATGGTTGGTATGTATGGAATCTACTTCTCCACAATTCCCTTGGCAACACAATCTACCCTCCTAGCACACATTAATAAGAGTAAATGAAGACTGGAGCAGAACAGAGACACCATGGACAAACTTTGTTGGTTTCCCTGTGGAGGGGATAATCTGATGGTGCTGTGCAGATGATGAGTGAATGGAGGGTGGAGCGGAGTGAAGACACCATGGCCAAACTCTGCTGTACTCCTCGCAGAGGTGGCAACCTGGTCGTGTCCTGCAGCTGATAACCCACATAGTTGATGTCTGGTGCTGGGCCAACAATGGTGGCAGATCAGTCCCTTCCGATGGACTTTGCTCAAACTTCTAATCTCATTATAATACCAATACACAACCCCATCTCAGAAGTTACCTGCTTCCAAGGAACGACTACTCCTCACTGAACATGCTCTCTAGATTTTCATTTAACTCGGGAGGCTTTTTAACTCAATGAATAACAAAAGTAAGTATGACTAGAGTCACTCAAGCTCCACCTAAATGTAAAAGCAAATATATAAAAGGTGAACTAAGAAGAGATATAGTAGGAAGGAAGAATGGGGTGGTAAGAAATAGGTAGGAAGAATGGGGTGGTAAGAACTGGGGAAGAAGGAACAGGGAAAGAAGGAAGAGGAGAGAGGGAAGAGTCCATCGTAACTTCTGGATCAGCTGACAAGCTGAATCCCTTTCCTCCTCTTGGGTCAGGACACTGCCTAAGGAGATTCCTCAAGGCTGAGAGTCCTCTCCCATCTTCGGTGCAAGTGATGATTGCGTATTTGTACACTGGGTACTAGCTAAGAACCCCACACTGTAGTACAGAATTTCCCATACTGACATCCAAAACCTGTTTTCTAAATGTTGCATTTGAATAAATTGTGCTATTCGTGAACCCGACTACCTGTTTTGAAGGTAATCAGACCTAGCGGTGACAAACTGTTTGAGAATCGGTACTACCAGAGTCAAACTTATAGTTTATCACACTATTTGGGAACTCGATTTGCTATTTGGAAGGCAACTGGACCCACAGTTGACCGACTGTTTGTGAATCCGGTACTGCCAGAGTCGAGCTTATAGTTTATCACACTATTTGGGAACTCAAGCTAGAATGCAAGGGGATTCATCTCTTACCAAATTTGCTCCCCCCACATCAAACTGCAACAGTGTGGTCTACACTTTTCCCATTCAAAAAACATTTAATCACTGAATGATCATGCTTCATAATTGACATTAATGTTATGTTCTCTGCCATCTTCTTTGAAGTCATTATTTCTCAGACAGACATGTAGTCAGATCATAGTTGCTCATGACATCTCAGGAGACAAGTAGGTTATTGTTTACCATTAATATTTGCTTAAAAGATAAGATTTAAAAACAGACATTAAAATTATAATTTTAAATTAAAAAGTCATTAAAACTCAACTCCATAACTCAACTTCTCCAGCTGAAGAACAGGTTTAATGCCCTCCAGACTGAGGAGGGCCCTGCCTGTCTTCAAGGGAAGCAACTGGGCTGACAGACTCTGTGCCATGTGGGAAAACCTATAAGAGGTAGCACGTGATTCCCATGGGTGACCCCCTGCTGCAAGCGAGAGGCACAGTCTGTTGATATCAAGCCCAGATTTTCTCCTCAATACTACCAGTGAGGAGGAGGAGAAGGATATCCC
This sequence comes from Crypturellus undulatus, assembly GCA_013389825.1. Taxonomy (NCBI): domain Eukaryota; kingdom Metazoa; phylum Chordata; class Aves; order Tinamiformes; family Tinamidae; genus Crypturellus; species Crypturellus undulatus. Next base: position 165,401 of record VWPW01027489.1, read on the forward strand.
AGGTTAACAGCTGGCTGCACCACTGGATTTTGGTTTGTATGATCATGGGACCCTGTTTGAAGACTAGCAAGTAATGGAGAGGTATGTGAGCCACTTCAGTAACTGGAGCAACTGTGTCTTGGCTAACAGGTTGCCTAGTCTGCTTAGGAGGGCTTTAAACCAGGCAAGATGGGGGAAGGGGAGAATTAGAGTGACAGGGCAGTCAGTGTAACATGACTGAGGCTGGGATGCCTCCTGCGGGCCCATGCAACTGGATAAGAGTATATGAGATGTGATTATGGGGAATCCTCTTGTACCCCTCCTGGGAAACCTGCAGGCTTAATAACCTCCATGAAATGTCTGGATACCAATGCACATGGCACGTATGCAGCATGGGCAATAAGCAGGAGGAAGAGGAGATGTCTGTGCAGGTACAGGGCCATGATCTCATTGCAATTGTAGAGACATAGTGGGATAGCTCACATGACTGGAGTGCTGTCATAGATGGCTACATGCTTTTTAGGAAAGACAGGTCAGGAAGACGAGGTGGGGGAGCTGATCTTTATGTCAGAAAGCAACTGGCAAGTCTTGAGCCCTGCCTAAGGGTGGATGAAGAGTGAGTTGAGAGCTTATGAGTAAGGCAAGCTAACATGAGAGACACCATGGTGTATTTTTAATACAAGCCACCTGATCAGGAAGAGAAAGTGGATGAGGCCTTCCACAGACAGCAGGAAGGAACCTCATGGTCACAGGCCCTGGTTCTCATGGGGACTTCAACCACCCTGATATCTGTTGAAAAGACACAGCTAGGCACAAACACTCTTGGAGGTTCCTGCAGAGCTCTGTTGACACATCTGTGAGGAGCCAACGAGTAGATGTGGACCTGGAACATGTTAATCACAGCATCACAAAATTGCAGAATAGTTGAGGTTGGAAGCGACCTGTAGAGATCATCTAGTCCAATCCCCCTGCTTAAACAGGATACCTAGAGCACATGGCACAGGGTCGCATGTGGGCGAGTTTTGAAGATCTTCAGAGAAGGAGAATCCACAACTTCTCTGGGCAGCCTGTTTCAGGGCTCTGATTTCAGTTAAGAAGCTTATCACATACAAGCATGAAAACACAAAATGCAGTTTTAAAAGTTGTCTACTGAAGTGTTTTCAGATCTTGATAATATCCATAAAGGAATACTATATGCTTCCCTCAACACCACATTCACGAATAATTAATTCATATCGCAAGAGAAGCAACGAGAGTCTACTAGAATAATAATGGGACTGAAAAGTGTAACTTCAGGGAGGGCTAAATGAGCTTGACTTATTTAGCCTACAAAACAAAACATGCATAAAGCAGACCTGTTTCTCTTCTAGCTGTAAGACAGTGAAATTCAATGTGATTAGGAACCTAAACTAAGAATTTATCTTTCCACATTCTATTTGGAACATTTAGCATTACATATCTGCACTGAATATATTTAGGTCTCAACTAATGACTTTCACTGAAGTCTTGAAGATGAGAAATCACTTTTCAAGTAATCATTCAGTTTCTTAACAAACTGAAACATCAGGCAGATCAGATCTGGCCCAGTATGTGAAGAGTGAAGAGTTCTGACCCATGGTAACAAAAATCTCGAAACTATAAAGTCTTGTGACCTAAAGTCAAAGATACTCAGTAACACTTATAACATAAGAATAGGGTACAAAATGGAAGAATTAGAAACTGAGGAATAAAAGGACACTGGAATGAAATGAGCAGAGGCACAGCATACCATCAATGAGGCACCTTTTATAATACACTTTTATAGTACACATTTCTCCTGTAACGTGAACTAATATTTATGGGTTTGTAAATGTAAAAGGTCTTATCCAAACACTTCTTCAGTAATGATATACCTGAGCTCTCTATCATGAAAACGCTTCACAGAAACATTTATTAGCAAAGTATTAACATAATAATTCTTGCAGGAGAAGGCTCACATTCTGTTCTAAATGCAGAATTACCTAGTATACATTTAACATTGATGCCATATGCATATGGCAAAAAAATCATATATTGTTTCATAATAACATAAAAATATAACCTCAATTAAAAGCATGCAAAACAATCAGTAATTAAAAAAATCATTTAAAAAATCCTGCAGTTGTGACACAGCTTACAATTTATGGAATCTGTTCTTTTCTTCTTGTTTAATTTATAATCAAGCATGAGATAAATAATAGATTGCAGATATTTACACACACCATTGCTAAGTAAAGGTTAAGAAATAAATATGCAAACATAGAATTTCAAATTGCTTTAAAGACAATGCAGACAGGCAAATTTATAAATATGAAAGGAAGTCTGCCCTGGTGAAAACTCACACAATTTCACTGACATTCTTAATAACTATGTATTTGTAGAAAGGTATTTCATCCACTTCTCATAATACCGGGGGATCTTTAAGGTACAAGTAGATGTGTTCTACATTCATTTAAATTCTGTCCTGCTAACAGTCTTCAACAGTTTTCTTCTTTTCAGCAATTATCTTGATCTGTTGACAACGACTCTTCTTTTCACCTTGCTAAAAGATGAATTCAAACTCTACCTCTATGCCAATGATGTGGTTGATTTTCTTCTTAGTGCTATTTATCCCTCCTCCATGCTGTTTGTTTCTTTTGTTATTTACAGAACTTGTTCTTCTGTGGAATGCAGGTGAAATTTAGAAAGGATCAGTCTGATCTCAGAAACAGCAAGGTCTGTATTTTGCCCTCAAAATCAATCCATCAATCCACAACAGACATGGGCATAATATATTAGTGCAGACTGTCCCCTACACTGATAGAATTGTGTGGTGGGGAGGGACTGGCTTTCCTACAGCAAACAAACATGGTGAGAATAAGACATCTTTTAATTTCCACACATTAAATTCTGAAACTGCCAGAAACTACATGCCTTGCTTTTTCTTTTCTCATTTCTTGAGTTTTACCAATTGTTTTAAGCTATTTTTTTTACCTTGCAATACTAAAATTTCATCCTTTCTCTCACCCTTCACCTTTCAAAACCCCTCACTTTTTTCAACTAAGATAGAAGTACCAAAGTATTATTTTAAGTTTGATAAAAGCTAATGCAACACAAAAGAAACATCCAAATTAAGAGTTCTCTTGTTTGTTAAGTGAGAAAGCAGCATGAGCACAGTTAGCTGTCAAGCCCTCGGCACACGTGCATGAAGGGTTCACTTAGAAATTCCATGTTAATCACCTCTTCCGAAGGCATTAGGGAACATGAAATAGCTGGTAGTCCTATAAAGGCTGAAGAGCCACAAAGCCACAAAGCCACAAATAAAGTCAAATTATGTTTATCACAGTGTATGCAGAAATTAGGCAAAGGGACAGAATTCAAATCGCCAGGACATCGGTTACATTAAATCTGCTTTTCACAGAGCAAATAATTTCTAATTGGATTCTTTAGACTGGTTTTTTAAAGGTATTCCTTTTTTTCCCCTCCAAGATTATACTACTGGCTACTGCATATCAGGGTCTTTCTTTCTGAAAAATAATTTTTAAAATCCACTTACATTTAAACTATCTTTGAGTACTCCCTGACCTTCTTCCATTATTTGCACAACAATTAGCTAGTACTAAAATTCTATATAGTTCTATCTAACATATAAAATTAGAAACAGTTTTTCACTTCTGAGCAGGCACAATTTCCTGCAAATGAGAAAAATGAATCTGATTTTTTTGTTAACTGGTTCTGTGTAATTTCTCAAAACAGAAACATGGAGAAGAAAATAATCATAGTAGGCTGTGGAGATTTTTTCTATGAATCCACGCAAAGCAGGAATCTATAATGCAAAAGTTCTTCCTGGAAACAAACAGCGGTAGACTACTAACTTTTTCGTCTCTATCTAGTATCTCAGGCTTTCAGTGAACGTTCTCTCTTGAAATTAAAATACTGCAGTAATTTTAGCTGGTGATCAGAGTGATCCTGTGTGAAATTCTTTACAGTTGTATTGTTAGCTCTTCATGCTCATATATAACACTTGTATAAGTGTTATCTCATATTTAGTAAACAAGTGATCCTTTAGCCAGCTCCCCCCAGTAGTCCTATATTCTGAACCAGTCAGTCCAGAATATTTACTCAACTCAAGAGTTTTCCACCACATCTTAATATACAAATTTCTAGAAAATAAAATACAGCGGCCTACTAGCCTAGCTCTATTTTCAAAGCTTACCTCAGGTAAAATTTTTAAGTTGATGAAACATATTGGACACTATATACAAAAACGCTTCTCTATAAAACAAGTGTTCCCGAAGTACATGTATAATAGTGAAAAGTTGTGCTTCCACCATTTCTTAATTTTATGTAGCCAGATTACGAAGAAGTAAGAAATGAAACAAATATGTATGATAACAATTTGGAATACAACACTCCAGTGACTGAAGATATGATTCCCACTCATTTGCCGCCTCAGTATACATTTCTTTCTTTCTTCTCTAATCTCTGCGACATCTGCCTTAGGAAGAAATACTATGCTTTTCTCCTCCAGATTTTTCTCTAGATTTCCCCAAGTCGCAGCAAGCATCGATCATCAAGCATTAGTTTGGAAATGAGGTAATTCACAGCATCTTGAACTTTCCAGATAAAGTAATGCACAAGATACTTCAGCCAAAAGGAAGAACCTTGGCAGTAGCTGATTGAGAGAAAGCATGCACCCAGCAATCTTGTTAGATAGATATCAAAGCCAAACAGTTATAATGTGTTAACACTGTCATGCCAATTTGACATATTTGGTCAGTCAGAGGGGAAGTCACAAGATATTTTCTCCCTTTCTTCCTCCTACAGTTACAGTAATTTCCAAAATACTGCAAATCCAGATCTCCTTGAAAACTTGCTTCTCAACTGAGATTCTGGAACAAGACATCAGGTCTGTTCAATGGTATGTTATCAGACTACTGAACATTATGATAAAATATGCAAACTAAACATGGTCCCAATTATTCTTTTTCTTGCAGATATGAAACCTGTTTACTGTATGATGGCTTAAAGGAGGGGAGAGAAGGTAAAAAGGAGAGAAAGTAGAAGAACCTGCACCAAGAGAGGTGGAGAAGATAGAGGTAGACATCAAATTTGCCAGGCTTTCAGCATTATCATGCTGTGGACTCACAGGTAGGAGTCTTCCGCCTTTAAATAATTTTCTAAACCAGGGCAGGTAGCAATACATAATTTAAGCCCACAAAAGAGTAACTAAGGACCATCCTATTGCCTGTCCTGTTTTTCATCCAAGAAAATTATTCATATCTCTTCTAGTATCACTAATTTCACCCCAGAACATTACATATATCACCAATAAAAAAATCTATGCTACTTTCTGCATCGAACTAATACTAAAGGCTGCCTTAAGTCTGAATGTTCAGGTTTCTCTTGGTTAGACTGGGAAGGCAGAAGGCCACATGTACATGCATATCTCCATCTTGGAAAGCCCCAGGTGTCAGTTTCTGTGGTCACAAATAGGACCACGAATAGGGCATAGGACACAGCTGGTCACACCCAATCCTCCAGCAAAACAGTTCTTAAAAATAAGTAGGTCTTAGCCACATCATTAACCAGATAAAGATTTCACACAAAGGATCTGCCAAATCTCAAATCTCTTTTCTTCTCTTAAGGTCTTCAAGAAGTCAGGGCCAATCCTGAAAGAAAATACAAAACATAGAGAAGTGGCCTGATAGAACAGGGCACTTGCTACAGAATCATAACAAATATTTTGTGCTTAATAGAGAGGATGTCACTTGAAGCCATCTCAGAACCAGGCTGTGGGTCTGCAGATGAGCAGAAGCAATTGCTGCAGAAGACAGGACCTGCTGGGGAAAACCTCGCCATACAGCAGCACCCTCCTGGCTGCTGTTTGCACAGGAGGCCCAAGTACAATGAGGTACAGACAGGAGTGCTTGTAGCCTCTGGAGCAGGGAACTGGTCCAGTTGGGCTGGAGCCATGTTCCAGAATTTGCTGCCTGGGGCAGGGTATGCACAAGGATCCAGGGATGGTGCTGACACTGCTGGTCATGGTTGGCACTTATGGCTTCCCAGAATCACAACGTAGCTGTTGTTGAAGGGACCTCTGGAGATCATCTAGTTCAACGTCCCTCTTCAAACAGGATCGGATAGTGTTGGTTGCCTAAGACCGACCATGTCTAGTCAGGTTTGGGACTGCAAGAATGAAGACTCTATGGGCAACCTATTCCAGTGTTCAAGCACCCTCACAATGAAGAAGCTATTCCTATGCTCAAGTGGAATTTCCTGTGCTTCAGTTTGTGCCTATTGATGCTATGTGCCTCTTCATGAGAATGTGCTTCTCATTCTGTCACTAGGCACTAATGAAAATAATATGACCCTAATCTTTTTAAAACTTGCCATCAGATACTACCTAAAAACTGATTGTCTCACAAATTGCAGAAAGACTTAGGCAAGCTGAAGGGATGGGCCAGAACATACCTTGTGAAATTTGGCAAATTGCTCTGCACCTGGGAAGGAAGAAGTCTCTGCAGGAACAAAGCTTGGGGTGTGAGTGGCAGGGGAGCAGCACTGTGGAAAACTCCTAATGGATAGTGATGCAGACAGGAGTTAGCCGTGTGCCCAGGCAGCATGGAAGTTCAACAGCATGCTCAGCTACATTGACAGGGCCATAAACATCAGATGGGGAAAAGATCTTATCCTCTTTCACTCATCCTTCATGAGACTATACCTAGAATTTTGTATCCAATTTTGGGCACTTTGATATAGCAAAAATACTGATTAATGAGAGTGACAGGCACCTGGAAGGTCAGAGGCTTGCCCTGAGATGAGAGGTTGAGGAAATATGGGCAATTCAGCCAAGGGAAGTGACAGCTTTGGAGGCACCTAAGCACAGCCATCCCGCAAAGAGGTCAGGAAGGAAATGGAGTCAGGCTCTGTGCACTGTGGTGCACAGTAAAAGAGGTAGTGAGTATAGGTTTAAACAAGAGAGGATTGGACTGGGTAAAACTTTTTCACCATCAGGACAGTCATGTATTGAAACAGCACTAGATTATCTCCTGAGATCACTTTTAACCTGAGTTATTCTATTAAAAAAATCCCAAAAAAAAACTTAACAAAGACTAGGCTTTAGTACAGAAACAGATAAATATAGATAAAGCAACTAAAAGTAGGAGTACATAACATAATATAATGTATATAAAAATAATACACAATATAATGAGTAAAATGAAATCATCTATAGGGTAATGTCCAATTCTGAAGACAAGAATCATAGAATTATAGAATCATAGAATGCCTAAGGTTGGAAGGGACCTCTAAAGGTCCTCTAGTCCAACCCCCTGCACACGCAGGGCCACCTAGAGCACGTGGCACAGGACTGCATCCAAGCGGGTCTTGAAGATCTCCAGAGGAGGAGACTCCACAACCTCTCTGCAGAAAAAAAAGATTCCAAAAGACAAAAAGATTGTCGTCTACATTACGGATCTACATTTCCAAAGAATTACAGGCCTATAGAGGCCAAAACCAAAAAACAAAACAAGCAAACAAACAAAACACCCACAAATCCTTCCACTTCATTTTCCAAAGAAAATATTAAGATGACATGTTTTTGTAAATGTCGTAGAGTTTCCTGATAATAGAGAGCTTTTTAACCTTGAAGCAGAAAGATATGGTCTAGCTACTGAAAGATGAACAAAATCAAGAAAAAGGCAGGCACAGTTTTAACTGGGAGGATTAATAACTATCAAAAAAACTATATAAACCAGAATATATTGTTAGCACTGTATGTATACATACATACAATACTTACATAAAGAGTATAGAAAGAAGGTGAGATATCTAACAAAGGTTCAAAAAAAAACCCAACTCCACATAGTCAGTGATCGAACCCTCTCCTGGCTTTTGGTAAACTTTTTTTGATTCTTCAAGTCTGTGAGGTCTATTGACTATGTAGTATGTCTATTCCTCATAACAGGAAATTTTATTTTTTTTCCTTTATTTTTATTGGCAAGGACTTCAGCATTCACTGGTATATAGAAACACCATTTATACAGTTCTGACTCCTTGCTATTCTCCCTGTTAAATGTTTTTTGTGTCAAAATATGACTGCAAGCTCTCAGCTTTTCTCTGTCTACAATCTGAAGAGATGTGCACCCATCTGAAAAGCAGCAGCAAAGTGACCATGAAGGTTGCTTTTTCTTTTCTCCCTGCCTTACTGATTGGTAAGGTGTTTTGAAAGTCTGTGTCAAGCTGTATAAGGTTTGCTTCCTCTTTTCCTATAAACAAGATTCGCTGCATAACTGAAGGTCAAAACTTATTAACTTAAGTCGACAGAGGACACTGTAGGAAACCAAGAAGGACAGAATGTGCAAATTGGCCTCTTATCCAGGTGTCACATTGCCCTGTGACAGAGCATTACTTCTCATATGTGGCTTTCTGAATAGTTGACAGTTTCATCAATACAGCCACCACAGAGAGTCACTGTAAGACTGTAAAGGCAAAAACATGGATGCTGTTCCATAAAACATGTTTATCTATTTGTTCTTTGAGAAAAAAAAATCTTGTAAGAATTTTAATGTGTTTCAAGAGCATGAATATTCTCCTCCTCCTGCTTGTTACCCAGGGAAACTATAGGATGACATGGTCACCATGGAAACGGCAGGCTTAAGATGTTTTTATTGCTGTAGATAAAAGCCATCTGCATTATTTTTTCATTTCTGTTTCGCACGCCAGTGATACAGACTCCAAAGCCAAAATGTAGCAGCTGTGGTACTGTGAAGCAGCCAGGAAGCATGTAACACTCCCAAAATGTGACACTCTCCACCCCCACTACATTCATGTGACTACTGGTGGGAACCAGGGCAAACATTATAAAACATGATTGCAGCAACCTCTCCTTCTTCCTCCCCCACCTTCGTTTCTCCTTTATAAGTCTACTATGAAAACATGCTTCCGGTTTACATTTTATTGCATGTCTACATGAGAAAAGTATTGAAAAAAAGTCCAGGATATGAATTTAAAGAATTATGACCATCCTTCATTAACTCATAACACTAATATGAAATATTATGACATGTTTACTGCGAGTGTCTAGTTTATCTCCAAAGTATTCTACCTAAACTAATCAATTCAACTCAGGCAAGTACAAAAGCATCTACCAAAGAAAGTTAGAACAGATATTCCACGTTATTTCTTTGAGTGTCCAAGCCCTTTTAATCTTCAGAAGGTGATGAGATACTTGGGGTTAGTAAGTGGGTCTAGGCAAACTGTGGTGCAGAATGACTGTGGAGTTGCCCGGGTCTCTCCCGACATCCTGATACATGATCTTTACGTGTATGTATCTAGCGAGCACTCCTTTACAAGTCTTCTAGGAATAGATAATGCAAGTCAAAATACAGTGCCATTTCTTTCATTGGTAATGCAGGCCTGCGTTTTAAGATGACAGTCAAGCCTTTAATCCTGTAAAATTACAAGGTGAAAAAAAGGATTCCAGCAATATATTCTAAAATGTCAGTGATTTACACATACAATTCTCTTCTGAAATTTAAAAATTTAGGCTCTAAAGTTGACTAACGGCTTACTTTAAAGGACTCAGATCTCACTTTCTCCAACTTCTCAAACTTTCTCCAACTATGGAAAAATTAAATGAGAGAGAGCATGCTCAGAACAGATACTTAAGAATATTTAAATTAAAGAAATGAGGAGGTGGAAGAACCACATGCTCATCTGTCAAACAGAAGTGATTACATTTGGAAAAATATCAGCACAGAGCAACATGTACATGTTTGTATAACTGAACTTCACACATCTGATAGAAATGCAAATTGTTTATAAGTAAAAGGTGAGAAGACATTTCTATATTTGGCCAAAAATTATGAAGCTACAGTAAAATCCAAAGCAGCCAATTGCTAGACACTGGATTCTGGAATTGTAAAAGGGAACATGTCTGAAGGAAAAAAAAAATTAAGTCCAAGTCACTCAAAAATCTCCCAGCTGAATTTTGAGAGTCTCAGTAAAGATCATGAGCACAATGAGCTTCCATCAAATCATTTTCTTTCACACTTTTCCTCTTCTTCTCTGATAAATAGAAAGGAAAGAAAGAAAACCTCTCTATTGCGCTCTCAGTGACCACTGGATTTCAAGCATAAGCCCAAGAATGTTACTGAATGACAGAGGACCTTTGTGTGTGACCTGCACACATCTAATGACCTGCAGTCATTAGATGACACTTCTGCACTCTCTTATGCTTTTGGCTCCATCTCTCCACAATATCCATGTAGCTCAAATGGGAACCTGCTGTATCGCCTTCAGATGTGTGTGTTCCAGGTTATGGTTTGTTGACTGACCCTTCATTTTGGTAGACAATCAACACCTTTTTTTGTAGAGTTGAATTAAATTTTAAGGCTACAAGGCAAACATTTATTCACAACTTTCAACAGAGACAGTATGGTTACCAGTTCTAAGAAGGTATATAAAGTAGTCTTAAGAAAACTTTTTTTACACATTATGTTTACTTGCTCCCTAACAGAGCAATAATCAGAATTTCAGATCATATGGCATTCCTGCCTTAGCACACTCTGTTAGCTCCTATTGCCTAGCTCTACTTTGGAACATTCCAGAGAGCTAACAGTTGTTTCATATTCCACCTCAAAACTACTATTCTTGCTCTACATGAAGGACTGTCTCATGAGTTTCCCTTCTAACAGGATATTTCTTTATGTTGTCTCCTGCATCAAATCAGTAACTAAGCAGCACCGTTCTCCAATGAAGGTGTAAATTCTTGACTTCCCTTTTGGCAGCTATTTGGCTTCACACAGCAAGGAATGTGTCTTTAACTGAACCTTGCAGTTTATATCACTGTAAATTAGAAAAACACAATACAAATATTTTAGAATAGTAATCCTTTATCACTGGCTCTTTACTGAGACCGACGTTAGTCACCCAATTATTTGGAGTGACAGCAGGTTTAAGTTGACTAGAAAACCTTCTACAGAAGATGGGTTCTATGCAAGTCTCACTATCTGCCTAGAAACCATAAAAGAACAAGGCTTAGAAGACAGAAAAAGCAGCTATTTATCAGTCACTCCCAGATACTGCCTTTTTGCTTCTGTCCCTCACAAGAAGGAATTTATCTACAAGAGTAAGACTAAAGAGTTGCCTTACAGATTTCTCTAACCAGTCTAAGATTCTGGATAGCTCTCATTACTGTGGCATCCAAGCTACATCTCTATACGCTGTAAAAACTGTAACTATTCACTTCTGTAACATACCTTCATTGCATCAAATGAAGATTTATTAGAGTAAGTTGTTCTCCTTAACCTCTATAATCTGTTTCTGTTAACACTGAGAGATACTAAACTATACCACTAGGCCAGCTATTAGAAGAAACTTACAACTTAATGTTATGTGAAACTCACATGTGCTGTAAAGATATTTGCTCTTCATCTTCCAGAAGAAATCAATTAAAGGCAATTAGGTAAATCAACAATGTTATTTACGAAGAAAATAAAAACAAAAAGAAAAACCCGTCCTTAGTGAAAACCAAAAACCCTTCAAAAATTCTTGTTCCTGTTCATGACAAAATACTAACTTTTACTGAATTTGGTGTTCAATTAATTTAACAATCAATAGGAATGTTTAAAAATAAAAAATAAAAAATTAGCACATAGAGATAATATCCCAGAGAATCTGTAAATTGAAAACAAATTATATAATAAAAAGAATCTCACGGGATTACCTACTTGATCACCAGCCAATGTGTATTTTCAGCTTGACATATATTCTCTGACAATTGACATTACAGAAAAATAAGACTTCCTTTTTGATGTATATTGGAGGAAGCATAAGTCAAAGTTATGTTAATTTGTCTTGTCCTTTTCCCACTGTTGTCCACAAGGTACTTCAAAGATTTTTGCTGGAGCTATTTTTAAATGTTTCACTTTATTACTTCCACTTCTTTCCATTAAGTAATTTTTCTTTACTCTGCTTAATCCAATTACTAAAGATTAGATTAAAATAAAAAGTTAGCCAGGATATTAGGATGGTGGGAAAAAAGACTTCTTAGCAATTAACATGTTCTGTCTAAATTTCCATTTCTGTCACATTTCTATCTACAAACATCACTGCCTGTACCTATCATATTAGGCCTAATGTAAGATTTCTGCTTTTTAGAACAAACATGCATTATTACTCTGTCTACATCATCATATATAATTCCAAAGATTACTCTGTTCTTCTGGGAAGAAGCAGCACCTCCTTTATTTAGAGATTACACAGTAAGAATTATTAGAATTCACAGTGTCACTGATATCTTTTTGTCTAGAGTGTAGGTTGTCACATCTGTCCTTAACATGTCCGAGAAGGGGAACAGATTTCACTCACTCTCCATATCCCAAATAGGACAAGAGACCTGCATGCAGGAGACCTGAATGCATGGCATATGACTACAGAAGGAAGAGCACATGAGTTCAGCTGGTTAATACATCAGGGAGCAATTATGTCAAGCAGACCGGAAGGGAAGTAACCTGCATCTGAAACAGGGATATTAGAAACTGAGAAGTTGTTGAAAATGAGTGGAAACTGGATATTTTTGTAGATCTTCTAGAGAACTGAACTGCTATATTCTACCCATGACTATATGGCATAGGCTTAATTTAGCCTTACATAAATTACCATCCGTAAGCCACCCCAAAACTTTTTTGTTTTTGTCCTTACAACTTTTTCCATACACATCATTCTGGACAATACATTGACTAGCTTTGTAAACATTTTCCCATCTCATTTATAAGATGTTATTGTTTTAGTATCAGTGCTAGTTTGTTTTGCAGGATATCATTGCATAAGGAGAGGACATGATTTAGAAGTTAAATTTTCATATTCACGAGACCAGGATTTTCAGACCTAGCTCTACTGATGATTTATTGGTTATTGATGATTCATTGGTTATTTACTGAATATTATTTCTCCATCTTAAATCCTGTTATCAGCAGGCTCATCTCTTATGGCTTTGTGATATATGGGTGATATCTGTTATAAACCAGCCTGCCTAAAACCTTGAGACATCCATATGTAATTTTCCATTTGACACTTTCATGTAGCGTTTAATCAGGCATATTTGGTGTGGACAATTCTGAGCAGCTGCAGGCACCTTGTTCTCAGCCTGGCATCTTCTCTCTTTATTTGCTCAGTTGGTTCTCAATTAAAATAAAGATGTTCTTCAAGCAAATGACAGGAGATAGCTGATATTAGTACATTTTCTGTACAAAACAATTGAAACTACTGAGAAATTGATTTTATTGGTCACCCCATGTAGAGGCACACTATATAAAAGTTATATAATTAAAAAATTAAGAAAAATGTACCATTTGAAACACCAGTTATCTAATGAATCTAAAAAGATTTAGATTGAATGAGTATAAAAAAGTTAAATTTACTGGAATGAGCTAAACACACAGTTAACATACTTAACACTATTTTAAATAGTGAATGAGCAGAGGAAATATTCTTTTGATAAGGAGGGAAACAGATTTCAAGAGTCAAGAAGAACTTATTCCCCATCTTATTCACATAAAATGTATCATAAATCCACTTGTACTTCTTCTGAACATGAGACTATGAATGACATCTGTTTTACTATGAAACCATTAGACTACAGCACAGTCCTGCTAAGTTCTCATCTGATTTATAAACTCCAAGCAAATATATTCAGACAGCATTCTGGGTTGATCTGACACGTCATCTTTTATAGACTAGAAACAACTAGAAACCTAAGAAAACCATGAACCAGCTATAGCAAAAAACACTTGTATTTTTCTGTAAAATAACAAAAATAGGCCTTCTCACCAAATAGCTTACTTCTTGGTTAAAATTTTGGGGCTGCTATTGCAAACACAGGCCTCTATTTTAATTCATTAAGAACAAATGTGAATCTTACATTTTCAGATATATCTATGGAACCGAGAAAAAAGGATTTCAGATGATGATTTATCATTTCATAATTAATAACAATTAAAAGGCAATCAAGTGTATTGTCCACAGGATAACTCAAGTAGTCTGTTTGCTCTGTGTGGCATTAAAAGCATCTTTACTGGTATGTCTTGTCTTGCTGCTAAAACTGAAGAAACACCCAAACTCTTTACAGTTGGTTCTTTGTGAGCAATCACCACACAGAAGTGTAGAAAACATAACCCATAGGAAAAGTTCAAAGAGCGGTGATGATAGTCATGTCTGCAAGGCAAAAACTAGAAACAGCCATAGCCTTTAAGTACATAAATGCTAAATTAAAGAGGCAAGGCTACCATTTTCTCTTCTAAGTCTCCTCTAAGCAGCGATGTAAGTGCTTACATGACCGATCTGAGTTTAAAAGGGTTCCATATCCCAACACTAAAAGCTATAATATATGACTAGATGTGGATCAGAATCTCCATCATGGGAGTTTAAGAGTACATTAAACAAACACCTGTGAGATATAACAATTAAAATTGACAGATTTATATTCTGACAGGTGTATGGAAAACACAGTCTCTCAAAGTCCCTGCCAGCTTTCTTCTCTCCAATTTGCCTGTCAAGTATTTGCAGAGTTTACATCATCAGCATAACATGAAAATCTCGCATTTTTCCCATGCCACAGCAAGTTTAATGGTAAAAGGTAGGTAGGTTTTAAGAAATTATTACAGAGTGTCATAACTGAGATACAGCAGCCTAAGGAACAGGCAGCACTAATACACTGCACCTTGTGCCATCCTCTACAGACTGAGCTCAGGGCAAATGTGAAAAGGTAAAATATTAAGATGTGCAAAGGTTCTCCTGTGACAGCGAGACAGGGAGTGCCCCTCCTTACTGAATCCAGTCAAGGGACTAACAACACAAACTACCACACAGCTCTGAACACAGGCCAAAAGTGGAAACTGGTAAGAACTGTAAGTAATTATCAAGTTTTCAATGTCTTTGAAATTGATAAAAATATCTCTCAAGGACAAATATCAAAAAAAAAGTTGAAAAAAAAAACAGAAATAAGAGCAGCCAAGATTTAAAGAAATTTACTAAGATTCATAATAGTAAGATTCAAGAAGCTAGGGATAACTCATCTCAAATTTTATATATTTAGAGTGTTCTTATAACACTTATACCACTTATAGATTATAATCTATAATCAAATCTTGAAACTAAAACTTTGGCTTCTATGCTGCATCTGACTTTACAGCAAGTCTCTAGTTTGAATACTAATGACTTATAAAATATTCTCAAAAAAATACTGTTTGCATTTACAAAAATAAATCATAGAATCATTATGGTAGGAAAAGATCTTCAAGATCATCAAGCCCAACCCTAAACTCCTCAATACCATGTCTGTTACAGCCTGTTCCAACACTTGACGGAAAGAGTTTTCCATATAGAATTTTTTCCTAATATCTAATCTGAATCTCCCCTGGTACAATTTGAGGCCATTTGCTCTTGTCTTATTGGAGAGAGATCGAAACCTGCCTCACTATAGCCTCCTTTCAGGTAGTTGTAGAGAGTGATAAATTCTTCCCTGAGCCTCATCTTCTACAGACTAAATAATCCCAGCTCCCTCAGCCACTCCTCATAAGGTCTGTGCTCCAGCCCTTTCACCAGCCTCGTTGCCCTTCTTTGGAAACTCTCCAGCACCTCCATGTCTTTCTTGTAGTGAGGAGTCCAAAACTGAACACAGTGTTTGAGTCTTTTTTTGTGTAATTTCACATTATTATGATTTTCCATATGTATACCTATGTGCATACCAAACCATCCAATGACCAATCCACCTCGGCTAATAAAAAATGTAGTAAATTCTGAGACTGGTATTTCTTTCTTTGCACTTGAATCCTTCAAGATATTTTGTCCTTCACTTACATCAAAATAAGGAAGTAGAATTCAATTAAGTGAATAACACAGCACGGACAGAACCTAACTGACCTAACAGTTTCTAGTATACATTCAAGTCATTTGATCTGTACTTATGATTCTCTGTGGCATGGCAGAGGGTACAGAAAATAGTAATTACTCTTTTTCCTGGTCCACTTGCTTCAGCGTAGCACAGAATCACAGAATTGTTGAGGTTGGAAGGGACCACTAGAGATCATTTAGTCCACTAGAGATCATTTAGTCCACTAGAGATCATCTAGTCCATATCATCTGGATTTGGAGATGGAACTTCCTGTGTTTCAATTTACCCCTTGTCCTGTTGCTGGCCACAACCAAGAAGAGTTTAGCCCCATCCTCTTTACATTCTCCCCTCAGGTATTTGTACATGTCAATAAGATCCCCTCTCAATCTTCTCTTTTTCAAGGCTAAACAGGCCCAGCTCACTTAGTCCTTCCTCATGATATGAATGCTCCAGTCCCTTAATTATATTTGTCGCTCTACGCTGGACCCTCTCTAGAAGTTCCACGTCCCTCTTGCACTGGGGAGCCCAGAACTGCACACCACACTGCAGGTGTGGCCTCACAAGAGCTGAGGAGAGGGGGAGGATCATCTCCCCTGAGGCCTGAGGTGGTAATACTCGGCTTCCAACACTCTTCCTAATGCATCCAAGGACACCACTTGCCAACTAAGGCACCTTGCTGGTTCATGGGTTTGTCTGTAGCCCACCAGGATGCCCAGGTCTTTCTCTGCACAGTTGTTTTCCAGAGGTCAACTCCCCAACCTGTACTGATGCACGATATTCCTCCTCTTTAGGTGCAGCACCCTGCACGTGCCCTTGTTGAATCTCTTTGCCCAACTCTCCAAACTTTCCATGTCCCTCTGAATAGCATCAGAACCTTCTGATGTGTCAGCCACACCACCCAGTTTTGTATCATCTGCAAACTGCCCTCATATGGACCAGGGCCTCTGATTGTGACACTACTTGCAGCTACCTATAGTAGGCCTCATCCATTTCCCTTTCCTGATCAGGTGTCCCATAGTAAACACCCACCACAGTGTCGCCCCTGTTGGCCTGGTCTTTAATCCTCACCCACAGGCTCTTGACTCACGCTTCATCCTCCCCTGGGCAGAGCTCCATTCATTCCAGTTGCTCTCTCACATGAAGAGCAACTCCACCACCTCACCCTCCTGGTCTGTCCTTCCTAAAAAGCACAAAGCCATCCGTGGCCACATTCCAGTCATGAGAGCTGGTCCACTACCTCTCAGTAAATGCAATGATATCATGGCCCTGTAATTGTACAGAGATCTCTAATTCCCCTTGTTTATTCCCCATGATTTACATAGAAGAATTTGAGTTGGGCTCCTAATGTGCCTCTCTTTCGAGCTCTACTGTATTTCAGTTTTACGCATTCTCTTTCCATGAATTTAATGTTCTGAAGACAGTTTTTGTGATTTCTTTATTAGGTCATTATCACAGCCTCTGCATGTTTTATATTCTTAATGAATTTGTTTTCTAAACATACCTGTAGGAAGCATAAATGGTATCATACTCAATTGTAAAACATGGTCTGGAGAGACTTTTTTTTTTTTTGGTAATACTACTAATTTGGGGTACTTGTTCTAAAAATGCTGAAAACTGTTTTTCCAGAATACTTGTTATATGGTTCATGGTTCAAAGCACTGCTTATATTTGTTTCAGCTGCAGCTGTAAGTACTCAGTGCTTCTGTAAATCAGATACTGCGGTCTCAAGTCAGCAACCAACAAAATCAGAGCCACCAGTGAAAAGCTGTATTTTTTTGCCT
Organism: Crypturellus undulatus; assembly: GCA_013389825.1. Classification (NCBI taxonomy): domain Eukaryota; kingdom Metazoa; phylum Chordata; class Aves; order Tinamiformes; family Tinamidae; genus Crypturellus; species Crypturellus undulatus. The sequence continues at coordinate 183,056 of VWPW01027489.1, forward strand.
TGACTGGCATTGCATTAGCAAAAATACATCACAGCTGTTTAGCTGTGACTAAAGTAGGCAAGAAAGCTGTTTTTGTTGTCTTTTTTTTTTTTGTTAAAGAAAATAGTGAATTATTTACAAACTCAGGTTAAACTCAGTTAATATAGCACTTGACAAGCAGGAAGATTCTATGAATGTTTTTCCTCTGCCTTGGTTGTGAAGTAAAAAACTGCTTGGAGAAATAATCTCTTCTACTGGATTTGTTTTGTTGTCAGAGACTTTGTCTGGATTTTTTTTTTTTTTTTTGCATAAAGAAGAACTGCCCACTATCTGCCTTTCTTAAGAAAGAAGAGTATAAAATAGTCATACAAGCTCCTTGAAGTATTTTATAGTTCTTTCTAGTAAAGAACTTCCCATTTTCCTGCAAGGTAGTATTGGTGTTACTTGGGACAATCTATAAGCAGTTGTGACTGCCCTGCCAGTCACAACTGCTGCCACTTGGACTTACGATGCCTAATGTGACAGCTCACTTCTTGGGGTACTCCTGTACTGTCTCTCTCGCGCCACTTTACACTTTTTACTTGTAGATTTTAGGCACTTTTTTAAGGCACTTTTCACCTATAGTTTTATTTCATCTTAAGTTCTTCATTTCATGTCTGCCTTTAAGATATTTTCATGATTAGATTTTTTTTCCTTGCATTGTTTTTGCTAAGGTTCAGGACTATCAGTAAGTAAGCTATGCTCATAAGCAAGGTGTAGGAATAATTCAAAATTCCCTCAGGACAATGGCTCAGTGTTACTAATTTGGAGGTACATGTTTTGTGCTTCTACTGTATATAACGTTGTTGCTATTCAGTTTATATATTTCACCACTTTAAGTCTCTTCTCTCTGTCACTAAGTACTGGCCAGTGTCTGCAGCCACCCACAAAAGGAATTGGAGTAGTAAAATATGGCTAATTTCTGGGGACATCTGGAAAGAATAATTTTCAAAAAAATTACCTGTTTGAAGCTAATAAAGCTACTTGATGCTACATACTCTTTGCCCCTTATATAGCTAACCTCTTCATTAATTCTCTTTTCATATTTAGATATTAAAAAAAAATCTACAGATAACAGCTTTATAAAGCTTCATGAATAACTAAGCATTATTTAATATTGGTAATTTTTGTTCTCTATATTTATTGCTTTCATCCAGAACATATTTATTCTTCTTCACTTTCCTTTTACTAGAATACCATAAAATGTCTTCTGTTATAAATAATAGGAATACAGTTTGCCTGTTCAGCCCTTTGTGGTGTTTTATTTTCTTGTGCCCTCTGTTAATGTTTTTCAGGCTTCTTCTTTCTTGCTAGAGTGTCTGCATGCTTATATTGTATTATCTTGGTCACTTTGTCTCAACCCATATTGCCAGGCAACTGCTGAATCTAGTCATTTATACATTTGAATTTTTGCTTTTATCACTTTTTCCTTTTTTCCTCAACAGGAGTATTGCCTCTCTTTTGCCTCTCTTTTTAGTTGCATCTTGATTAGTAAGACTACTGAATTTTCCAGTAGACTGGTTATATCGCTGCATAGCAATATTTTATTTGTTACCACTGCATTAATTCTTACAATCATGGTTTTTTATGCTTACAATCATATTTTTAATTCCTGATAGCCTCTTTTGCTGTAAACAAGATAGCCCATGTATGGTGTGATAAGAGCTGTGCTGGGGCCTCTGCCTTCTGCTCATGTTTTTCTCTAATCTACTAATTCTTTCAATTGGCTTTGATATTCTGAAACGTTCTCACTTACCTATTCATCTCCATCCAGAAAACAAAACAAAAACAACAATAAAAAAAACAGTGTATTGACAGTCTTGACAATTGTTTCTGCTTTGTCATTGTGAAAGCTGTGCTGCAAAGAGGATTAGATATATTCAAGTTCCTGGCAAGAAAACTGAGGCCAATTAACTCTAATAAACCTTGACACATTCTGTTGTTCATTATACTGACAGGTTAGAATCAAACATTTCCTCATCCAAACATTATACTGTCATCTGTATTTGTACCTAACCACCTGTGCCTTATATGACTATACTATTTGCACTACAGAAAACATGTCTTTCAAAACAATAAATTCCAGGAATTTCAGGCAAAAGGCATCCAGAAGGTCAATGAATTTTTGTTCATAAAACATTTTGTTCATTCATTTGTTCATTGTTTATAGATCGTTACATGAAAGTATTCTAAAGCTAAGCATTGAATATGGAGAATTTGTCTTTGTGATTGCTAGCTTCTTAAAAACTTTCAGTTAGGAATAATTTAATATATAGTGGAAAAATCAGTGAGTCTGTAACTATGAAATTACCTGTGTTTCTATAAGAGTTATTACACTGTTGATTCCATACAGTGATTTTATTATCTTATTTGAATCTGATAGCTCCCAGGCTATCAGATCACTATCACTATTAGAGTCATAGGCCTCAGTTTGCATGCCATATATCAGGCTACTATCCAATTCATTCTCTTCCATCCGCACATTCTGGCAGTCTTTTAATTCACGATTTCTTAATTTTTAGAGCAATGTCCAAAGCTTTATTTTTACTTTTTTTTCCTCTCTCTTTGCGTTTCATAGCCCCACCTGAAGAAAAAGTAAGAATCACTTTGTGAGTAGAATTCACTTCTCACATAGCACACATATCACATATGATTCTGCTAGTAAGAAAATCACTTAAATCTAAATGCTGTAAGCAGTAGTCATCTACTGGTCAGTAAAAAATCCATCCTGGCCAGTACCTCAATTAGGAAGTGACCATAAGACATAATTCTGAGAAAAAGTCAACATAACCAAGTATCTGTCAAAAGACTCCAGGGAGACATTCTTTTCTGATTTATCAAAGGAGCCTCAAATATATAAAGTGTCTACTTATTGTGAAATGCTAGCAGAGACAACATCTTCCCTCCTGATCCCCGTACACACTTGATACACTCTTTACTCTGTTATTGCCAAAAACTATGTGAAATAAGCATACACCAAAGTTTAAGTACCTTGCTGCAAATTATTCAGATGAACTCGAACTTGACATTCATTTGTGCAAAAAATCTTCAGCTTAAGGCAGTGAACATCCTCCACTGCTGAGTCAACAACTAGGCATGCCCTGAGTGACAGACATTCTCATCAGAGTCAAACTAAAGATTACAAGGGAAATATAGGTTAAGATTCACTTTGGTACATTTCCATTCAAAAGCAAATGATACACTAAGAATTCAAAAAAAAAGATCTTATTAGACTGTGACCAAAAAAACTTAGACATCATATTTTTCTTCCCTTCCCCATCTCCGTCTTAACAACTGAGAAAATTTAGATGACTACAGTGAGTTAATATGTATATGAAAATATTTTGCTGTGAATAACATTGAAAGAACGGTAAATTTTGTAAGAAAGATACATCATGGCCTTCCAACACATGCCATTTTACAGTGGAAGGAAGCTCATGGGGCACTGCCTACTTAGTCCTCTTGTAATCTGGTTTATGGTGGAAGGAATGCTGAGCAAAGAAGAACTTTTAACAAGTTTCAACATCTGCTCAACTGAGGTGCCAGAACTTCAGGGGATGAAGCCTACATGCCAATTAGCTAACACACAGCCTTTGAATGCATTAACACAGGAAGTTCCACCTGCATGTGAGGAAGAACTTCTTTCCTGTGAGGGTGACAGAGCCCTGGAACAGGCTGCCCAAAGAGGTTGTGGAGTCTCCTTCCTTCCATCTCCGCTGGATGTGACCCTGTGCCACGTGCTCTAGGTGTCCCTGCTGGAGCAGGGGGTTGGACTAGATATCTCTAGAGGTCCCTTCCAACCTCAATCATTCTGTGATTCTGTGATTATCTTAATCAGAATAATTGCTAAAAGTCACAAGTAGTCTCTTTAATTGAGATTGCTTTGTTACTTCCCCTTGTGTACTATAAATTCTACTTAAATGGTTAAGAAGGTAAGAGAACGTGTTGTAATTGTACCTCATCTTGAACAGGTCTGTGAAAATAGCACTGTGAAGAACTTTCTTAGGTTTCCTATGAAGATTCTATTTCTTTCAATGAACAAAAAAAGTTATTTAGAAAGATTATTTGAAGATTAGTATCAGTTTCTATTATTAGAAACTGATTCTTTTTATCAATCAATTGTTTTTATCCCTAACAAGAGTTAGAAATCAGCATTTTTAATGGTCAATGTTTTTTAGTCAAATGGAGATTTCAATGAATAAACTGAGAAAACTATATCAAAAAAACAGCATCTGAAGGAAAGTATTCTTACATTAGTAGCTCTTAATACATTGGAAGCATTAATACATTGAGTATGAAGCTATTTTTTTCCAATGATAATTGTTCATTGGTGTATTAAAATTGATCTAACTGGGCTGCTTGAAGTCTTTTGGAGCAGGGGAAGGAAACCTGACTGAAAACTACAGGGACTACTGATAACCAAGAGAGGATTTTTATCCAAAGCTCAAAAAATTAGTGTATTTTGTATGGCAGAGAAGGTGATTACTGTGGAGGCCCGCTTCAGAGACAGTGGTAGTAAACGATTAACTGCAGAGATGAATGTCTAATCAGCAAGGAGTAAAGCAGGAGAAGGAGGAGGACTACAACCACATGTGGAATGTCTTGTCAGCAGATAAGGAACAAAGCAAGGATAAGAAGATAACCAGCAAGGAGAAGAAGATAACCACAACTGCACGGCTGGCAAGATGCTGATTGATTGTAAGCTTTGCAACACTTGTGTTAAGAGAGTATAAAAAGAAGTTGGTTTGAGAATAAAGTTGTCTCACTCTGCATCCCAGACTGAGTCCGTGTCTTCACAAGGTGCGACAGATTACAGACAATTTTCAGGCTCTATATTAAAATGATTCTCTTTTTAAAACTGGCACTGAAAGTTACTACAACTTATTCGTCATAGACTTCTGTTCTGACAATAAAGAATAGGCTCAAACCAGTAATGTCAGTCACTAGAAATTACTAGGATAGCTGAGAGAGACAAGTATTGGGTCTATCTCAATTTTATTGTTCACACAATGGCAAATGAAGGCAGATCCTTGCTTCAAAGCTTGTGCTTAGACAGCTCAATGACTTGGGGTTGAACCAAACTCTGCTGAGGCTTCACTAGTCTCTAGGACATGTTTGGTTGGTTGGTTTTGTTTTGTTTTTTTTCTTGTGATTTCCATCATTGGTGCTCTGGTCCTGCTTATCACCAGAATCTGCTAGTTCCTTTTGCGATGCTGCATGCCCCCTCCTCTGGCTGTGTCCTTCCTCTGGGCTGAACAGTTCTGCACATCCTACCCAACAGAAGTGATGCCTGAACAAGTCACTCCACCTAAAGGAGCATGAGAAAAAAATGGAAGAGGGCAGGGAGGGGAAAACAGTACTATCAATATCAATAAATATACTATCAGTATCAACTATACTATCAGCATCACTAACTATACTACCAGTGATGCATTCAGGCAAGGGTTACTCTATACTCTTCTTACCAGAAAATTCTTCAGCCTGTCAGTGAAATTGATATTTTAGATTTTTCTGTATAGATCTCTCCACCTGATCCAGAATCCTCCGCCTTCTCCCACTCTTGGCTCTCCATCTTTCCTTGTCCTCTGTCTTGTTCCATTCAATATGAATGTAAATTCAGTCTTCTCCATGTTAAACCTGCCCTTGATTTTTCTTGCCTTGTAAGTTACATATTCACTGTCCTTACTCCCCTTCATTTTTGTTAAAAGCTTATCAGGATCTACTATTAAATATCTCTCTGTACCAGCCTCACACCACCCACTCCTCACCTATTTGGTTTCCACTGAAGCTATGTGCAGATTATCTAGTAGCCATATCTTGGTCTTGGTCTTGTGTCTGTCTTCATCAGTCAGGAGTTCCTGCTTTCAGTAAGGTCAACTATATGTGACTTGTTGCCTTTTTTTTTTTTTTTTTTTTTTTTTTTTTTTTTCTTTCTTTTTTTTTTTGTGTTTTTTTTTCAATC
>VWPW01027489.1:189046-268295 GCA_013389825.1 Crypturellus undulatus
TGCTTTTTTTTTTTTTTTTTAGTCCTGTCCTTCTTTCCTTCTTTCTGAGTGATTTTGTGTCAAACTGAATTTTGCAGGAAGTGAAAATGACTGAGCCTTCTGTAATGTTTTTCAAGACAAGTTATGATAGGGTTAAAAAAATCCGTTTTAGTTTTCTAGAAGAAATTAGAAAATAACTTCTGTGTGCATGAGGGAGGAGACTTTGGAAATTTTTACTTATTGTTCTGTTAGTATAGTTACAGTTAGTTCATCAGTTCTTGTCTTCTTCCTGTCAACAATAGCAGTTTATAATGTCCATTTGGCATCTTTCCTACAGAAAATACCTGTTACAGAACAATATCTGTCTTCCTTTAATGCAAGCAAGCAGGACAGGAAATAGATGGGCATTTTTTATTAAAATAAGAGCTGTTGTAAATGTCAAGCTGAACATAGGATGACAAGAAAAGTTGAGGTAGATACAGAAGAAAGCAAGATTCTGCTTAAAAACAATGTAGATGTACACATATGACTTAACAATGTAAGTGTACACATGTGACAAAAAACAACAAGGATGTACACATGTGACTTAGCAGTTTATTATAGGATTCATCTACTATCTTCTGATATCCTTTAAATTAATATGTAGTGTTAGATTATATCACATGCTGTTTGGAATTAAGATGAGTTCAGTGGTTATGAGGAATAAATTATCTCTTTTTCACAAATAAAATTTCTAACATTGTTATTATTTAATTAAGGGCAACTAATAATGAGTTGCAAAAGTAGCAGTAAAACAAATCCTACGCATCATTTTCAAAACCTTTGTGAAGATTAGCAATATCTCCCTACTTGGAAGTCAGAGCACAGATCTCTCCTATGCTGCTCCCTTGCAATTAGCAATGCACAAGATGTATTTTACTGCTAGTCCTCAGGTGAATATATAGCCAGAAAATACAGATGAAACTTGCCCATAACCAGCTCCCATGTTGCCTTCCTTCTGCAACTTATACAACTGTTAATTCAGTTTAAGTTTGTGTTAAGTAAGTCTTGTAGCTTAAAGTCATTTTTACCATTATAATAAAGAAGACATATGCATCAACTTCTCAGATCTATATATTACTGTTCATGCTTGGCAAGAGTTTGTGAAAGCAGGTACCATTTTTTGTGGAACTTGTCAGAGTAGTTTATTTTAGAAAAAACCTTATTTCTCAAGCATTCTTAGACACTATGACATGATGCAGTTAGACTCTGTTGTAATTAGACGTAATAAGACTAATAAGAGGGAAGATAATATGTTCCTTTTTTTCTCACTGTATATAGAATTCTATCTTAGCTTTTGGACCTTAGCTTTTTCAAGAGGCATGTGGAAAAGCAGGAGTGGGTCCAGCAGACATTCAATTACTCGGATGGTAACTCTAGTGACTTAGAGCACACAACCAGCAGGAGAGGTTGCTGGAGCTGGGCTTGTTTAGTTTGGAGGCGGTTGCGTGGCAATCCAATGGCTGCCTAGCCTATTTGAAAATTAGTTAAAAAGATAATACTCTTGAATACTTCTTGTATCGGCAAATGATACAAATGTTATAACAGAGTAAAAGGCTATGATTTGGGTGACTCAGACGGACATTAGAGAAAGCTTTTCCATTAGGAGAGCAGAGCAGCACTTTAGCAGAGGCCAGAGAGGCTGTGGAGGTTCCATCCTGGAGGTTTTTACAACTGTATTAAACAAACCCATGGATGACTTGAGGTAGTACTCCAGAGGTACCAAGAGCAGTATGTTAGGCTAGATGACCTTCAGAATGGTCATCCAGATCTCAAAACCAACATTTCAATGATTCTAATGAGGCGGGAAGTATCCATACTATCATAGATGAAGAAAAGCCGTGAAAATGTCTCCTGACATATTTTGCTTTGAAGATTTTTAACTATATTCTGTATGTATTTTCAAATTTAACTGCTTTGACATTGATTAAAGTTTTGTTTGAAATTGGACATAAATGTAAGAAAAAGGAAAGATGATGTTTAAGTTCAGAAAAGATGATACAGAGGTTTACTAGTAATTACACCTGAAATATGAATGTACCTTATTTTTTGACCTAACCTTAAAATCGTGCTTTTAAATGTGCACACTAACTTCAATAACTGTTTAAAATTAAAATGAAATAAAACTGTTCTGAACTGAAACTGGAGTTGTACACCTCCTCACATTGATCCTCATTCAAAAAGAATTAAAACATATTTTAAAAAGAATTAAAACATATTCATAGCTTTCAATGAAAGTACTTTCTATGAAAACTGATTCAGAGATTTACATAAGTAGGTCTACTTACACATTTAAAAGCAGTTCTCATTTGTGTTTTCTACCCTCAATTGCTTTAATTTTCATTCTTCTTTTTAAAGGTGTATGTGTGGGAGACAAGAATGGTGTTCCATTCCAGCCATATAGTGGCATTGCCATCTATAGGCTATTGAGGTAACAAAAGCATGTACACTCTATGTGCAAGAGCAGGGGAAAAGGCCATAATGTTTACATAAATAAACCGTGTGCTACCCCCTGAAACAACACAAAGCATAACTGCACAACAATACCCTTCATTTCAGTGGTGTTAAAGGCTGAAGAAAGCACATTTCAGAATTCTCTTTGGCTAATATCTGTCATTTCCCTTTGCTCATCTTAAACCTGCTTCCTCTTTTCCCAGTTCACTTTGTCTCTCTATGAACTAGCTATGGGTTGGATTTATCCAAGGATCTAAATGTATGTTGATAATACACATGATAATACTTCAGGTGGAGAGAGGGAGAATACTCACAATCTCAAGTGATCTGAAGGAAACAAAATGCACGCCTGATTTTTTTATATATTTTTATATGCTTTCCTTGTTGTTTTTTCCTTTTTCCTTTCTAACATGATCTCATCTGGAATTTGGAAAAGCAGTCTTGACAGAGCTGATGAGAGTTGTAAGAGGAGCTATGGTAAAACATGATACTGAGTTGGAGGTAGAGGTGATCCTAAGTGTTAGAATTTGATAGGCTATTACTGTCAGTAATGAGAATGGAGTGGAGGCTTCCTATGATACTGAACATCATTACCATGGATACATAAAATATGTCAACTCAAGTTTTTAGTGCTTTTTTCCCATTAATTTGGCAGTGAAGTGATTGTTGTATTTCACAGAAAGTTCTAAAACCATGTTGCACTGCAGCTGCCAGGCAAAATAACAGAGTCTGATGCATAGCAGTTCAGCTGGAAACTGCCAAGGGACAAACAAAAAAAAATCATTGCTTCATTTGCAGATACTTACACAATTGCATGTTGTTTGTTAATGGTTCCCTTTCCATATATTTTGATATATTCATTCTTCAGATATGACTTTTTTTTCTTTAGATTATTGCAATGACATGCTTGATTTTGTTCAAATGCAGCATGACCCCTCAATATATTCTGGTACAAATTAGTACCTTTAAATATTTCTTTTACAAAATAAATCTATAACACATAATGAATATGTAATACATAATTGGTATATATAACATAGCTGCTACAATGCATTAGAATCTTAACTCTCTATGATACCCCTGTGCCAGTGATACACAATGATCAGCTTTTCTCAGTGTATATACGCATTTATGTTTTAGCAAAAACAGCAACATAAATGTGTTTTTTTGTTTCATACATCATTTTAGAAGTGCAAATCAGATACCATCTTTGGTAATACGTATGATGGAGCACAGAATATTTAATGCCATATTTTCTCACATTGCAAATTTCTTTTTCCTCATAATTAATATGCTGGGTAACTGTAGAATAGAATGCAGTAAATTATCACAATTCCATCCTTCTTACAGATAATGGAGCAAATCATTGCATTCTGTAAGTGAGCTTTAATTTGCTTCAGAGGGAGAAGACAATTAAAGGTGAACCTACCAATGAAGTTCTTTGTACAACTAAAACTAGTTGACCTTCCTGGTATGCTATTTCAAGATGAGAGTCACTCTCCTACCAGTAGCAGATGGCCAGAGCCACACAGCTCTGCTTCCCAGTAAAGTAATTTGTTTTTCAGAACTGTTAACTATGTACAGAAAGAAGATATAGGCAATCCCTTATTTAAGAATCCCAGACCAACTTTAAAATGCAAGGAGCAAAAGAAAAGACTGTCTACTTGTGATTCTGCTTAACAAGTCTATCCGTGACTCAAACAGCTCTGCACCCTCCTGCATTGCTTAAAAACGGGCTGTCATCATTTCAAATGAAAAAGGTATTAAAACCAATTCTTCAAATTCATTCTTCGAATAGCTTATATTTTTAGCTAATAGCTAATTTTAGGAAGATTTTAGTGTTTCAAATTAGTTTCTGCCCAGTTTTGCTGTTACTCACTTTAAGATCTACAGAGAAAAAAAAAAAGTCAGTACTCAAAATATTCCTCATTCATACGCGCCTGAGACATGAAATTGCTATGAAAAAGAAAAAGATATTAAGTTCTTGTATTTGAACCTCTTATCTCTGACACATGATGGACAAGCTAGCAAAAATCCCTTGTTTACGTTTGCCCATCCCTGTAAGAGGCTAATCTGGCTGTATCACTTTTGGCAAACTCCTCAGAGAGAGAAGAATGGATTTTCCACAAATAGGCAAGGTGTTAACCAATTATTTCTGATCTGCAGGAGATACTGACTGGGTCAAAAGTCCAAAAAGTTTCATTTGCTGCATATGAAGCATCAGTTTAAAATTGTACTTAAAATTCATACTACCAATATTTATACTACCAAACTCATACAACCAGTGCATGGTGCATTGCCACTTATTACTGATGTATGTTGAATCAGCAGTACTCACAGGCACTAATTCCTCCTGTGCATGTGTAAGTGTATGTAATATACCTCAAAAAGGCCTACCTGTATTAAATTAAATTTGTAAAGCAAATGTCCAGAGTGAAATGGTCAGACATAATATATGTTACATCTGCACTTAATAACAAAAGACAGAAATAGGCAGAAAACTAATGAAAAGAAAAAAACCCATAAAGAAAACACAATTGATTCTATGGATAGCAAATGTGGCTTTTGGCGGGGAAACAATATTGTTAAGCATACGGAAAGTTTGTAACTATGTATACATATACATATATATGTGTGTGTATATGCAGATATATACATATGCACACACAGAGTTGAAGCTTTTATCTGAAAATGAGTTAACCAAGAAGGTTGTAAACACTTTATTAGAAAGGTTTTGCTATACAGGTAGTAATTAGGAGAGTCTATTTTGGATCTTCACTTCAGAAAGAAATCAGTAATATTCCAACTGAGGAGTCATTATGTACAGTCTTTGTTCTCTAATTCAGTTTTCTTTGCATATATAAACCATTTAGTTGAGAGAAAAAGAGAAAAGCTCATTTTTAATGAACATAAAATGCCTGCGACAAATTAAGATTGTATTTGACAATCTTACAAAATTATTGAGTAGGCAAGTTGGTTTCAGCATCCATTAAAATATTCATTTTCCAAGAACTTCTCAGTGAAAAAATAAAATATGTCTATGTGGAATAAATTCATTTATACAAGATTCTTCTTGTACTGTTTCCTATCCATGATGATCAGACCTTCCACAAGAGGAGAATATTCTGAATCTACATTTCCTATGCATTTGAAATGACTGATGTTTCATTTTTGTGAAAACATTCTGTTAATTGTCCAATGTTACATGTCATTTTGCATTCCCCACTGTGAGAGCAAACACACTAAACTTTGTATTTAAATCATCTATCTTGGTCGTAATAGACTACATGGACTTTAACTGACTATGTAAATTCACAATTATGCCTGAATTATAATGAAATTATTATCAAAGGTTCAATTTTAACTACTTAAAAAAATCAGCGTGATGATTGTTGTTGTAGAGTAATTCATGCCTTGAGAAAAGAGCATAGGACAAAATGAATCTATAAGGCTTCATAATCTTACAAAACCATTCTCCCATCCATCCTCATAAAAACCTTTCATCTAAAAAATAACTTTTATTATACTTAATAAATTAACTCATCTTTCCTATACATTGATGAGAATTAAGGCTGCGTTAAAGCAAACAAGCAGGATGAGAAACACACTGAAAACCAGCCCAAGTTCTTTATTTCCTGTGTGCCTGGACTTAGATCATTGCAATCCAGGGAGTAGTCATTACAACTCTGCGTAGCAGCCTTTGGAAATGACAGCTTCTACCGATGATATGCCTTACTTGCACTGAAATTGCTCCTAGAACAGCAGGGAGCAACTAGGGAGAAGTTTTCCCTTTGGCAAGGAGTTTGACTGAAAACATTTTAATTTAAAAATCACATTGAACCACTTAGAAAATATTCCCGGATAAAAATCAAAACTATTTAAAACAGACATCCTGGGGAATCTTAAAGTATAAAGATTTCTGTTGCTGGCAGGTGAATAGATGCGAGAGACTAGCACTATTAGCTACTGATGTAATTAGTGTAATTTTGACTCAGTAGGTTTATACTTCTAAAAGATTCAGTATCAGTCTCCAAGAGACACCTGAAGGAAGGTGGAAATAACTGCAAAGGAGATAGCTCTCATCTCCAAGGGTAGGAGAAGACTTGAAGTTATTTGTGGGGAGGGGGGAGCAGGAGAAATATGATAAATAAAGCCAGTTGCAGCAGTATACACTTTGTTTGGATGTTGCTAAAATCATTGGACTTGCCTTGCGCTTTCCAGAATTTTTGGACTAGACAATCTTTCTTTTCTGGCAACCAAATTACAGTCTTCATTCTTTCTATTCCCCTTTCCTCACCACAAATTAGGAGTTTTCTCTTCCCCTTTAGTAAGCTCACAGTCTTGGTCTCTAACACCTGTCCTCAAATTTTGGAGACAATATCTATCTATCTCCTTCAAAATACAACATTACAACAGCATACAGAAGGAAACGTGCTTCTGGCCAAAACTGGAAATATAACCATCTCCAATCCATCTTTCTGTATTAGCTTGCATTAACATACCAAAGTAGCAAAATACTCTAAATATACTCTCTACAAATACTCTGAAACAGTTCCCTAAAGAAGAATGAAGATCTGAAGCCATCTCTACTACTATTATTTTCAATGACTATTCTTTTATTCTGTAACAAAGATTACGGTATAGTAGAGCACACATAAGATATGAAATATTGTCATATGGGAGAATAGTCTGATTGGCTTCAATATTGACTTCCTCTCTAAGAGATCCATGGACAAACATCTTTCTGGACAAAGGGGTTTCAGTTGTACCAATCAACGATTTTCCCCCAGAAGTCTAGGTGGTCCTGGCATTGTGGATAAAAAAGGAAAACAGGAAGGACAATGCTATGGTCAAAATATTCATCCCAATGCCCTCTTAAACCAGAAGTATGTTGTTCATTATGAAGTCACTTGAACTATCTTTTTACATTTATGAAAATAAATAAATATGATTTTTAGTGCATGTAGATTTTACTGATACACAGAGATTTTGTTAGTTCTTCTTCCTAATTTCTTAGTTCTAGCAGAAACCTTTCATTTGACCTTGGGCAAGGCATTTAAATTCTCCATGCCTGAGTCTTCTCATCTGTAAAATTAAGGCTATAATGCCTACCTACTTCACAAGAGGGATATTATTAAGTTTAATATATTAATGTTTTAAAGTGTTTTCAGACAGTTGGATCTAATATACCACAGAATGCAAATTATTATTAAATTATGCCTTACTGAGTTAATCCCGCTGCATTACTGTATCTGATTAAATAAGGAGAAAACATTCAAGTGATACCTCCCAGATTTTTTCTGGAGGATGAAAATGATGTTCTCTAACCAGCCTACTACACGTGGACTTGAAAGCTTATTTTGGAGAAAGAAAGCAAGCACAAAAACATAGTAGTCAAGAGATGTGAAAGAACCCTGCAGGGTGGAGGATTGCAAAGATAATTGAAGCATCTGGGAGGTGAACTGCAGCTGCGCCATGTGCTGGTGGGACAGGAACATCCCTTCCAGACTGTCACAATCACTGCCACATTTGTCTCCAGTCAAAGTAAGGAAACACAAGTTCAGGCTGCTTCCTTCTGAGTCAGTTATGGCAACTAATCCGTTTATGATGAACATGGCAGGTAGAAAATGTCAGTTATAAAAAGGGATTTACTGCAGGAGGATTGTTTGTACCTGATGCCTCTCTTGTTTCCCCTCTGATCTACTCTGGCTGTGCAGAAGTCTAGGATTAGTCCTCTGGTCCCACCATCGCCCATCAGGATCTTGTGGTGAGGGAAGGAAGAGGAAAAGTGCCTGGAGCAAAATTTGCAGGAGGCTGAGTAGGGTTTCGTTGAGCTGGATGTTGTACTGATGTTGATGCTCCTGGTCCCAATGCCATCAAGGCACGTTTAGTGGATTACAATGAATTAACAAGAATATCAGTGTAATTGTCAAACTCTGTCAAACCAGGACACTCTGGGCTGTGCTCTGTGCTAATGATGCATTGCATCGGAAACACCTATCAGAATCCACATATATATTTAGAGAATAGATTTAAATCAGAAATATTTAACATCTTTCCCAATTAAAAAAGAAAGAAAGGAAAGAAAATAATGCTTGATGGATCTATCTGTTCTATAGACCATGGAGATCAGATTCTGATTCTGGATTGTAAGGAAATGTTTTGGCCTAGCTGGGTACAAATGGATACTAGGCAACATCAGATTACAGAAGAGAAAAATTCACTTGTTTTTACCTTCCTACCTCCCCGGTAGACAACTTTATAGGCAAGAAGAAATAAATACATTAGATTTGATAGCCTTTTGCTAGTAATGTGCCATTAAACACACAGAAATTGGGATTAAAAAAAAAATAGTCTGGGACTCTGTTGTCTATCTTCCATTTCTGTCAGGAAGACTAAGGTTGTACTTATATTTTATGTCTTTTCTGACATCGCAATGCATACATGAATATCATTAAAAAAAATCATACCAGCACAAAGGCTAGACTATTACCTCAAAGGCTATTTAATTACCTCACCAGAAAAAAATCACAGTTTTCTAAACAATGATGCTACTTCAGTTTATTGAAGAAAGTCCATGGATCATAAAGACTTAACACAAAAGTGTGATACCACTTTTATTTGCTTAAATCTCTGCAAAATTGCTACTGCATAAAACATGCAGAGTGGCTTTGGGATTCATTCTGTGTGTTAATTCCACTTTATGATGTGCATACATACTCCCTCCCAACTTTTTTCCCCTCACCAAGGAACATGTAAGCTGTAATAAATTTCCTTTTTTTTTTCCTCCTCAAAAAGCTACACCAATTGCCTGAAGATGATTTCATGGTGACCAATTTTTTATTTATTTGTTAATGTCCAAATGATAATTTTTAAGTCCTTGGTACTCTAACGGGATCATTCAGAATCAACCTCCTGCTGGTAGAAATTATCATTGTCCTTCGATTGAGACATCAGTCATATCCTGGAGCATTCTCGTGCCAGATGTTAACTTCAGATCTGTGGAAAGGTAGGTAGCAGGATTGAGCTGCAAAAATATTACACATAGGATGGGCTATCTCCATATATGCCCTTTATACTGTGAGGATTTGAATAGAAATATTCATAAGCCCTAAGAAAGAAAATGTATTCTCATAATATCTTGTACTAGGTGATCTTGAACGTCACCGCAAAATAGATCATTTTCCTTTCTAATTTCAATGACAGGATATCCTCTAGTTTTTACAACTGTACCTCATATTATCCATCTATGTCTGAAACCAGGTCTAGCTGGAGGAACAAGCATGTGATTTACCAAATATATAGTATAATAAAATACAGTAACATAAAGGAAAATAAAGTATGCTCAAACATATAATTTAAAAATATCATTTTCATGATAAAATAGATTATATTATCATTTTCATGAGAAAATAAATTATATAAATTTGTACTTCATTTAGGAATAGTGGAGCAACCAGTGTTTCCAGTGATACTTATGTGAAGTAACTGATCAGAAAGCTGCATTGAGGAGAGTGGGGCAGTATAAGTAGTAAGATAACTTTGTGATATTATTTTTATACACATTATTAAAAAAAAAAACTCCAAATAATTATTTGTGCAATTAAGATGGTCTATTGAAATGTAGTATGTGTGTGAAGGAAAAGATGTTAAAAAGGAAAGGAAGAGCTGGAAAACAGCAATTAAGCAGATACAGCGAAGAGCAAAGATGTCTAGTAACCAAGTAAGAGTGCAGGGAATTCCCTTAAGAAATGAAAGGAACAGGAGCAGATGCAAAAAATACAATCACTATCTGAACAAGTATAGAAGCAAGAACAAATAACAGAGTAATCCCCTAATTTGCATTATTTATTAATAATCTCAAAAGCTACTATTTCACTGTTCTTGCCATCATAACGAACAGCAGATTTGGGTACTTTAAGTTTCAGAAGCTGAAAGATCTAGTTTTGAATCTTCTTCATAGCTGTTTTACAAGAATGAATAAAAAGAAGGAACAGGGAACTGTTTGTTCTGTGAAATGCAGAAAGTAAATTTATACTCCTGGCATTTTGTTTCCTTTGGCAGCTCCCCCACAAAGCATACTGAGTGTGAGAAATACCGCTGAAGCAGGACAGAATATCACAGCAATAACACACACTTTGAATATCTGAAGGTGAGATAATATATCCATTACTGAAGCTAAGAAACAATTTCTGTGATGTCTGGAGAATTTGCTAGCTGTTAGTATGTGAATACAAGCTTGGTAAGACAGAAAGAAATGCAGATCTTCAGTGAATGAGTTTGGGAACATTGAAGAAGCTAGGAAAAGCAGAAGCAAAGATTTCTATAGAGTTATGAAAGAGATAAGCAAAGAAAAAATGTTATAGATACTACTCTGGAGGCTTTCTTCCTAAGCACACTTTAGACTGTGAGTGCATGTTACAGTCTGTTCCTGTCAGGTGGAGGGCTACACATAATATTTTGATTCACTTAAGAGATCTTGACTTTTTTAAATTAAATTCTAGGGATTCTCTGGGTAACTGATGTGTTGCAATCTATCATCACAGTCATTTTGTGATAATATGACAATGAATATGGTTAGTCCTATGTCATAGAATCACAGAACCGCTAAGGCTGGAAGGGACCTCTAGAGGTCTAGTCCAACCCCCCTGCACATGCAGGGCCACCTAGAGCACGTGGCACAGGGCTGCATCCAAGCGGGTCTTGAAGATCTCCAGAGAAAGAGAGTCCACAATCTCTCTGGGCAGCCTGTTCCAGTGCTCTGTCACCCTCACTGTCAAGAAATTTTTTCTTAAGTTCCTGTGAAATTTTTGATACTTCAGGTTGTGGCCACCTGTCGGTGGCCACCACTGAAAAGAGGCCAGCCCCATTCTCCTCACTGCCTCCCTTGAGGTACTTATACACACTGATTAGATCCCCTCTCAGCCTCCTCCAGGCTGAACAGGCCCAGCTCCTTCAGTCTCTCCTCATAGGGCAGATGTTCCAGGCCCCTGATCATCCTTGTGGCCCTGCGCTGAACTCTCTCCAGCATCATCATTCTTATTTTTAATAAAAGTGAAGAGGCAGAATTTATCACCTTTTTAAAAGAATGGATACATGTGATAAAAATGTGAGGTGCAAACTTCTGTTCTCTTCAGAGATCCCTGTAGGACAGTGAAAAGAATTTGTGGCAAAATGATAAAAATAGAAAAGGAAGGGAACAAAAAGTGATAAAAGTTACATAATAAATGATAGTTTTAATGGTGGGTCTAGACAACGTAATAATTAAGTTACATATACTGTCAAAATTTCTAAGGGTCTTCAGAACCTCAAACACGAAAAACAGTTGCGATGACCTGCGAGTACCTAATTAACACCCAACAGCTAAGCAGAATTGTTCATGTATTAGCTAGCACTCCTAGCTAATAGCAAATGCAAAGTAAATTGATGTGTTTTTTTTCCCCACTATTAAATAATTTGTTTAATTTAATTCTCCCACATTTACCAAAACCTAAGAATATGTATGTGGAAAATCAGACGGTGTATAAGAACTATGTAAGAAATAATAAATAGTGTGTCTAACCCTGTTTTTCACTGAATGCCAGCAGGGATAATGAATCACAATTTTAAAAGTATTTATGAATCTTCTGAAAAGCAGGTTTTGTCAAATAAGCAACATAAGTATACCTGGAAAAGGGCATCCAAGGGATTCAAATCTTGCATAAAGAGGATGAAGTATTTTTCTTTTAAAGTTTTAAAGCAATTTTTAATTTTTGTGATTTGTAATTTTTAATTTGTATTATTTGCAGACAAAAGAGTATATAAACAATGAGAGCATCAATATCCTAAGCACATTTGAATGTTTTTAGATTCTTAAATGGCCTCTATCACCAGTATTTTACCAAACCTGGAGTTGTCCTTCTAAAATATATTAATCTCAGCACAGATCTTTAAGAATGCTTAAAATTGAGAGAATATAATACTCTTAAGAACTTCCATTTTTAAAGCAGAAGGCTCCTTTTCATTTATTCATACAAGATAGTTCTGTACGCTTATGTATTGTGATATTATGGATTCTAATTATGAGATTAAAATTGCAACAAGCAAACACACAAGACAATTACATAAGAAGCTTCACAAAATCACTTTTTAAAAATCAAAACAGGGAAATAAATATAACCCCTGTGGTATCCTTGAAGAGTTGTAAAAAAAGTTGCTGTGATACTTAAAAATTTTTTTAGATTTAAATTAACGAAAACATCAAGATTATAATCTCCGTATTTTTCTCAATCTTTATATACAGAAACAGACAGACAGATATATGCATACACACACACACATACATATACATATAATTAAACCAGCACAGGAAAAATAATAAGCAACTAAAATTTGCAACCTTAGAGAAGTCTTACACAAGCTTTTTTACTTACGCATAAGCAAAGAAATATTTAAGCATTTATGTAAAATTGAGGAAAACTACCAAATTAAGTCACACATATCAAAGACCTCAAGATCATTATGGGAAATATCTTTGTCAAAGGGCAGGACTAGAATGCTGCATTTGTCTTTATTAAATTGTACCCATTTTTTTTTGCAGACTATTTCTCCAGTTCATCAAGACCACTTTAAATTCTAATCCATCTCCCAACTAATACGAAACATTAACAAAAATCTAAAGATTGCGTCCTTAACTCCTGTGCAAATGTCAGATAGGAATAAAATGTTACATTTTTATTTTTAGATTCAAGTAGAAATGTTCACAGGTTATGATCCAGTTCGTCTGCTTTGGAGTTTCAGTAGGTTTTCAAACATATTATTCAAAACTACTGAATTTCATTCAATAGCTATGGAAGTCCTACAATAAAAGTGATTGGAAACTACTGGATGCCACAGAAAGACAATTACCGGATCTGATACAGTATCCAATTTTAGGATCATCTATTTAAGATTACATGAGAAATATTTATGCTGTAATCTGTTTTATCAAATTTATTAAGTCTTTGACAAAGCAGCCATTGCTGCTACAGATTCTTTGTTTTGGACAGAGTGTTCACCCAACAGGACACATGCACAGTTTTTTAGACCCTAGCCACACTGGCAGAGCTTCCTTTAAACAATTTTTGTAGTAGTTTCTTATTCACATATCTCTGTTTCATTCTCAGAACACTATCCATAGATGTTCCTACAGGATGCATGTAAGCCTGTTTTTAATTCCTCACCCTGTAGTGCCCCAAATAAAGGCAGTGCCAGATCACACTTTGTATTATACCAGATTATTACGTGGCTGATGCTATATGCAAAGTATTGCTTAACTCCCATAAACTTCTTTGACCTGTACAGAGAAGACTCACAAGGATATTCATGAGACACTGCTTGCAAAAAGGCATATACCAGTGTTGTAAGCTCTTTGTAAAGAAGAGTTCAACAAACTCATTTGATAATTCAGGATATTAGAAGGATATAGCTTGGAAAAGGCTTCTGCAAGTTGCCTGGTCCAAACCTCTGTTAATAACAGGGCCAGCCTAAGTCAGTTCCCCGAGGACTTTGTCCAGCAAAGTGTTAGGCATCCAGTGATACAAATCGCACAGCATTTTTGGGCAACTGTTCCAGTTCCTAAACACTGTCACTGTGAAAACTTTCCATATACATAATCAGATTTTTTCATGCTATTGCTTGTAACTTTTGCCTCTTGAGCTTTTACTATGCACCTCGGAGAATAATCTTGCTCTGCATTTTGCTACCATTTTATTAGCAAGATGAAGGCAGCAGTAAGATTTCCTTGACTTTTTAAAACAGAATAATTCAAATTATCAGCTTCTCCTCCTATATTAATTGCCATCTTAATCATCCTGGTAACCCTCTGCTGGATGGATACAGTCCTATAGATAACGTCTCCTGGGAACTGAATAGAGGGAAATAATTATTTCCCTCAACCAATCTGCTGATTAATCCAGGAAAGCCTGCAGGATATGGTTGGCTTTGGCCTCTGGGGCACACTACTGACTTGTTCAACTTGTCCATCAGGATGCCCAGGTCCTTCTCTTCAAGGCTACTTTCTAAGCATTCATTCCCCAACTGTTATATGGACTAGGGGCAGGACTCTGTTTCCCTTTTTGAACCTCCTTAGGTTCCTGTCAGCCTCCTGTGTATAGCAGCCCTGAACCCCTGAGCCTCAACCAATGCCTCCAATTTAGTGCCATCTATGGACTTCCTAGAAGTGACTTACTTTCCATATCGACACAGATATTAAAAAAAAAAAAAAAGCCCAGTGCTGACTAACCTCTGAAGGACACCATTATTAACGGACCAAACCTGTTTAGATTTTAGGAAAAATCTGATTAGTCTCCTCATTTTCTTTTTCTATGAATTACTTATTCCTTCATGCACACTGTATCAACTCATACTTCTGCTGGAGTGGAATTAGATCTAGGTGAAATGCACACTTTTACTGTGCAAAGTGAATACAAAAGCTTCTTAAGAAATATAATATCTTAACATTGTAAAACACAAACACAAAATTTCAAATAGATAAGTTATTAATGTAAGTTTGAAATTGTTTACAGGGCATATTTCTTCAAAGTTGAATGACACAGTAGAGGAAAGGTCTACTCTGCAGGGGAAAAAAAAAAAAAAAGGCAGGAAGCGAAGTTCTATCCGGAAAAGGCTGACAAGCACTTTGCTTCTTACTTGACTGACAGACATAATGAATCTCTTTCATATTTTTCTAGTATCATCTACCCCAGATATTCAAAAATCATGAGTCAGACTCCAAAATACCATGAAACTGAATATAATCATGATAAAATTTTATTGCTAATTTATTTGCCTTTTGATTTCTGAATGCATTCCAATTACCTTTTCAAGTTTTACTCTGCAGCCACACAAGAGCTTGCAAGTATATTTTTAAATGAAAGCATTAAGAGTTTCTTCCTGTCTGATCATCCACCGCTCCACCTTCTTTGCTGCTTCCATCACTTACTTCAAAACTCTCTCCTACTTAGCTCTTTTTAAAGTGCTGTGGAAAGCCTCCAAGACAGTCAACTTTGTTTAGAGGATGCAGAGTTTCTCCTGTTTTGTCTTATGTCGAAAAGAAGCCCTATTTGGACAATCCCAAGGCAAAAGTTGGAAAAGATGGACCCATAATAACAACCTTACAGATGTACATTAATGATGGAAGCAGCAATTTTATTTATTCACTCTAACCATCCCAGGAACTAGTCCAAGGTAGAACTGGCTAGATATCACTCACTTTGCTTTATTCATTGGATGATACAAAAAGAGGATTGACTATCACTAAGCTATAGCTAGGCAATACTGAGAATTGTTGTGGATGCTGAAGAAGCCAGAACCTCAGGCAACAGGTTCTACCTGTGCTGTCCAGGTAAATGAATATGTAATTATACATGTAAAATAAAACAACAACAACAACACCTAGATATTATTATTATAAATGGTTCTAGAGATTAGAAGAAATAGCTACAAAACATAAAAGACCATAAAAGAAGACCAGAAACTCAAAGGAAGAAACCAAACTTTTAGATTTTGGATTCAGAAACTTCCTCAATCCCCTCAATACTTACATATATGTTCTATTTAGTTAAGTTTAAGTACACAACATGTCAGTAGTAGGAAAGAAGGAGGAAGAATAAGCTATGCACTAACAAATCTAGGATATGTAGAAATTTCAAGAGACACTTTTATATAAAAGTCAAGGGCAAAGAGGGTTCCTTTCCTATATCAGATTTGTAACCTTATTTTTCTCTGAATCTAAGCACTTCAGAGCCAATTACTACAGGATTAACACCTCTACAGCACGATGGTAAAGTAGAAGTCAAGTAAGGAAAGGAAGAATGGTGATATTCTTCCATTCTCTCCCCAGAAAATTAATTCAATGAATGTTGTAATTCCTGTAACTCTGCCTTGTAGCAAGAAAATAGCAGTGTTTCATCTCTTCGCGACAGTCATTAAAAAAAAAAATAAAATAAACATGAGCCGGAGTTAGCTATGCAGAGAAGACTGTAAGGGCTCAAATATAACATATATAACAAATATAACACATTATATATTACAACTGAAAAATGAAATCCAAGTTTAACCAGGAATAACATGCAAGAGAAAGCAGACATTTGGCTCCATATTGCTATATTCCAGCTTTTCAAATGCTATCCCAGGAATACTCTGAACAAAAATCGCATTTCCTCAACAAAATTCAATGTAAATGCGAGTTAAATCAAGAGATTTTTCCAGTTGTAATCCAGATGATTGATTATATCAGTAAGGTTTTACTAATTTAGCAGATATCAAACAGATAACAAATATTATAAAACAATTCTAGCTACTAAACAAATTTTCATGGAAATTTACTTAATAGATATTGAGGGGTTATTACTTATTATTAAGGTTAGTACAGAATTGGAGCAACACAATATGGTGAATTTGTGGAAATTACCAAGACTCTATGTCAAACAAGATGTTTAGAACATAATATCTGAATGTAAAAGAATTCTATTTTGAAAGTTTATGCAGGTAACACAATAAATAAATTGAATTCTTATGCAAAACTGAAATGTTTTATTTTGTCATTAAAGCTATGCAAATCAATTAAATAATCTAACCAGCTTTTATCTACTTGGAGAGAAACTCTGGTTTATTTCTTCAGATACTTAAGAAGTTGTCTAATAATTCTTCCTTCTCAGAGCAATTTATGAGATTAAGGGCTGTCATATCTAGCTGCAAATGATTCAGATGTATTTTTTGAAAGCACCTTGCCTTCAAGAACAAATCAGGCCCTAGAATTGTTTTATCATTGCTTTACAATGTATGTTAGAAAAATTGCAAGATGTGTCTGAAAATGACAACGTAATTAAGACATAACTGGTGGTATTCCTAGTAGAAGTTGACAATTTTGTCACAAATCAGAACCATGTAAATTGCTCCAAGAGCGGTGGTATTCACTAGGGGGTTGCATTCATTCAAGCAGAACAGGAAACAGTAGTATAAAAACCTTATCCACTGCACTCAATGGATATAATCTTTTAATCTTTCCAAAATATGATTACTCTGCCAGATCTGCGTTTTCATTTTAGAATTCTAAAATGGCTTTTTTTTCCCCTCCACATACACAGATATATTTATATATTTGTGAAGACTAGCACACAAATAAAACATTCATGAGCTGACATGAGTGGAGTTTCACAGAACGGGGACATGTCATTTTGTGAAGAATTTTGAAAGAAGTTTTCATGTTATTGGGAACAGAAATTGTCCCATGAAAGAAAACTGTGAGAAAACTGAAGGAAAAAAAATGATTTTTGTGTAGATTTAAATACTGAGCCTTCATAAAATCAGATGTTTTAATTCTAACTTCTGATTTTGAATTACGATGCATAATACAGTTTAAGCTGTAAGTTATCTCAAATGAAATTCATTTTGCAATGGAAATAAAGTACTTGTAATTTCAAAAATGATGCCAAGCCATCTGAGTCATTTTTCTTTTTGGCTCCTGAAATTAAGGCTTGGTGAAAGTAATGTGATTTCACAGTCCATGTGATTTTGAAAGAAATTGCACTCTGAAGTGCTGTTCTGTCATGATTTTTTCCTCACACAAGAGTTAGAAAATAGGCTAGATTATATGCAATGAGTTATACATAAAAGATCTAATAGCTTTTTTTCCTTTCAAATGTAATAATATTCTATTTAATAAGTAAAAATTGTATGTTGATGGTCTTGCCAATGCATCTATTCTTTACTTGCTTTTAAGCAGAAAGTCCTGTGCATATGCACTTCAGTAAGCTTAGTGTAATGATTCAGTTTACTGTATCTTAAGCTTGAAACACAAATTCTTCCTTATTTAGGTAGGATAAGAAAACACTAAACTTTTTGCTGTGGAAATACTTACCAGTGTCACTTTATGTCACTAGTGCGTTACTGTCTGGTTTTCATTTTGTTTTCTTTGACTAAGTATGCCTTAAATAACCTAGCACATGCTAGGTCATGCTGTCATGTCATTCCATTACAAAGAAACCAGTTTATTAACAAAGAAAAGAAAACATTTAATTCAGACTGGAATATGTGGTATTATCTCTGTTACAGAAAACGTACTTTATGATACACTCAGTCAAATGCCAGCAAACAATCTGGGCACAATCTGAGTTAAGCCTATTTGTATGCTTAAGCCATGTCCCAGTTACAGCATATAAATGTCTTCTTTCAACATTGCTAATCAAGCACAGTCCTTGTCCTGGCAGCTAACTCACAGAAAACTAAATAAGAAAAGAATAAGAACTTGGAAGGACCAAAATATTATTCTCTACCCATCAGCAAAAGAATTTTTAGATTTGTCTAAACATGTAAGAATCTAACAAGTTGCTAATCCTGCAGATTCAGTAGGAGAAACTCCAGCTGCTAGAGTGAAAGACAGAAATAAATTGATATGCAGACAGCTCAAATATACTTCTGCCCTGCCACCACCTATTAGAAATCTCAGTGGAATACCTACACCAATTAACAAATAAATGCTCCATGGTTGGATCCTAAATCTGCTGAAGAAAGTCCACCTTCTCACTCTCACAGGATCAGGACTGTCTGCATAATGGAAGTTCAGCCCTGCTTCAGCTAGGGAAAGAGTACACCCAACATTTCGCCAGGATACCCCTGCCTGGAATGAGTACAGAAGAGGGTAATGTCTGTTCTGTTCACAGTGTCCTTCTGGCATCATTAATTAAACATCACAGACGTAGATATACACTTTTGGCAGTGACTGGTCATTTACCAAACTTGAAGACCACTTTCACTCACTCAGTCTCCATCTCACTGAAGGTTTAATCATTTGTTGCAACATGGAAGTGCTGTCTCATGAGTGTTCAAGGGATTCACACTTTAAAAGGAATGAACAACATAGCAGTTAGGATGTGCACATTAAATCACAGGAGACCTAAAAAAAAAAATCAGTCAAAAATGCATTCCCTTCTCAGCACAGTGCTCAAGACACCAAGGTATAAAGTATTCTGCTGGGAAAAATTTTCTCAAATCCTTCTGTTGCAATAGCCTCATTTTACATAAATTCAGATAGTTCTTCCAAGACTACAAGGAAGCTCCTTTTGCCTCACAGTTACCATTTGCTTTCTGAAGTACCAAAGTTTTAAGCAGATGAGTAAAAGGTGAAATAAAAAAATAGTTAAAAAGTTTTTTTATTTTTTTTTAAGAAAAGTTAATCGAAAGGTTGTATACAGATGTGCCATTTATGGCAGATCTGAGCTCCCATCTCTCATAAACACAATCAATTTTCTCATGCCACTGCTGAGAAACGATGAAGTCCAAGACCTCTGCAGCTTTTCTGTAATCCATACTTAAAACTCTAGGTCATACACAGATCTCAGAATCAAGAAGAAAAATAAGAAATACTCAACATTCTGTTAATCTTCTACAAGTTGCTATGATGTGCCTTTTCCCAGGGATTGATTCAGAGAATTACAGATTACTGTCTAAATTCAAATTGCACAGGTTGAGCAACACAGTTGTAAAACAGTTGAGGTTCTACAATTCAATTCTACGGAACAATTATATGATGAGAAATATTTTGGAGCTACGGCTAGAATTAGAAATTATGTAAATGTAACAAACCCTGCAAACCCCTTCAGCTCCAATGAAGCAGGATTAAAAATTCTCTATATGCGCAAATGCTAGTAAATTTTAATTCCTGACCATATAAACTCACATTTATAACATCTTCAAAGAAGTCAAGAAGTGGCCACAATGACTGGACTAGGCCTGTAGTTTATGAAAGAAAAACAGATGGTATCTCTTAATAGAGCTACCTACTAACTACAGTGTGCATTTATCAGTCTTTCACCTCAAAACCCGGCATAAAACCTGTTAGCATTAAATTTCTAGTTATTTAAGCTGAAATGCTACTGCATATCTTCATCTTTTAACACTAGAAACTACAGCATGTATTTTTCAAGACTGCATATCCATACTTACATTTCCAGTAAGGGATCATAAATTATTTAATAAGAGTCAGTGGTATTAAATGTAATTAACAAAAAAGAAATTTTCTCAATGAACATATACATTTGTGTTACATCCTTAAGCATAGAAGTTATCCTCAGGTAACTTTATAGCTGATGACATCACGTCAGTCATGTTTAAAGCACTTCAAGAATTACACAAAAGTGCTAAGGAACCAAATGCATAGCTACAATCACACTAAAACTTCACCCTTTGAAAATTTTCTATAGCTTCAACAAAAAACATAAAAATACCCTAATTCCATATAAAGTGCAATGCAACTGTAATTGGTGCAATAATGCCTAATTTTAATAACTCGATTATAACAGGACAATCTATGCTTAAAGGATTATAGTTAATCAAATGTGTTTGATGTGCCACTTTGTAATTTCAAAATATTAAGTAGCCTAACATTGTCTGTGGAGTGTGTGCATAAACCATGTATGAGTCTGAGGGCATCTGCCTCACAACCTGCCTCAGATGTGGGAGGCAGAAGTTGAAATCATTGCTGTCATTCAGTTGAAGCACAGGTTTACACTCCCAGATTATATTGACATGTAAGTATCTACTTGATTTTTTCTCAACTGCTTTGTACAGCTTAGAAGAGAAGCCACGAACATTAAATTTTCATTATTTAATTTCTGCACAGAAGATACAGAGATTCCTCAGTCCTAGAAGAAAAGGCAGAAAACACAGCTTTTTGCAAATTTGAAGGTATTACAACTACAGATATCATCTCACTGCTCTCTATATCCTGCTCCTCAGAAACCTTACCTTTTTTATCACTTTCTTATTTTTTACCTGATCAGAAAGCAACACTTAACATGCCCTGCTCCAGTAACATAACACAGATCTCACTTCTACTGACCCAGCAGCAGAAACAGAAGGTGACCTATGAAGCTGCTACAAAAGAAAGTAGAAAGAAATGGACACTGAAGGTAGTGTGGAAGAAAAAAACAACTCAGCAAGTCATTCAGTTGGGGAGCACTTACTGGGCACCTCCAAAACATCTGAAGAGCCATAGGTGTTTGGCATCCCTCTTTCTTTATTCACAAACCCTTTATTCCTACTTCTAGCAACACTAAAGTAAGGTTGAACTGCAAGTCAATCAATCATCCACCAAGCAGTCCAAGCATTACCAAACAACAATATTTACTATATTTTAGTTGAGTGGAAGTTGCAAGCACATGTAAGCAAGCTTAAGAAAGAGTAACCACAAGTGAGATTCAAATGTTATACAACTACATAACTAAATCCATTTACCTGAGTATCATGGAATGATATCTGCAGTTCATAGTTCTTCAAAATCCACGAATGCCTGTATAAATGTTGCAAGGCTAAGTGAATAGCGGGCAATACGCCTGCTGTCAGGTTTTTCTGATCAATTAGGCAGCTGGCAGGTGAAAGCCCAAGAAGAGGGAGACGGGTGCGATCCCGTTCTTCAGAATACCTGATAATCAGCAACACAAACAGTACCATATCTGGTTTCCAGTTGCAGAAAATCATCTTTCTTAATGTTTTTCTCTCTTTTTCTTTCCTTCTGCTGTCACCCTCATCCCTAAAGAACAGGTCTTAACTTCTCTGGGTGCCCGATATTTTGCAGCTTTCCTTTGCCTCAGTCAGCTGTGTCCCACTAAGACAGAAGCTAATTGCTATTAAAGGATAAAGACCTCTCTACGACTGGCTTTTCCAATTTGGACAGTAATCCTACTCACAGCAGTGCTGTGAATCAATACTTCACAAGAATAATCTCTAGGCAAATTGCTCTGCCAAGTCTAATTTTAAACATGTGTCACCTAAAACATTTTTGCAGAAGAAATACTCATCCATAGTTGACAAATCACTAAAAAACAGAATAATTCATTTAAAAATAGATAAACAGGATTTGATCAAAGTGATAGTATGCTGAACTCTGATTTTCAGTTTTCTGCACACCTTTGGGTGAGAAAACTACTTCCGTTTGTTTTATCTTGCATCACATTTTCACTGAGCTTGTATAAACCAAAGAGATTGTTATACTGACCTATATATTGATAATATCTTACATACAGAGCTGTATAAGCTCACAGTTATATCCTGTGTCTGATTCCACTTTTCTCAGAAACTCTATGTTTCTGCTAAAATCAATGCAAGTTCTGAGTATATACAAAATTCATGTCTGTTCTTCTTGTGCAGTCACATTATCTTTTGACCACATTTTCAGATATTACTCTAGCTAAGTAATTCCATGATACTATTTGCAGTTCTCCAAGTAATACTGCAGACTATGGGATGGAAAGCATGTTGCATATGCAGAAATGCAGAAACCCTGCAGAAAGCCCCATTTGCTGNGCTGTATAAACTCACAGTTATATCCTGTGTCTGATTCTACTTTTCTCAGAAACTGCTAAAATCAATGCAAGTTCTGAGTATATACAAAATTCATGTCTGTTCTTCTTATGCAGTCACATTATCTTTTGACCACATTTTCAGATATTACCCTAGCTAAGTAATTCCATGATACTATTTGCAGTTCTCCAAGTAATACTGCAGACTATGGGATGGAAAGCATGTTGCATATGCAGAAATGCAGAAACCCTGCAGAAAGCCCCATTTGCTGCAGAATGCTCAGAAGTCACCAGGTTGAGAATACATATATGACCATCACACCGCAGAAACATCTTTGCCTTTGCTCCCTGTGAGTCACAGCCTGCCTTGCTCTTCATGCAGGGACCATCCCCTGTGTACCCTCAGCAGCAAGTCAGCACCTCTGTGCAAGTAGCTATCTCCATCTTCCCTCCTTTCAAGAAGCCACCTCCCATGTGTGGAATGACTCCTGTACCCACTGGGATGCTGCCACAGGCAGAGAGGGAAATGGGAGAGCCAAGCCCACACACAGGGAGAGGAAGAGAATATGCCCTGTTCAGGAGATGCTTGTTTGTCCAAGAAAAAAAACAAAACAAAACAAAACAAAACTCTTTTTCAGGGTACTCCATGTCGTTACAAATACAGCTGAATAGCGAATTGTTTTGCTGTCCTGTGGGAATTCTGAGATTTCAAAAGAAAATTCCTGCGCCAAGCCGGAATAGGACCCCAAAGCCCCAGAGGTTTTCATGACTCAGTAATCTCATAGAAAAACAAATGGCAGACTCCTAGGCAGAAAATCAAATCTGATATAAATCAAAATTCAGATAGTATGTTCAGAACTAGGCAACTGATTTTATGAAGAGCTGACATTTCAAAACTAAGCATTAGTTGGCTACCAAAGACAGGCCTTTTTTTTTTATAATTTTCAAAACATAGTATTGCAAAATGTTTTAGGGTCAGTAAATTACTTTGAAAGAGATGTGCAACTAAAAAACTTGAGAGGAAAAATTCTTAATGAACTCTAATTTTAAATATCCTCATTTACAATTGCAGTCTATATATTGTTTCACTGAAGGAGCTCAAAATAAATAGATAGCAAAACAGTATGGAATAGAAAGTAATAAATGCCTTTCCTGAACCCAGGAATTAGCCTCAAAGAAGAGTTATGCTCAGGTTATTACTAAGTGACCACAGTGATTCTTTTGCCAGCTCACCTGTGCTAAACTGAATAGTGAAGAACAGAACTCAACTAATTGTTATATTCCTCAGTGCATTCTCAGGCACAAACATAAAAGAAAAATAGAAATACCTGTTACACATTCCTTGCTTGCCTTCATCACTACTGCCTACAGCCACAATGTTGTGTGGCTGTCCAGAGTCCTGTTTCAGGGAAAGTAGAACCTACTTTTCTGCCTGTATAAACTAAACCTAGAACAAATGCAGCAGGGTCAAAATTCATGATCAGAATTCAGAAAATTAACTGGGCGAAACACAAAGTAGGAGGCACACTGCAGTAGCACAGTCCTTTATAACAACAATTCATCACAATGGCTTAATAGGTATTTTCTATTCCTTATTCCTATGATCATATAATGTAATTATTCATTAAACATTTTTAAAATCAAAGTGAAATTCTTTCCCAAACAGAGGGCCAATATAGGCCAAGATATTGCTTAAATCCTCTTTAATTCCTTTCTTAGAGGCTTAAATAGGATTTTGCTGGTGAATAGTCCTTGGACCAGCCTTCCTTAGCAGTATTATTTTGGTATTGACTGCACTAAGGGTAAAAAGGGGAGAGGCAGGCATTTGTCCTGCCAAACTTCATCAGCCATGGTGCTCTGCTCTCTTTCTATGTCTCAATCTTTTCAATAACTAGGAAACAGGGGGCTCCAAGAGTCATAGCTTTGGCACTCATCTTGGTAGCAAAAATGTGGTTTGAATCTCCTCCTCCACATTGAAAAAATAACAAATCTGCCACTGTCTGTCATCCTACCTCCTTCCCCTCAGCTATCAGGACAATGGCTTAAATCCTGCATCAGAGAAATAGTGTATCAGAGACTTTGGAGCTCCTTTTCAGCACCATATAGATGGACATAAATTTTAATTATGCACATTGTAGAGATCATCACCCATCCTATAGATATACAATAGAGCTCAATCTATATTACTATTTTTTTTCTGCTTGTGCTACTTTAGGGTCTTCTCCAGAGTGTTCGCTCCTCTGAGTTAAATACTGCATTTAACCCAGAACTGGCAAATGAACAAATAAGTTACCGTACCAGTGCAGTTTCATGTTATTTGCTTGCTTAGAATTTGTTTCCCGACAGAAATATTTAGTTAGCTATCTAGTCTGTTTCAGATACAGAAGTAATCTTATTGCTAGTATTAATACAAAAATACATGCATTAAAACATGTAAAATGAGTTTTCATTTTGTTAAATTGACATGCATATTTGCCATACATGTGATTGATCATACAACTGTAAAATTTAGGTATTCAATAACATCTGAGGTTTAATACCTAAAAAGTCTTTTTCATGTGATCAAAGTTTGAGTTTTTCAGCTGACTTTTTCAGCTACACCCGCAGAATTAACTGCTGAAACATAACAATCTTGAAATGTTAGTCTAATAAAACAATTGTTATTTTAAATGTACTTCCTAAATTTGAAACAGAATTTCCAGTTATAATACAGGTAGTAATACTAAATCCGATCTTTGATTTCATTGATAAAACATGAGGACTGTTTCATTTTAAACTCTCGCTTCCCACTTCCCAAAACAAGCTACTTGTTCTTCAGCACTGCAATGATCACTAGAGATTTTTGCCATAGCTAGATTTAATCCTGAGGACACAACTGGTGACCGGATGACTCATTGCTGCATCTCCTTTGTTACAGCTGCACAGACAAACTCAGTAATTTTCAGAGAGGAAATAAAGTCCTTGTAGAAGAGTGGTCCCCAGGAACTTAAAAATGCTAAGTCTATTTAAGTCTATTGCTTATGGATTAATACATGTATTGTCCTCTCCAGCACCTTATCCTCTGTATTCAAAGCATTTTAAATAGACTTCTTGATCCCCTGATCAGTATGGGCCCACCAATCCAGAAATCACTTTTAAGTGTTATTAGTCAATAGATTAGATTAGAAGATAGACTATATGTTGTGGTAACTGTGTTGACTATATATTTAAGGTATAGGTCTCTTCATGCCTTCCACACAATAGCTTCTTTTCCCTCAAGCAACACTCAAGAACATTTAGAGAATTTTTGCAACCCAATCTCAAATGTTACTTTTCAAATAGGTTATCATTCACACCTCTTCTCTCACATGTCTCTGATCTTGCTTCTTATTTGCTAAGGGTAATTATAGAGCATTAACCTACCCGAAGAAACCCTGATAATGCACGGAAATCTGTTATAATGTATTTTGGATTGTAATTCCTGTCCTGGTAGACTGAGCTTCCCTCTATGCCGAGAATGACTACAATACTGAAATACTATTGTCTGTTCTAACATGTCTAAGCTTTTAAGTAGCCAGCTGTTCAGCTAAACTACTTGCTTCCTACAGCAATACCCAAATGCCTAAACTATGTACTTCCCCTGACCTGCAAAGGCTGAGCAGATCTGCTAATAGCTAGTGAGACTGACGTGAAAAACGGCAAATTAAAAATTGGTTTTGACACAAAATACAGTGTCTTACTCTTTATAAGTTACCTTAAATTCTCATCTCTTTCCTTCCTTTCCCTCTTCCCAAGCATTGTAGCACAAAGATCAGATTTTATTTCCTCCCTTCTGAACAGCAGATTTAAAGAGATAATATTGCTAGCAAATACAGCATCAACAAAATTATTCCTGAAGCAATATGTCAAATTCTAGCGGCAGCACTTTGAAAAAAAAATTATAAGCTGTAGAAGATTCACCAAAAAAAAAAAAAAGCAGTAATGCGTAATGCCCAAGAGCACAAAGAAACTCAGCCTAACTAGGTAAAGGTTCAGAGGTGGCTTAATTTATTACTGGTTCTATAGAAATCTAGAATGAAAAAAAAATATCTAATAATGGTAAACTTCTGAGCTGTTTGGGCAAAGAAAACCTATTTCTACCCTTCAGCAAATCATCCCCATTAAATGAAATACCCCATATTTGGGAAGTTACCTGTCTGGGTGTGATACAAGACTAGGGCTTCTGGCCACTACAGTAAAACAACAACCACTAGCAAAAACTGCTAATACTGAGGCTGCTGCTGTTGTTGCTCTTTACTTCTGTACCTGCACTAGGGGTTTCTGCTGACATTGAGATAACGCCTCTTGATATCACGGCAGACATAATTGTGTCAGTTGTATAGACCTGGCTTGAGCAACAAGGCCCTAGAGACTTAGTACTCCTGCAGTATCATTCTTTTTATTTACATCAGACACACTGTTTTTTGCCAAGGTCAAATACCCTATTGCCTATGGAAATGGAAATTTTGAGGGTATTTGTTAATTACAAAAATACTATGTCTGGTTTATAGAATTTCCTACGCCTTGCAAATTTCTCAGACGAGAGGTATTTGAGATGCAATATTCTTATGCTAGAGGATATTTAATTCTGATAATGTTGACACAGACCCTGAAAGGATTTGTATCTCAAGGGCTGAGAGAAATCAGCATTTTATTCAGCCAGGCAATTTGAAAGTTTAAAGTATCTATGAATGCTTTTGTTCTTAATTAAAAGTGGCACATCTAGGTCTCCTGCTCATAAAACACATTGCTTTTTCATAGGTGGGCTGGCTTTCTAAAGTGTTGATCGTCTAGCAATTCCCACTGATGCTGACAGAAACTGCAAATCACTCACTGTTTTAGGAAGACAAATCTTCATTTCACGTACCTAACTTCTTGAATCTCTGGGGGTTTTTTTGTGTTGTTTTGTTTTTTAGAGAAATGGTACTATTATTTCTATTTATGGCAAGAAATGATTAGCAGATGGAAGCTTGGGTAGGTTTAAAGATATGCAATGCAAATCTTTCAATGTCATTGTCTTGTAGTTAGAGCTGTTGCAATTTAATTTGTTTACTACATTGCCCAAAGTCTTCTTACCAAGAGCTTCTCTCTCTGGATCAGATTCTCACCAACAATATGGAATTCATTCCTGCTTATAATTTTTAGGAAGGGAGAAACTGGAAGGAAAAAAAAAACAAGTTTGCCTCAGCATCCATTAGCCTCTTGTAAATTACTGATTTTTAGAGCTCTACCAATTCAAGGGAGGGACAAGGAGGGGAGGAGATGAGATCAAATCCAAGTGTTTTTTCAGTATGTGAAAATTATATGATCAACTCTACAGAAATTCAGAATTTAGCATTTTTATAGGGTAGTGCTACCATATACAGGACTGAATTTCTGAAAATCACAATGTTTGGAAAACATTACATCTTACATGATACACCAATCTGAGTGTTAATCTGTCACAAAAGTTCTCTTTATACAGAGTAAAAATTATAACTAAAGATGCCTACTATGTGTTCTGTCCAGAAAAACAATCAATTCCCTCTGAAAGCAGAAGCAGTAAACACTGGAAAGGAAGTTAATTAACATCTCAAAAGGGGCCTCTTACTAAATTTCCCTGAAGGTTTTGGATGCAAAATGGTTACTAGGACACCTACTGTGTGTATAGATCTTTCCATATTTCTGTAGATCAGTGAAGCTAAATCAGAAACTGAAACTTACCTTAGATAAATGGTATCAAAATTAAAATAAGTTACTGCTTTAAGAAAAAAAGGTTAACAACATCTTCTTTTAAGATACGTGATAGACAAGAATCACAAAAATGGTCTGGACACCTAGCTGTTCAGTGAATAAGCACATGAATCCAGTTGATTCAGCTTGCCAAAAAACAAGTTAACAAGTTTTCCACTTATAGTCTGTGACTCTCCAAAGAAGAGAAAAAAGTTTTAGATTCCAAGAGGATCTAATCCAGGAGAGCACTTCATGTGAGGCTGGTTACCTTGGATACCCCAAAAAAGCCGAAAAAGGTTTGGTAAGCTTGAACAGTCCATAGTGTTAAGTGAATGTTTTGGTGATTGCCAGCTCTGCCTCAACTAAATAGGAGGAAGTTCTGTGGAGACCATAATAAACATTGAGAACTACTGATCATGCTGTATACTGATCAGCACTTTTACAGTTTACAGCTTAAACAAAGTTTAAGCTGAAAATAATAAAGGACTTTTAAAGTGATTTTAAACTAATCACAGAAGAGTTTTCCAGAGAGGAAGAAAGATCACTGTTGCTTGGGATCTTAAAGACAAGATTTGAGAGCTTTTTAAAGCACATATTGAAATAGATGGTCATCTCTAAGAGAAATATATGGCCTATATTATAAGAACTAATTAATTATAATGATTCTGTGATCTTAGAATATGTTAATTATTTACAAGAAGTACCACAGTAGAAAACATAAGTTTTTTAATCCTGTCCCTCAAACTCATGATGTTGATTCACTTTAAAGCAATTAGTCCATTATCTGGGCCTTCATCTCCCAGGAGGCTCAGTAACAACAGTTTGGACAACCCAGGTGGATTAGCCCTAACATTTGTAAGAGCTCTGTAACTATTACTTTCAGTAAGAAGGCACAAATTTACCCCTAATTTATGAGCTTTCATTTTCACATTTCAGAAGACCTATTTGAGAAATGCTATGGAAAAAACTGTCAAGACTAAAAACTGATGAGATATATATGACACCAAGCACTGACTTGGAGATGGGATTGTTTATTTCATCACAAGAAAAAAGTATATGCTTTGTCAGTCTGCATGTCCTGTTTATATTCAGCCAGTACAGAGAGGCTCCCAAATCCAACCGATCTTATCCACAGCAAAAACATCTGCCAATAGAAGAATTTCTGTCTAGCAAAGAAGACTCCATCATCCCAAAAGTACAGGCGGTATGGAAAGGGAAACACAGCATGACTGAAAAAACATTTCAGTTATTCTTAAAGACACTAGTTTTTGTATTTAAATTAGAGCAATGTTGAGGCTGAACCAGTTTGCTTCAGGAGCTGGGCTAGTGGTTCATTATGGCTAGAGGCAGGGAACCACAAAGTACTGCAAATCTCTTTTCTAGTTCAGTTAGACACACAAATCAGGCAACAGTGTGTCTGGCTCTTCAAGCTTTCAGGCTTCATTACTAATTCAATTCCAGGATTTCTAGTGATTTTTATTTATTAATTTATTTTATTTTTATATAATTATATAATTCAAAATAATATAATTCAAAAAATGTAATATATTCCTCTAGTAACCTCTCAGCTTGATATCGAGCTCTGGAAGTATATGGGGCTGCCAGGTCCAGCTGTCAGGTCCAGCTGCTCCAAAATCTAGTTCTGCCAAAATGGACCATAGGGTGGATCCTGTTCACTCCCTTCCATCATGATTCTCTTAAGTCAGAGATCTGGATGCAATGGTTCAATTTCCCTAACAAAAAGCACCTGCTTTCCTAGGATAACAACGGATTTTTGAAATGGTCTCCACTTGAGTTCCACAAAAGAAATTTGTGGAACCTCAGACACCTTGGTTGTTATGCCACAACATGCCATGAAAACTATAATACAATGAAATTGAAAGCAAACAGCCAAGCTTGAGAGCATGAGCCAAGCATGCATCACCATTCTCTCAATGGCCTAATGTAAATGGTGTTTTGTAGCCTAGACATGTGGCATGTAATTTATGCTGCCATCCAAGAAGACGGAGAAGCGTTCCCTTCCAAAGTAGGGAAACGAAGCTGGTGATCTGGGCTGGAGCACAGACCTTACTTATCAGGAGTGGCTAAGGGAGCTGGGGCCATTTAGTCTGGAGAATAGGAAGCTCAGGGAAGACCTTATACTATCTACAACTACTTGAAAGGAGATTGTAGGGAGGCAGGGGTCATCTCTTCTCTAAATTAACTACCAAAAATAGGACAAGAGGAAATGGCCTCAAGTTGTGCAAAGGAAGGTTCAGGCTAGGTAGTAGAAAAAAAAATCTACATGGAAGGAGTGGCGAAGCATTGGAACAGGCTGCCTGAGGAAATTGTGGAGTCACTGTTTCCAGCAGTGTTCAAGAAATGTGTAGATGAGGTGCTTAGGGACTTGATTTAACAGCCATGGTGATGTGGTGCTGGACTTGATGGTCTTGAAGTCATTACGGATTTATGATTCTATGATCCCAAATACATGTATTTAAATAAAATAATATAAATACTTTGGGGGAAGTTCGGGGAGCTTTTTATATGAATGCAGACAATAATTGTATCTTTTGTAGCTCTCTCCCTTTTCCTCTCCTTCTTCAAATGGAAATGGAAATTCCTTTCTGGATTGTTGACAGTGTGTGGCATTTCAATGAAAAGATTTTTTAACAGTATGTTTTATACCATGCATGGAATAAGTTCTACAAAAATTACAAGACATATGCCAGAAGGTGATATATTGGCTCTATCTCTCTTTGCAGAGATATTTAAAGGATATACATTCTGCAGGTCTAGGATCCGTACCCAGAGAAGTGGGTGCAGTGAATACATGATTTCTCTCATCTCCCCACCCACATCTTAACATCAGTGGAAAAGCCAGTATAGCAATTAACAAACACTTAACTTTCCGATGATTTTCTACAAGTTTACAAAACTCTAAAGCAAAAACATTTATCCCAAGTGGAGCCATATTAGATGACAGTCAAAAAAGTATACTGTCTGAAAAGGTAAACATCTTGTTGACACCAGAATAGCCGTTGATCCATGCTTGTGACAAAACAAATGTATTTTCAACCTAATGTCTATGTGCTTTGCATATATCAAAAAGTATAAGCACTTAGTAATATCTAAAAATAAGAAATCACCCAACCACTTTAATATATGACAGACAAAACAACATTTGCATTATTATACAGGGAATAAACCTATTAGTTTAGTCTCTTGAAAAATGGACCTTCTTTTAATCCTAGATATCTCCCTTTTATTCAGTTGACTGCTACTCTTAGAAATAAATGTTCAGGACAACAATCTACCACTTTGTGCACTACTTTAGAAATGCAAAGGATATGGGAAACCAAGGCTAAATTTATGGTATATATTAAATCTCTAGTCTATCAAACCCACTGCTGCTGTTGTATTTCAAAGCAGGTGTAATGGGACATTTCAGCTTGAAGAACTGCTGCTCATCTAAAGTGGAGGGTGGTTCACCTCTCCTCTTTCTAGCAGGTAGAGTAAGAAACTTTTTACACTGGTTGCAGATTTAAGATAAAATACACTCTGGTAATCTGATTTTAGAGGAGCTAAAAGTTGTTAAGGGAACTCAAGGTTCATCTTAAGGGGTTACCCATGCACAAGTGCAAGTACAACAGGGCTCACCTCCAGAGTGCCAACTTGGCCTTTAAACATATTTTAAACATAAAATATGTTTTAAAAATATTTCAGGCACAAATCCAGTTGTTATTGCAGAGTATTGAATCCATGGCTCCAAAGACAAAGAGTATAAACAAAACCATTGGAAGTGGTAGAGTCACCATCCCTAGCAGCGATCAAGAAATGTGTAGATGAGGCACTTGGGGACATAGTTTAGCAGGCATTGTGTTGAAGGGTTTACAGTTGGACTTGATGATCTTAAATGTCTTTTCCAACCATAATGATTCTATGATTCTATGCATTTCTTTTTTCACTGCCACATTCAACTTGCTCAACCCTAGGTCAGTTTGTCAGAATGCAACAAATCTTGGCCATCTGTCCTCCTCTGAGGAATAACAAGGGCAGCCCATTCTCTACCTTCCTGGCTAGATCCCCCAGTTTGCACCACTGACAGCAACCCTGTCTTTCTCTTTGCTGAAATATGTTTACTGTCCTTCTAGCAACTGTGATTCCTAATTCAGGTTGCAGAAACAAGACATATAACATGGGTTAACTTAATCAATTCCATTCTTAATTGTACTTTCTTCAAAAGGTATTTTTATTTGGATGCTGAGGGTATTTTTATATTTTAGAAGAGCTGATAGAGTTACCCAAATTGGTGCATAGCCCATAAATTTCAAGAGAGGGTTTTGCTGAGAGTACAGAAAACCTTATAGTAAAAAAATAGTTATATTAAAAGTTCTATAGAAAAGAAGTTCTATTTATAACATACGTGCACTGTACCTTGTTGTCAGATAAATTATGCATGGCCCTTTGTAATTAACTTCAGAATAGCGGTCCTGTGTATATTTCCCTTCTATGTCAATGTGTTATTTCAGTGTGTTAAAGTGAATTATTAAAAAAAAAAAAAAATACTTCAAGTTATTAGAGAAAAAAAAATAATTGTTCTCCATAATATGAATATCCCTCTCTGGCTGTGATAATATAATTAATACTTATTTCTAGGAGACTTTTTTCAACTTGTCAGGAGTCATTTTGATCTTCAAAAACAAAGTGACAGCATATCTGGACAACACTTGTAACATTGATCTTGCAAGAAGGCAGAAAATAACATTCCTTGTTGTCCAGATGCAGAAGGGCAGATACCCAGCCCTTGTCTTCTTCCACTATGCCAATTCCTCTAAATTCTCCATGGACAGCTTTTGCCTGCTGCACAATAAATAGGACCAAATTAAGTCACTAACTTAAACCAGAGTTTGACAAGTATCTACACCTAAGCTTTATTTTATTGCCTGAGCTTATAAAGGAATGCCCATGTAAATACACACCTGCCCATTGGTTAGCAAAAGAAGTTCATTAAACTGTATCAGGATCAAGCTCTAGACCTATTTAACTGTCCAATATACTGAAAACATAGGCTTTATTCATTGTAACCTGTGATTATATTTTGCACAGAAAACATAGTTTATAAAATCACAGCTGGTTGAGAGACTAGGTAAAATAATAACATATGCGTTTAATTACCTTAAATGTTTTGATAAAGATTGGGGTTACTGCACATGTGCTCAGAGGTTAGCAAGTCCAAGGGCCGGACTTAGAAGACACACTACAATAACTGATATGGTTGGTCAGAAAGTAAAGGTATTCTGATATATCCTTTTACAAATTAGAAATGTTAGATAAACAATATTCAGTTTAACTTTGCCAGAAAAACACTTCAATAATTATCTTTTTAATGAGCTTATAAGTAAAATATTATGTAAGCATGCAATACAAACGTAAAGTAATAAAATAAGATTTTTGAAAGACATGAGTGAGAATATTGATATTTCATTAACATATGTTTCCTAAGCTTTACAAATATAGTGCAGTTATTTCTCAAGCTGTCGAGAAATTCCAGGTCAAAGTTCCACATTCTCTCTTTAGGAGCTGAGAATATCACAAGCAACTACAATGTCCTGAAAGGGAAGACTATTCCCTGGTCTGTGATTATATAATGATTAGAATCCAGGTCTTCAGGCATATTTAT
This sequence comes from Crypturellus undulatus, assembly GCA_013389825.1. Classification (NCBI taxonomy): domain Eukaryota; kingdom Metazoa; phylum Chordata; class Aves; order Tinamiformes; family Tinamidae; genus Crypturellus; species Crypturellus undulatus. The sequence goes on from VWPW01027489.1 coordinate 223,229, forward strand.
CTATTGGTAATCTTGAAAAATAGGCTGAGGACCAAGTGGGCATGATGAGTGATCTAGCTTTCTCTTTACTGTAAGTGCTCAGGAGAAATAAGATAATGTCTGAACAGAGTAAAAAAAAATGCACAACTATTACGTGTTTAATGGCTATTCCAGACATTAATTCGCTGCGTTCTGGTGCAGTGAATCCAGTATTCTTCATGAACACTAAGTTATTTACTTGTCACTATTAAGCACTCCAAGAGTACTCTAAATATATACATTTGCTTGACTTAGGATTCCATAATCGCTCATTTATTAATTGCTTAAAAGTATTCAAAGCTACAAGGCAAGTTGGGAACATGATGGCCTTAGAGTACAAAACAGTGAAAATGCTTTTTTTAATCTTTATTTTAACCAAATAAATTAGTCTAGAAGTAATAGAACTTTTTTTCTAAATATTTTAATGTTAACTACCTAATTCAGTACCCCAAATCTGTATCAACAGTTTAAAAATATTTTTACTTCAATAAAGTACAAAACTTAATGGATTGTGAAGTTTCTGTATGAAGAAGGAAGATCTTGTTTAAGTGCCTTTACTTCCTATGCATATATTATTTTTGTAACATTTCCACGAGGGATAGATTGAAATAGACTAATGTAATGAAAACAAGATTAGGAGAATTTTCTCTAGCAGATACCTCACTTTATGAAACAGGTCTTGCCACTCAGAAAATCCCCCATAATTCTCTTCATTATGACTGCAGAATTCCCTAGGATTCATTTTTTTAAGGAAACAAACATCTCTAAACCAGTATTCCCCGTATTCCATTTCAGTACATCAGTCGTGTTCATTCAGAAAAACACTATGGCAGCGTGTTTTCTCCTAATTGTTATCCTCAGCAATGTTGCCCTCCATGTGCTTCCAGTCAAAGCTATCAGATCAGGGAAGAAAAAAAAAAAAGACAAAAAGACAAATCTATGCAAATAAAAGCAGCCACCTTAGGATGAGAGGCCTTCATAATATTTTGGGGGAAGCAGAGCCACTAACCATAAGGCAGCACATCCTGGCATTGCTGCTTTCAGTTTGCTCCCTTGGATTTTGAGAACTGAAGGGGAGAAGACAGGGGCTTCCTTAAATTGCAGACAAGAAGATTTTCAGCAGTCACTTGCTTTACCGGAGGTTGTCTTAGAAATGCACAGCAGTTACTACTAGCATTACCCAAGAAATGACTGCCACCTTCAGGAAAGGTTCAGTATTGAATCAGCACGCATCCTCCGCAAACATTATTGAAGTTGTGACCAAAACGAAATGCGGTGGGGGGTAGCTGATGGTGGCAAACAACTTAATGAAATCTTCACGTTCCTCCCCAACAGGTAAAAGAAGGATTTTCCCGCTGAAGCTGCGCGGGGCGGGGAGGCTTTTCCCAGCCCCTCGCCGCCCCCAGGGAGCGGGTGAGGAGCAAGGGCACCTCGGCGGGCGCCGGAACACACCGGCGAGAGGGACCGCAGATTTAACTCTTTCCGCGAGCGCCTCCGCACCGCTCGGCCGCGCTCCCCGCGAGCGGGCGCGGCCCCGCGGCCCCCGGGGACGGCATCCCGGCCCGCTCGCCCCTCGCAGACCGCCGGAGCAGAAGCCCGCCAAGCCCCTGCGAGGTCCTTCCCCACCTCCTCAAGCTACAAGCTGCAACCACTGCAGCTTGCCTCCCAGAGCTGCATTTTATCAATCCGGATCGCAGCGGGCTCACATTGAAAGAGAGGGAAAATAAAGTAATTGACATTAATTTGTTGCTTAATAGAGAGAACTGGGGATACGGTTCCAGTCGCAGCTGTGCTTAGCGAGGGACCACCGCTCCAAGCCTTCCTCTCACTGATGCACACGCAGACTCAAGGGCAGCACAGTCAAGCCAGGAAACGACGCGGCACCCGGCACCTGGCGGGGCCCAGGAGCCCCGCAGGGCGCCCGCGGGGCTGAGCGGCGGCTGCTCCGTGTCCGCGCCGCGAGCGGAGCGGAGCCGAGCCGAGCTGAGCCGAGCTGAGCCGAGCGGAGCGGAGCGTGCCGTGCCACCACGGGCCGACCAAGGCTCCGCTTACAGAAAACACNGGCGCCTGCTGGTGCGCAGGGCCGCGCCAGCTCCGCGGGCTCGAACGCAGCCCCCGCACGCGTCCGCGGTGCCCTTGTGCCCTTGCAGCCGCAGCGCCCGGCGCCGCGCGCCCCCGCAGCCATCCCTACCTCCGTGTCGTACAGCCGTAGGTCCAGGAAATAGGGGTTGAGCAAGGACTCGTTGCGGATCTGATCCATGGCCAGCTGCACGGCAGGCAGCACCCCCCGGCCGATCTTGCTCTTCTGATCCTCCTCGGACGGGCTGAGCGGCATCAAGCCCATGATGGAGATCGGCGTGGTGGCGTTGGGAGGCAGGCCGGCCGTCCCCCGGGCGCTGCCCCGCAGCCAGCCCCAGCCCGGCGGCGCCCAGCCCAGGCACAAGAGCAGGAGCAGCATGGCAGGGCTGGAGGTAGCAGCAGCAGCCGGTCTCCGCCGAGAGGGATGCATGCTGCTTGCCGGGGGAGGAGGAGGAGGAGCAGCAGGGGTGGTAACGGGCAGAGCAGCGGGAGGCAGCCGAGCCCCTCTCACTCCGGGAGCATCCCCCAGCGGCAGCAGACAGCGTGGAGGGAAAAGAGCCGCTTCTCGCCGCTGCCCGGAAGCCCGAGGGTCTTCTCGCTTCGCCCACCCCTTCCCTGGCAATAATCCTTCTGGCAATGGCGCCCGCTCCTTCTCAGGTCTGCCAGCTGCAACCACCAGCAGTAATAAATAAATAAATAACTCCTCCACACTCGTTCCCCACCACTCTCTTTCCTCTCCTGCTGGCAGCACAGCAAGAGAGCGGGACTTGCCTCTGCGCTTCTCTCCTCGCGAAGGACGGAGAGCCCTCAGCCAAGCAGCCCTCAACGAACAATTCCTTCTTCTCTCCTCCAGGAGGGAAAAAGAAAAGGATGCTCCAGGAGAAAATACCGAAGAGCAAAAAGCCGCGATGGGGCGGCGGTGCTAGTGCCGCATTCCCGGGAGCCGCTGCCGCCTGCGGGGGTCTCCGCAGGAGCGGGGGCTGCCTGTGACCGTCCTTCGGTGCTGCGGAGGAGCCGCGGATGGCGAGGCTGGCGCGGGCGGCGCGCACCGGGCTGCGCTGACAGGTCGTCGCCGGCCTCCAGGTGAGAGGGCTTCGGCGCGGGGAGGTGTCCACGCCGCCGCCGCTGCCCCTCTCCTCGGCACTCCTCCCCGCGCCGCCGAGGTGCAGCCACCCGCCGTGCACACGCGTGCCAGCCCCACGCGTGCCAGTCCCCCCCTCTCCCCGCACACACACTGACACGTGCGGCCCTCTGCAGACGAGCTCGCAGTCCCCGGCTCCCTTACGCTTCCCATCACCACCTGCCCTCCCCCCTGCTCCCACAAGACATGCAAACACACCAGGATTGCACCACGCACACATGCAACATGCTCTGGGCAATCAAAACTCAAAGCTGGGTGTTTTGTGAGGCAGAACGTTTCATTATTCTCCCCCCTCCCTCTCAAATTTCACTGGTTTGCTGGTGTGTGGCCCTGGTTATTTCTCCACAACTGCAGCTAGTAACTACAAACAGATTGATGTTGCAACAAAATTTACAGTTCTGCGGAGCTGCAAGAGGGCTCTCACAGTGCTGTTACCAACCTGGGGGAGATAAGTCCTTTTGAGCCCTGCACACACAGTACGCAGCTCTTTCCTAGTTATCTCCACATCTGCAAGCACATCCCACTTTTGTGAAGGCCTTCTGCCTTGCTCCCAGGTGTAGGTTCCCCTGCTCTTGCCAAACATTTTCATACTGCCCATCCTTAACTGTGTTTTGCAATGTCCCTTAGCCGCAGGACTTTAATTTGAAACCTGCTGAGAAAAGCCAGGAAGCAACTCAGGTTGCAGCATATTTCAAGACAGGCAGATTCACAGAATCACAGAATTGTTGAGGGATGTCAAGACTAGTTCAAATCCCCTGTTCAAGCAGGGACACCTACAGTACATGTATTGGGAAAATATAAAGTGCTGGTTAAACTACCCTTTGAACCTTACTTTTTATACATACACATTTTATTCCTGAAGTTAGTCATAGCAAAAAATTGAAGATCAATGAAATACAATTAATTTGTATCACATTCATGTTAGTGACATTTGGGCGATACACTGGAAATAATCTTTATACATTAATAAATTTTATTATCATAATGATCTGACCTCAAGCTAAAAGACCTCTCACCAATAATCTTGTAACTCTCATTGCTTTACATGCTTTACAGACTTTGGAAAGATAGCCAACAGTGTTGACCTAAAGACATCAATAATGAGGCTATCATCACAACTCTTGACACATCCTTTTGTTTATTACTTTGCTAAAATATGTATTTTATATTAAATAATCATTTGTATTATTTCATTTTCTGAAAGGCTGATTTTCATTATGCCTTTATCAGTTTAAAGGGACAGGTACTCTAAGTGATCTTCTCTTACCTATAGCCTAAGATTAATCATTGCATTTTGCTTTTGTAAAATAATTAGTTTTCCTCATTTTGTAGATCTCAGGACTCAATTTTTGGACTCCTTTCCAAAAGCACATCTTCTTCCACCTTGTGTATGAATTTTGTGTTTGTTGTGTGTAGTCTGTCAGCACCTATATTTGAACCTCAGCACCGGCAAGAGCACAGCACTGTACAGGTTGGGGTTTGCCCTGTAGGCAAAAAGGTCAATCTTTTGTCCTTGCAGGGTTGCCTTTTTACTAGAGTTTGCTTTGAATCTATTTGACCTAAAAGCATGCTGTCTTGGCTTTTGTGCATCTGACCTCGCATTACACTAACTTGAAATATGTGCTTTTTAATTGTACTAGTGACCTGTCCAATTCTTTTTGGCACCTGCAAACTTATCACTTTTTTTTTTTCTTTCAGGCAATTAATAATCATTATACCTAGATCAGATCCTCCTACAATTCTAATAGGAGTATCTTAATGAGTCTCACTGGACAGCTACCTACTTTTTTCATCAATAAGTGCCATATTGATTTTATGTAATACTACTTTTAATCAGAATTTCAAATGCTAAATGCTCTTTCACCACGCTCAACCAGATCTGCAACAGATATCAAGTTTATATCTCAAAATCTCTTTCACATAAAATCACACTGAACACTGAGCCTAGTTCTCTCTCTCTTTCCCCCCCTTTTTATCCCTTTTTCTTTCTATTCCTTTTCTATTATTCCTAATTAAGCCCAAGAAGATCACTTCTTGGGATAGGGGATGTACCCTCAGGAAAGTATTCCAGGCTCAAAATGCCGAGAGAGGAAACATGTAAACATGTTAGCCACAAAACAGGCTGTCTAAAACCTGGGGTCAGCCTTTCTGATCTTAATCTCTAAGTTCTCTTTGCTTCACAGGCAGGTTGTGAAGGCTGAATAACAAGAGCTTGGAAGCACTAAGATAATACAGTCCTCAAGGTCCATAAAAAAAATAACTTTTATTTCTCCAGACTGGGGACTTAATAGGAAGAAGTAAATAAGCCATATATTGAACTATATGAGGATTAAACAAAATAAACATTCAGAATCCTCCCTGAGTGGAGACTCAGCCTCCCCAGTATACTAGGGAATAGTTTGTTTCCATATCTTTTGCAAAATGCAAGAAATATTTATGATCATGCAATTAGAGATATTGCGATGTAGATACACTGAAGCTAGTTTTAGACAACTTTATCTGACACTTTTAAATAGTCATTCGCAATTCTAGCAATGCTTTTAATATACATACACACATATGTTTTGATATATACATTCCATTTGATTTTGAAAATCTTGCTGACTTGCTGTTATCAGCAAGTTTCATAGGTTCTATACTTTCCTTATGCATAACAGATCAGACCAAGCCTTACTCAACTATATATCCGGATAACCAATATTTTTTAATGAAATGAAACCTAAAAGAGCTCAAAGCTAGATTTTTTTTATTGTTGGATAGAACCTCCATAATCATTATTATCACTATTATTTTCTTTTAGAAACATCCAGAGTGCTCTACCACCATACAATCTGTAAAGCACATCCTCTGGAATCAAATCTTCTGAAGTAACATGTGTCCGTAAACTGTTATGCTTTAGACTCTCATTTGGTGGTCTACATCAGACATCCTTTATATGTCTTTCTACTTTGCTGGTTAAAATACCAGTCCATCAGCATTATAAATCCTGTTTTCTTTTTTCTAGAATTGAATGTCTCTTCTCCTGTATGCAACCCACTCATTTCAGCATTGCAACTATACCAGCCCTTCCACTATATTTCAGTAATAAAAACTGTATCAGGTATATTTCTTGATTATAATTTAGCTCAGTTATTAGTGTCCTCTTAAATTGTATGCATAATTAACATTTTTTCTCTGTATATTCCTTGGAAGATTTCTTTAACCTCCAGTCCATGAATTTCAGATACAAGTATCTGTACTGCTTGATGAGTCCTTGATAATTTCCTCTTCAGCTGTAAATACCTTCAGTAAGGTCAAGAAATCAAGAAATCTTGGAAGCATTTAGAAGTATCTAGAAGTATTTATCTAAAGCCATATCATTCCTGCCAGTGCTGACTAGTTTCCAACAGGCTTTGTCTATTCATATAAATGCCAGTGAGTAATGGATTGAAAAATAGATTGAAAACTGTTGATCTTGGCACAGTAATTTTAGTAGTGCATATACATACCCGATTGTTTTCCCCTGCTAAGAGGAAGTGAGGGAATGCGGGACTGCTCTAACTGAAACCAAGTCACCACTGCTGGAGGCAGCTGCTGTGGAGGGGAGGTCTCTTAGCCTTTTCTTCTCTTGTCCCTAAAGATTATTTTCACCTATTCTCAGCTAACTTGTCAGCATGATCAAGATTTGCCTTTAATATGAGATAACAGAATCACAGAATCATTTAATTTGGAAGAGTCCTTTGGAGATCTAGTCCAACCTCCATGCTCAAGCAGGGACGCCTAGCATGTTGCACAGGATCACATTCAGGCAGTTTTTGAATATCTCTAGAGAAGGTGACTCCACAACCTCTCTTGGCCCCATTCCAGTGCTCTATCACCCTCAGAGTCAACAAGCTTTTCCTCGAATTCAAGTGAAACTTCTGTGTTTCAGCTTGTGGCTGCTGTCTTTTGTCCTGTTGTTGGCCACCACTGAAAAGAGCCTGCTCCCATCCTCTTGACACACACCCTGAAAATATTTTTATACACTGTGAAAATTCCACTCCCTGCTCTCTCTTCTCTTCTTCAGGCTAAGCAGGCCCAGGTCTCTCAGCTTCTCCTCATAAGACAGGCGCTCCAGTCCCTTGATCATCTTTGTAGCTCTGTGTGGACTCTACTAGTTCCATGTCCCTTTTGTATCGAGGAGCCCAGAACTGCACACAATACTCCAGGTGCAGCCTCAACAGAGCTGAGTAGAGGGGGAAGATCACTTCCCTTGACCTGCTGGCAACACTTCTCCTAATACATCTCAGGATACCATTGGCCTTCTTGTCTACAAGGGCACACTGCTGGCTCATGGATAATTTGTTGTCCATCAGGACCCCTAGGTCCTTCTCTGCAGAGCTGCTTTCCAGCAGGCCAGTTCTCAGCCTGTATGGGTTTATCCCTCCCTAGGACCCTGTGCTTGCTGTTGTTGGACTTCATAAGGTTCCTCTTCACCGATCTCTTCAGCACAGTCTGTAGTCATTCCTCCCAGTTTTGTATTATCAGCAAACTTGTGGAGGGTGCACTCTGTCCCTTCACATCAGTCACATCAGGTGACTGATGAGCACATTGAACAGCATTGGATCCCTGGGGACACCAAGTGCTACAGGCCTCCAACTAGACTGTGTATCACAATCCTTTGAGTCTTGCCATTCAGGTAGTTCTCAATCCACTTTAATCTTACCTCTAAGGATGTTATGGGAGGCAGTGTCAAAAGTCTTGAAATCAAGGTATGTAAGTAACATTCTCTGCTCTCCACTCATCCACCCAGTTCTAGAAGGCTCTAGGGATGGAGGTAAGGTTGACTGTTCTGTAGTAGATTATACAGTTCCCCAAACACTGCCAAAATCCTACAGTTAATTATTCATAAGCATGTATACATAACTGTGCCATCCTAATCATACATTCTCCCTAGACAGCTTTATATCAGCATGTCAGAATACAGTCCAACTTCAAATTAAACTCTAAACCTAAATACTTAAAATAAAATTAAAAGACCAACATATTTTGAATTACTAATCCAGTAGTATCACTTTGTAATTGTCAATGTTCTCATACATAAGCAATTCCATCGGTCCCTATCTTACCAGCAACCATGAATTTCTCCTTCAAGCAAATCTCATCACTACCTATAAACAAAAATAGAATAGCAGAGCAATCCAGAATATCGTCATACCATGCTGACCTCTGCAAGGACAGATGCAATGATGACAATTGTTTGTGCAAGCTATAGCAGCCCTCCATCGTAATGGTGCAACCAAGACTCCATGTAGAAAGGTTTTAGTGATTTTGATTGTTTGTCATAAAGAAAGTTCATATTCTGGCTTTTGGCGAAGGAAGAATCCAGTAAGTTCTTGCCTATGTTGAAGATCCACCATAATAGAATGATGGGAGAGATGTGAATTCCCAAAGATATTATTACGCAGATACATTGAAGCTAATTTTAGACACAAAAATAACTTTTAAATCTGACACTTTGGAATACTTCATTTGCAACCCTAGTCATGCTTTTAATATACATGCACACATATGTTTTCACATATACATACATATGTATGTGTTTATACATACAGTTATATTTTGCAAATCCTGTTGATCTGCTGTTATGAATGGAGAGATATGAATTCCAAAAGATCAGCAAGCCTGATTAGTACTTCAGATCCCAATGTTTCACTTTTTGGGTAACATATTCAAGTAAATTTACTTAATGACTAAAGACTCCTCACACACCCTTGCATATTCCTCTCACAGGGCGTGTTCAGCATTGAGCAGAGAGAACAGGGAAATTACTGTGCATTCTTTAGTTATGTAATTTTTTTTTCTTTTTTTTTTTTTGTCTTAACCCTTTGTAGCTTAACTGTGGCAAGTATGTTTCATGTATAGAGAGATCCAAGAAAGATCAGAAGAGAGGGAGCAAAAGTAACACTGAATAACAAGGGATTGTGCTAATCTTGTATAATGCCTAAGAAAGGGTAGAAGTAATCAAATGGGCTATATTTACAACCAGCCATTGAGGAAGGAATTAAAATGTATCTGAAAGAAAAAAATCGTCTCTACACTAGAATTTGCACATTATATATGCTGGCACTTGGGACAACTTGGTCAACTGATCTGCACTCTCTGTATTGAAAAAATTGCTCTTTCTCTTTTGGAGCAGCCTTAAAGTACAAGGTCTTCAGAAAGACTGTTGAAAATTCCCTGCTTGGTCTGCCACTATCCAATTATTTTATGATCCAGTTGTCATTATGCTTGTGTTGCAAAAGTTCTGTTTTTGTGTCTTCCTCATACAATTAGGGTTAAAGGGGAAAAGAAGAGCGAGACTCTAAATAAAGAGGAGTACTAAGTGGGACACCTATTAGTCCTTTTTTCAAACCAAGTGGAAAAACTGTATTTTTCAGAGAGAATCTTAAGAAGCCAGACCAGGTTGAGTATTGATTTGCAAATGAGCCCCTCCAGTTTTTCCTTTCTGAGGCACCCAGACCCTTCTCAACAAAGGAGGAGTCCCAACTTTACTAAGTGTTCCTCAGCCAGTAATGCTGAAGTCCCACAAAGGAGATGAAATCGTTCACTGGTAAATCACTGGCTTGACTGAGTTCTCTGCCCTTTGAAGAGGAAGCCAGACCTTAATGCAATCTTATTGGGTTGAGAAGAAGGAAAAAAGGTAGGCTATAAGATCAACAGTGTAAAACATCCATTAAAGCTTGTATATGAACAAAAAGCTGCTGCTGTCAATACATGAAGTGACTGCTTTTTTAACAGAATATATGTGTGTTTGTCTAGTAAATATTCATCTCAGGCCTGCAGATTTGCTAGTATATGTAAAGAAATGCTCAGTTTCAAGCAACTATAAGCACAAAGAACCAGTACGTTCCTCAAAACAAGTGCAGAGTGGGAAGATGTATGAAAAAAATGGCTTCTACTTACTAAACACCACCTGCATACTACCACCTAAGGATAAAATCCTGAAGATCCAAACCTAAGAACATTCTCAGAAGTCACTGACAGTTTTGTCTGCCATTTTAATATAAGTTAGATTTTCATTAACTTATTAATGCAATTCAATCAAAAGTCATGAAGGCAAAGCAGAAACAAACCAAATCTTGCTGTGTTGCTGGAGTTCTAACAAATCCCTCATGCAGACACCCAGTTTTGATTTGTGGTTCCATAAACTCAACACAGTTGCTGCTAGCAGGTGAACAAAAGCACTAATGAGTTCAATAAAAGGAACTTGAGAGATAAAATAAAGTTGTTTTTCCCCAAGTTCTGCAAGTATCGGAGCCTAAGAGATCAAAGAAATGGCTAAAAGAAAACCATAACTATAAGAAAAAAAAAAAGACAGTTGTAAAGACAGTTGCTACTCTGAGCACAAAATATTTTATTGCTTCTAACATGAGTTTCATTAATCTGGATGCCAGAGACAGAATTGTGAAGGTGCTTACAAAAACCATTCAACCTACATGGTTTTATAAAGATCTTGGAAGAACCTTACATATGCAACCCCTACAGGAAGAATCTGTCCCCTCCTCTATGATCATATAAATAGACAGGCCAAAATAATGTTTGGCTAATCTTTGGCTATGTGAATTCAAATAAAGGATTGTATACAGGAAACAAGAAGACAGACAAATAATGAAAGAAATCCAAAATTAACCCAAACAGATACCAAGACTTCCAGAGGAAATAAAAGAGAGTTTTAAATTTTTGTGCTTTAACTTGTAAGCATGCTTCCAGTTGATATGTATAAAGGAAACTTCATTATGAGTTGAAACTCTTTTATCAACATTGTAATTATGATGGTTAAAACATCTATGTATACACTACTTGTGGAGTCTCCTTCTCTGGAGATCTTCAAGACCCGCTTGGATGCAGTCCTGTGCCACGTGCTCTAGGTGGCCCTACGTCATCTAGTCCAACCCCCCTACTGCAGGGGGGTTGGACTAGATGACCTCTAGAGGTCCCTTCCAACCTTAGGCATTCTATGATTCTATGATACTTGTCCGATGAGGTAAGGCAGATCCCATGTACCTCAAAAGACAACTTTGGTACTAGTGCAGATGAAACCCCATGTTTTCAGCAGGAATGTATTTACTGACATAAACAATTTACTCAGAAGAGGTGTTGCCAGAGAAAATGCAAGTTACAAGCTTGAAGATAATTCTTATATTATTTGTAAAATATGTCAATTCATTGCAAATCTATTTTTGTTTCTATATTCATTTATCAAACGTGAACCATTTAAGCATTTGCATTTTAACTGCAAGACGGTGATATGTTTAGATTCATTTTCTCTAACTAATTTTGAAACAAACTCCTACTGTTAGAAGAATTATTGCCAGGTCTGATCTTACAAGTTTTATACTTGTACAACTTAATGTTAAAACAAACTATGCAGCCTGGGATATAATTGCAGGGTGAGATCCAATTAGTTCTTCCCAGAGCCTCACAATTAAATACTGTCATCTTATTTGACAGATGAGAAAAATCCCCATTTTACTCCAAGAACATCCTTAAGCACTACTAGAAACTCACCAAGTGCTATGAACATCTGAAAACATCACAATATTTAATGTACAGTATTGTCAAGCATGTGCAATCAGCATGCATCTAAATTGTTATTTGTGCAAAAATATGAGGACCTACACCCTGCCTTCACGTGCAAATCCACACTATCTTCAGTGAGGGTTCTGGGTAGTTGCATAGGGCAGAATCTGGCCTATATTTACTTTCTTCATATTTAAAAGACAAAAAGAATTATTAACTAGTTTCTCTTAAAAAAAACCACACAATTGCAGAATGTTTTAGTAGAAAAATAAACATTTTAAAGTTATTGACAGGTAATATTAGTGCAATTATTTTGACTGCCATACTTTGACTGCCACACAGTAGATTAAAAAATATATTGTCGCTTGTGAAAAGAACTAAAAACATTTTAGAAACAGTTATGTAGCTGCCAGAGAAAAGAGTGCTTAGTGCCTTTTAATGCTCCAGAGTTCAACACTAGTAAACCAATTATAGTTCTTTTCATACAAAAATATATCAACTATGTAATTTACAAAAGGGTGAAGAGCTGCTGACTAGAAAGGTAGTATTTTCATGTTTGGCTATGTACTAGATGATGATGATATCTGGATCAAATTCGTTCTTTGAAGAACCATTTTTGGTATTCTGAATCAGTACATGGTCGTAATAGTGGTGCTGGATTACCATTGTAAGCGTTTGACTCTGCCTGTAAACACTTCTGGGTTTGTACATGAAGTAGAGTGCCATCCTACAAAAGATGAAAATAATTTTTATCAGGTCTGCATTTTAAAAGTAACTGAAAACATTCATAACAAATATGTATCATACATACCCTTATCTTGGGGCTTTGCAGTGAATCTAAATGGTTAACATAAGCCTCTCTGAAACTTTATCAAAGACTTTTAAACTTGCACTTCACTTTACAATCATGTGTCTTGACATGAGTTTATAAAATATTTGCTAACTTTACTCACTTTAATTCCTTTTGTTACTGTATCACATCACATATGAATATAGAAAAACAAAGCTGAAAACAAGCATTAGGTAAACTTACCTAGTTATTGCCTATCTTTTAAGCAGAATTTAAATGTGGTTAGATAATTGCAGATGTTGCGTATACGCTTAGCAAAAATGCGTTTTGTCTTTAGAAGATATATTTTTAGTGGAAAAGCAAAAAAAAAAAAAAAACCAGCATTAAAATGAAATATGTCATTACGAAGTGATCAATTTAAATATTTCCTTTTATTCTGTATTGTCACTGTGGCCTTTAGACTGGACTAGATTCAGTGAAAAGACAGAAGTTTTCAATTTACTTTGCCACCAATTTCCCAAAGTATATTCTTTAGAACTAACTTCCTTTGTGACAATACCTAAGCATAAATTTATGAACGGTGGAATATGTAGAATTTACATATATTAACTAGACGACACATTTAAATATTTTATGTGTATTTAAATACATTATGTGTATTATACCTTTTCTCTCTGTTAAATGATGCCCAAGAACTTGACCATGGCCATAACTTTTCAAGTAATTTGCTTTCTCTCATGCATTCACAAACTCCTCCTGAGACCAAAATCTACTAAACACAAGGTTTTCTAGGGTCACATTCTTTTATTTCTCCTCTTTGGGGACAGGCACTGAAGAAGAGAGGTATAGATTTGTTGACTCCTCACACAAGTAAGATCCATCCCATCTAGGGTTAGGAGTGAAAAAGGTATTTTTTGATAAGGCATCAAGTTGCACAAGCTGACTGCATTGCAGAAAAGCTCAGACAGTCCTTCTAGTGCTCATGGGGGATCAACAGGAATTATTTGCAGATGACAAGAGAAAGCTTCAAGAAAATAGGGAAGAGTAGCAATGAAGCATAAAGGTAAGATATCAGGGATATATGGAGGTATAAATACTTCGGGAGTAAGAGAAGGCACTGCACGGAGAGCAAAGGAAGACCAGTGCTGGGGAAAGGGAATGAAAGCATCGAGGCCCTCAGGAAAAGACAGGGGTGGGTTGTGGGAAACAAAAAAGCATCCCAAAGTCAGGAGCAGGTGAGGAGCAGAAGACAAACATATCTACAAACTCGCTCAGTTCCTCTGAAGTTAAGAGGAGGTGTTTTCCTTCTTTCTACTCCTTATATGTCTAGGACTTCAAAAGTGCAGTGCTGTTACTCTGTTGTTCTATGTGAACCGGTCAATACGAAAATTTCATGAGTGTAAATTTATTCCAGAGATGTAGGCCTATGGAAATAATGCTCCAAATGCAAAAGTAATTATGAATTGCATGATGTGTAGGTAATGAAGTTTTTTGTGAATGAAGCTTTTCCTCCTACATACATATATATATACATACACACACACACACATATATACATATATATACATATATATATATATGTATATATATATTCCCCCACACACCCTGTTTCCCCCATATCAACCAACCAAAAGCAAAGCAGGGACACTTACCTCTCTGAAAATAAACTTCTGATTTTCAGGAATACTGTGAACATTTTCTTCACACAAGTGCATAGTCAAATAGTCAGTTCCTGAATCAACTGCTGCACAGGCTTCTGGCTGCCTCGTGTTGTAACGTATTTCATTATGGGATGTATATTCAAAAAACTACAAATCCAAGAGAATAAATAGGACAAATGCAATTTCATATGTACACAATAATGCATTCATAAGAAAAAAGGGCTTATTAAACCTACTATAATTAATTTTACATAATAAATTTGCTACGGTGGAGAGAAATCCTGCAAAAAATATTCAAAGAGGCTTTGCTACTATATGCTTACTATGTTACAAAAAATAAAAATCTCACCACGTTGCTCAACTCTGTCAGCACCCCAAATGTATGAAAAAATGAACTAGAAAGCAGATGTTCAACATTAGAGGACCTATAAGACTGTAAGATATTACTTTCACATTCTATATTATCCTGAAAATAGGACAGAAACCAGTTTATGGACTGACATTAAGCCTTTTGAATTCAGTCATCACAAAGCAACGTCTCTTAATTAATTAAGGAGTTCTTCACTGAACAGTTCAAAGGCAGTTTTGTTAAGGTTCATTTCCAACTACAAAATACTCAAGGTGCACAGTGACGATCATTTCATTATATTAAGTTTTAAGATACTGTTTAGCAAAGCAGCTAGAGCTACTTTGAAAAACTTGAGCAGAACTTTTAACAAAGACTGTATACTGATCTTGCTGCTTGTACAATATTCTACAGAGATGTCCTGAACATGCTTTAAAGCATCTTTGCTCCCTGTAACAATTATGGTTGAAGACTTCCTTGAAATTTTTGGAAATCTGCCAAAATTTTGGAGTTCATTAAAAAGAATGGTAAGAGTTTGAGAGATGTTTGTATTTAGTATCCTTGTGAATAATTTAGTGACTATAGTTCACGGATGTGTGTTTAGAACTGATTTAGATTATACTCAGTAGAAAAGAGTTCTATACACATCAGATTGCTCATTAGCCGCAGCTAATGTATTAATGGAAAGCAATAAAGGAACAGACTTGAGGAACAAAAGAAATTCTTTTGTTTCTCCCCCTGGAAATGGAGAAAAAAAGCAGCAAAAGGTGCTGTATGCTTCTGAACCATTGTATAAACTGGAAGGAAACACAGGATTATCCTCAACAATCATCAGTTAATCAGCATTGAAAGACAGCCTAGAAATGGAGTTACAATATATAATAGGACCATAACATTTTAAGGATGCCGGCTGTCAAGTTACAGGTGTAGAACTCTGTTATTGATTAAACTGATACTGGTGCCAATTTTGCCAGCTTGTAGAGTTTTGGTTTTGTTTTCCTAACAATGTAAGTGACCCCAGAACTAACCATGAATGATGGTGACATCATTCATTCATCAATGCCAGTCAGCTGTCTAGGCACTGATTTTAAACTTAGGATTTGTGAATAAAGATAAGGCTTCACTTCTGTTCCTTTGTCAGGAGACACTGCATCTCAGCATACTTTCTGCTGCTACTTTTATAAGGTGACAGCTTGTTCATTAGTATTTAAAAGTAATTAAAGTTAATTCTTTGTAGCTATTTGTATTTGAATATCACTGAAAGTCTGCAAGTTGCTGATTATACCAGATGTATTGAGTAGCTGAAGCAGCTACTAGGATGAAGCATTTATTACTGCTGACATCTTTCTTCAACTGCCTCTTAAAGATGTGGCATCAGATTTGGGAGCAGAAGAGCTAATAAAATGGTTAAACTCTGGATAACATTACAGATCCGAATTATATTATTAACAACCAAGCATTCATGCCTCCTTGCTTAATGAGCATTATACAATTATTTACCATATATTGTTTTAAATGAAACAAGCACTTCAGACTTCAGTCATTTAAAGCTTCAGTAATACATGAGATAATTCCCTTCCTCCTCAAAAGATAAAGAATTCTTTAGCAGTATTCCCTCGACGAAAGACAAAGGCTGCATGGAAAGCACACATTTACAAAATTGATTTGTGGGCCAATATCTAGTGGCCTTATTGCATTTCTTTCTTTCAGAGAGCTGGTAGATTCCCTTAAGTGCCACAGGGAAACATGATGAGGCCCTTTACTAAGCTGTCTACCATTTCTGGGAAACCTATGGGATACGCCCCAGCTGCATCAGCACTCTGTGGTATAAGAGATGGAAGATTTCTGCTACTTCACCAGGCCCTGAAACACTCTCCATATGCCTGGATATGGCGCTCTGCAGACAGAAGGGAGTTTGCACTTTACAGGTACAAAATGGGTGATATAACCAGCAACACAGTTACAAGGTCTGCCACAGAAAACATGATGGCAAAGACCTCCATTGCCTCTCCCTGCTTGCGTAGAATTTATCAGCCACAGATGCAAAGACTACCATGAACCAATCCCTTCTGTCCTAGTTCCTAGCCATTTAATAACCTAAATTGAAAAGTCTTTACTTCTGGCCTACCTGGATCAGATGCTTACACAAAATATTACTGGCCTAAGGCGCAATGTTTTTTTTATTTTCTCCTTTTCTTCCACATATACTCAACTTCTATCCCTACATATCCTCACTTTTTGTTGTAATGAGCACGCTAATTTTAAATACTCCACAGCTAGTTTCTTACTGCTTACACAAAAGCAATTCAGGGACTAAAGAGACACCTCTCACTGAGGCTATGACATCGCACAACTGGATTCAAATGGACACAGCAACTATTCAGTGTGGACCGTAGACAGTTTTCCAGGAATGGTTTTACTTACTAAGGCATAAAATGGGCACATGTGCCGGACATCATAAATAATCAAGAGCCCAGAGCTCTCTCCTCTTGGCACAGTGCACAGGTACTCAGAGGGCACTTTAGGCAGATAATTGCTTCCAGTGAAGAAGAGCTTTTGGCATTGTCCTCTACCTAACCACCCACCCACGCTCAAGCAAAAGGAGGGGTGTACTGGAGTGTAAGATACTTATGCCTGACCAAGCTAACATTCACTAAAATATCACACTAATTCTTCAAAATATCTTGGAGAATAACTTTAGTGAGCTGTACTCTGGAGAATAAACTTCATTCCCTTATCCTATGAGATAATGTGAATGTGCAGCAGTGAGTACTATTGGAGGAAGAAAGTAATGAATGGTGAAGCAAACATCACAGTTGGAGGGAGAGATGAGGAGGGAAAGACTAGGGGAGAAAAAATGGGAGATAGCCAGGAAAGAAAAGACAAAGGGCATGACATGACAGACCAGGCACAGAGAGAAACTGCTGGGATTAATACCTGGGAGGAAAGATGGAGCAAAGCATTAGAAAAGCAGCCTGGGAGCCAGCTGGCATGGCAGAGAGAACACTCACTGCATGGAGAGAAGAAAGTAGGGCTGAGACACACGGTACAGAGGAGCTGACTGATGTAAAATTCTGTTATAAAGCTGTACAGGGTAAAGAGTTGAGTGACAAGAGCACAGGCAGGAAAGGAAGAAAGACTGGGATCAGGATGGTTAATCTCTTTCAAGGATGAAATGGCAGTTAAGGGCTGCCTGTTATCACAGAGCATTTTCAAAATTTGGTAGTAAAGTGACCTGTTCTTCTGTAGCACTGACGTAACCAGAGGTTGACAAACTTGTTGCTGCCATCAGTTCCTAAAGGAACTGTGGTGGACCCGCACAGGTGAGATACGACTGTTTCTGGCCTGCTGTTATCACCTGAACAAGGAGCTAAAAAATTCACCAAACTGAGAATGGTCTCCTGCCTTTTAGAAATAGCACTGCATGGGGAAGGGAAGCAAACGGAGACATGTTCTGCTAGAAAGTTTCACACCTATTGTGAACCAGCACACTCAGGAATACAGACTCCCATTTCCCTTCACATCACATGTGTGCTTCTAGATCTTCCCACACCCTCAGCGCCTGTTCATGTCCACTTTTCCTCTTACAGCTATTATGTGTCACCCCTGCTTCTCTTCCTTCGCTAGCTTTTGGCTCAGCTTCAAAATACTTCCCGTTCGTACTGCTCACCAGGCACCAGCATAGGGAGCACTAATTGCATGAGTTGGAGACCATCATGCTTGCAAGCCTGGTGCTGTCACAGGCACTTCGATACCTCTCACCAACAGAGGTGCAAGAGAATTAGTATTCAGTGGTGTGATAACTTTGCAGTAGACTAGCAGTTAATCTTTTAGTGCTGGCTGAACAAAGAAGAACTGTGAAAATGCCATCTATTAAGAACCTTTTTGAATAGCAATGGTATTTCTGCTTTCACTTTTTATCCAATGACATATTTTGGGGGGAGGTGGGTGGAAAGGTTAAAATTTAAATGAACTTTCTTGTCAAAGACAAAAATATTCTACCTCTTCCCTCTCTGAAATCCATAAAGTAATAAAAAAGTACCTAAAAAAAAGCATGTGTTAATGAGCAGGTAATCCTATAGAAAAATGTTCTTAATCTAGGAAAGCAACTGAGATAAGGAAGTGGTTAACTATCTTATCTGATTATTTATATGGCCGTATGCCCACTTTGGGCAGGGAACTGAACAGAGGCAGGAAAATAGGTTGGGATGGTTCATTTGGCTTTAATGATGCATGATGATTCTCTTCCTCTCTCCTTCTGCCTTTACTGCCAGGACAGAAATTTTAGGAAAGTTATTTAAAAACTCTTATTTAGGTTATTTAATAAACTGAAAAATAGCACTAAATAATAATATTACAAAAAATGATATTTCCACTCCTTAGTGGAACATTTCCACTACTACAATAAACTTGCTGCTAGAAACACATCTACTTGCTGCTAGATTCGAAACACAGTACATTGTCAAGTGAAAAGCAATTCATGTTAGAAACTTTCTCTTTAATACAGGCTTGGTTTTCACTCCTCTAGCTTTTATATTTTTTTAAAAGCAGAGGTGAGTTCAGAAACTGCATGGCTATCACACATGTTGTGCTTTTCTAAAGCTGTTCTTTTCTAAAACAAAAGTTTGGATATATTTCCTAAAAAAGCAGTCACGCCACCCACAGTTATGGGTGGCTATCAACAAGACTTTACTACCTAAAACCAAGAAAGCCAAAATTAAAGCTTTATAAAGGATCCATCCTGACCTAGCAGAACATTTATGTAGGACAAACTGCAGAAAAAAATATCATCCTGAACCTCCTATGCAGTCAGCCAAACACCAAGAAGAAAAGGCACAGGCAGATCAGGCGAGGTTTGCAATGTTACTGCAGCACCTGGAAGATGGGCAGAAGTGGGTGGGTGTACTGTCCTGTCCAGTTAGCCATATCACTGCACTGCACTGCCACGCTATTAACCCTTGCCAGCAAGCTCTGTGGAAAGGCATGATTAAGGTTCTTGTGGCTTCCCTGTTACAGGTAGAGACATTTTCAGAACCAAAAATGTCTGATCTCAGGATATACTAGTATTAAAAACATCCAGTGGAAAAATCAAATAGAGATCTAGTTGTAAGATCACCTTACCACAGCAATGCAGTCCCTCGGTGCTGGAATGCTTTTTACCATACCTTTTACAATATAATAATAGCATTAATCAAAATGAAAATAAAAGATGAATCTTACCTGATTTTGTCCCATGCCATGACATGGGTACAATATAACCCTGTGTCCAGTTACTTCATGTTCATTTGGAGGGTTATAATCAAAACAGTTGTTCTCCATTCCTCTGTTCCTCAGCTAAAACAGAAGAGTATTTTAAAACATTTAAAGTGCTTTACTTCTAAAATAAGGAGGATTGCACTGCAATCACTTTACACCCATACTGCTGGACTGGGAGGCTTGCATCTCAGAGCTAGAAGAAGTGGTTTGAATGAATTACCATGGGGATTAATTAAAATGGGAGCAAATAAATCAAAACTGGCATGATAGTCCCAACTGAGGACACTGAACCAGCCAAACTTGATGTGTTTCCCTAGGAACGTGAGTGAAGCAGGTAGGAACTATGAAAAGCTATGCTGAAATGCAACAAGTCTTACGCAAAGTGAGAGGTGCCTTTTATGTCATGTCTTTTATTCTCTGCATCCCTCATTTCAATTTACTTGTTCAATATTCTCATAAAAAAAGGCCTCATCTGGCCACTATATACTCTATACACTCACTTTATTAACATTCTTGACACTCACTATACTAACATTCTTTTCTGCCGTTTAGACTGTGAAAAGAAGGCATTTTGTTTACCTTCATAATACCAGTAAAGAATCACATACAAAAAATAAGAAAGCAATCATTTTCTATGGATACTTTTAAACATATATCACAAGATTATATAAACAAAACAGAAAAAATCTCATGTTTCCACATTCTGCTTAAAGAAATGTCAACCTGAAGCCATACCAACTTAAAAATGGATTTTTTTGGTGGTATGTGCAGACCTATTCCTAAACATATATGGTCTTTATTCCAGCAGTGCTCTCTTAGTTTGTCATATCAGACATTTGTAGATGCTCTTTTATATGCACATACAACTAGTAAACCTAATAGATGCTGAATATCTCTTTTGTGGAGATACTCAAGTACTAATCAGATAAATGATCTGGACTGAGATGAAAGAATTTAAATCAATACCACAATCCTATCTCAATACCTCAATGTGCATAAAATCACCTGCTACCTCTTCCAAGACAGAAAATAAAAGGTATGAAAGAATTTGTTAAAGCAATACTTTCTTCTTGTTAAATGAGTGTAGACAATTTAAGTTCCTTATACTTACAAAACACTACCAAAATAACAATAATTCATTCATGTCTAAAAATATCTTTCTCGCAATATCTACCATAAACAAGACAAAATAAAGAACAAATTTTCTCTATGACTTACCTTACTTTTTTTCTGAATGCTGCATTAGAGAAACAGAAACAAGAAAAATTTTGATCATTTTGTCATTAAAATACACTGTGATGATATACACTTTCTAAAAAGTGATGGAAGAGTCCCTAAATTGCATTTTTATGCATATTTTCCTGTGCTGGGCATCAGATCTCAAGGTCTAGTCAGCAATAATCTTGGGTACCAATCTAATCTCAAGTGGCACTTCTACAAATTCTAATGAAGTTGTAAAGGTTCCTCCACCCTACAGGAGGCTCTTTTAGCATCTGATACCTCTGAGAAGTTGTAATATTGTGCATGCAATAGCCTTTTTAATTACATATCTTTAGTCACATAACTGTCTTTGCATGTGTGCCTCTACATAATACCATATTAACTAGGTAATTTATAAAAGGATCCCTTTCATGTCTTAGCAGAAGAAAACTATTCATATTTTTAAAGACAGGAATATCTTTTTTATTCTTCCCCCTCCCTGCCCCTTCTCTCCCCCACTTTTCCTTTATGGAACGTTATATCAGGCCAACCCAAAGATGACCGAGCATTTGGAAACTCCTTTAGGATGAAACTCCTTTCATCCTAAACTTCATCCAAACTTCCTTAGGAGGAAACTCCTTTAGGCCTTGGGAAAAAACAATGAAGGAAGCTGCTATTTAAAAGCTCAAGTTTTTGATCTCCTGACTGATTCAATCAATCAGAAGCCTTTAACGATAGGTGGTGAGAAGATCTAATGGTCTATCAGCTTCTTTTTTCACATCGATGTGGTACATCAGCTAGAAATTGCCTAAGAAAACTTCCCATATCAGAACATAATATGGTGAGCATAATATGCTCTCAAGTGATCAAACTGACAGAAAAGCCCTCATTTTTGTGTCTATGTTGTCCTTTAAAAGCAATTTCGATACAAGTTCAAGGACCAATTTTTTGACTGACCAGAATCACTATCCTCAGATGCATGCCCTGAAGACCAGCTGTGCTTAATACACCTTAGAAAGGAAAGGAATGCTGAATATTCCCCTGCTTTACAATGATGCATGCAAAGATCATAGCGCTGCCTGATTCCTCCATCTTTACGTGCTTTCACGATGCCGCAACATCACAATATTAAACACATATGATAGCTCCAGGTCTACCAAATGCCTGGAACAAAGTCACTAGAACCAACTTGGTGTTAATTAATAGAACTTGAAATCAGTCCCTCTTGATTTTCATGATGACTTTTGGAATTAGGAGAATCCAAGTAATGACCATAACGTCATTGACAAGGTACTCTGTGTTATACTAATCGTTTTTGTTTTCACTGTTCTCCAAAAACCTAACTGTAATTCCATAAATCTGTCTTTTGAAATTGAACATTGGAAATTGCTATTTCTACTTCTTTTTCCCCTTGTCATTCTTTGTATTATCATCTGACACTGGCAGCTTCACAGCTATTGAATACTCGCACCACTTCTAAGGTAGCTCCTCTTTCACTCTGGTTCTACTTTGTCTTTCTGTGAATAAACTCCTACCACACAAAGAGCATCACAACCATTTTTGTTTCAGACCTTCTATGTATGTTGGCATACCTTTCACTTTGAAAGGCTGGATAATGCTGCTTTTCACTGCTTTACAGATGTTAATCCGTAGAGGACATTTGACTATTCAGTTCATCACATTGCACAAAGAAATAGAATAGTTTATGTCTTTTTCCTGTTGTTTCATATTTCTGCTATCTCCTGTTGAGGATTTTCTACTTCCTCTTTCTTGTAGAAGCTTTTTGCTGATACTCAAACTGCTGACATTTGCTTTCAGTATCCCAAAGGAACTATATAATAACATAATATAATATTAATAAATATCAATAGTTTCTCCTTGACCTCATACTCTCTCTTTTGAACCATAATTAATCAAAACCTCACCAGGGTGCCCTTTACCAGACAGCTCAGATGCACCACAAAATATGTTTTAAAACTGAGTTTATCAGTTTTCACCATCATGATTCAGATAGACTAAGCAACATAGAAGTTTTATTTCCCTTCAAATGTAACTTCTGTTCCTTTTCCTCAAGAAAAGAAGAAAAAAAATATAAATTCAACTCAAAATAGACACTGCTTGTATAGCTGTCCAAGGCACTATATGGCTTTAAAAAGGCACATGCCTTTAATAAAGCCCAAGGGAGGAGACAGAGCATGCCTGCGCTTTTGCGCAGTCAGCTGAGGTGCTCTGAGGTGAGAACAAATTCAATGCATGCCCATTCAGGGCGCCACCTGCTCTACCTGATGAATACCTAGTGAATACCAAGCATAGATGTATTTCTAAACAGACATCTGATTCATAAGCCACTCATGAGATCCCTTCAAACACAGAGAAACTTAAGGTAGAAAGGACAAGGGAGACACATAACGTAGAAAGAGCTGGATGCCTTTTGTACAACAGTCCACTAAATAGAGCACTTGTTCACTGGAGAGTGATCAGGATTTGCTTCCCACTTCCCACTGAACAGCACAGGATAGCGTAGCCCAGGACAGGGGCTCTGTCTCATATGCTGAAGTTTGTCTACTAGACATACAAACATTGCAGTTTCTATCTGATGTTATTTGGCTTCTGCTCTAAGTTAAAAAAAACCCTGAATCATCTATCTCCTAGACCTGCTTAAGCATGTCTCAAAATGTCATAATTATTGCAATATTGGCCTTAATATATGACATAATAGAAGAAATGAATTAGGTTTTGAACTTCATAATACTGTTCCAATGCTAGAACTTGTATGCAAAATTCTAAGTTTAAAAAAAAAAAAAAAAAAGCTTTTCACAAAAGAGAACACTTAAGAGTACTAAAGACATATTAATAATACCATTCTATCAAAGTATGGTTTCATTCAGATAGCAGATTGAAATTAGCATTGAGAAATGCCACATTCTGGTTGCTAAATGGTTTTGGAATAAAATATACTATTTTTGCTAGTAAAAAAAGATATATCACCTCCCTCATTTCTAGGCCTCTGTCAGTCTACAAAAAGGCAACAAAATGCAATAGCTCAGACAAAAACATTTAAACCGCTGTATGTTTTATGCTACTAATGTTTTTAGGAAACCAATTTTATTATATGTATTAAAATTTATCTATGTACCTAGAAAAACTTGTCAGCACAAGTATTTCTCAGTACATGATACTGAATTCTACTCAATAATTTCTTGCACTTATTTCAACTTCTGGTTGACCTACGGCTAATTTTTAGGCAGATTTTCAATTTCAGTTTAAAGATGTTCAAGGGAGGGAGAAATCCCTTGGCAATCTCTTTCAGCAATTAAACAGCCTTATACTAAGCAGAGTTGTTAACAAAGCCAACACTTCTAAACACAGTATTTTTATGAACTAAAAAGCTCTGTGCTGCTAATGCAAGAGTTAAGAGCAAGATCAATGATTCACTGATGTTGGCAGATGTCACTTGATGTTTGCACTTAGAATATAACTGTATTCTAATCACATTTAAAATTCTTCCTACCAAAAATGGTGTATTCTCTTTATGCTCACAACTAGATGACAGCATCTAAGAATTATTTATAGATAAACATATAGAGAAATTACCTAAATTACACTGTAGATAACCCAAGCAGCTCTGAACAAGAAGTATTATTTCTATGTACTGTCAATACCTTTCTTAAGAATGACACATGCTGCTAATCTTGAAAGAAACTACACAAATCTCTTCCCCTTTCCAAAATATTGAAACTCTGCTACCAGCACAGCCTAGGTTTTATTTTGCAGGATGAAGGACAGGGATGGAGAGGAGAGTAAAATTACTGAAATGCTGTTCAAATCTTATTACTTCAATTCTCTGACTTTCTCAGTTAACAATCTAGCACAGAAGCAATGCTGTACCACAGTCTATTCCAGTTACCGGACAGTGGTGCATATTTAACTGTCATGCCTGTGATAACATAAAGGTACCTGTTTAAGTGACAGCTCAAAAAAAAAAAAAAAAGTGGAACAGGGTGGCATCTTAGAGGTTCCTGTCCCACTGCTGACTGATGCATTTCCCTATGAGAAATACAACTTAGAGAAACTGCAGCATTTTTATCTTAGGCTTTTTGTTAGTGTTGTTGTTCAGTACACAATGAAGTTATTAGGGAAGTCTGTGGGGTTACTGTATGCATTACAATGCCCTTTTTTGTTGTTTATTTGTTTGTTTGCTTTGTTTTTCTCTCCTTTAAAAATTGATCCAGTAGAGTGATCATGCAACTAATATGCAGATGACAGCAAGACTAGACTGTTGCGATCCTGGTTGGATGAGATGAATAACTACTAATGTTGGAATCTAGGATGACTGAACTACCAACAAAAGCATTTAAAAGTCAATGTTGCATTTGTCGTACATCTCTGTCTGGAAAGAAGGGGCAGTCTTATCTTTCTAATATAGATATAGCAGACAGGTGCTGATCTTTCTGAAGCAGCACATGTTTACTGAAACATATCTGTCTTCATCCTTCCAAAGAAGATTATAGTAATGTTATGTGCATAGGACTACAGCTTATATTTATTCATAAGCTGCAAACAGTATAGAAAGATGTCCTCTCAAAAACGGAGAAAAGATTCTCAGATTGAACCTATGACTATTGCTTATGATTCTGTTCTAGTCAAAAGTGATATCCAGATTAAAAATTAAGGTTTTAGTTTTGACATACACATCAAAAAAAAAAAAAAAAAAAAAAGAAAGTGTTTAGGGGCAGCCTTCTTTCCTGCATAGTTTTCATCAGAGAAAACATGTAAATACTTGTTACAAAACTGCTTTCAGCACCATATTAGGTGTGTCTTGATCATCCCTCCTGATGGATTAGCAAGGGAGTTCAGGGAGCCACGAGGAGGCTCTTTGCTGAGCCACATACCATCCCAAAAAATCCAGGTCTGTCCTCAGGTACGTGAAGCTCGGGGTAAACATTCTCCAAGAACCATTTGAAGTCCTTACACTTGAGCTTCTCTCGAAGGAGTCTCCTTTCTGTCACATCTCCATATGGTTCCTGGAAGAGGGAAAAAAAAAAAAAAAAAAAAAGAGCAGATGCTCCCTTTTAAATTATGTATACACATTACTAGGGACCTTAGACTAAAGTGCTAAAGTGAAAAGTACTACTTTTAACCAAAAACTATTCCCACTTTCAGGTGCTGGATTTGATTTCAATATCCTTACATTTGTTCAATATTGATGAAAAAATTAATATATACATTAATATATACATTTTACCTTTATCACTAGACTGGCAATCTTCCTGAAGATCATTACGAAGCTGGTTAGATAAAGGTGTACACCCACTGAACCTTATTGATTAGCATTATCAGCTGTTTCATTCTTTTTCTGCTAGGCATTTCAGGTTAAATAGCTCTTTGTTCCTTGGGCCACCTTGCTTAACAGTTTTTTTGTTTGGCTTGGTTTTTGGGTTTTGTGGGTTTTTTTGTTTGTTTGGTTTTTGTAGTTGTTTTTTAATATGGCAAAAAAATGGCTTTTCCCTAATCTTAAAAAAAAAAACAAAACTGATTTTCCCAAGAAATTAAAAATTAAATATACACTTTTTTTTTATGATTGGGGAAAAAAAAAAAAACACAAGAAGTCATTAGATGAGTTATTTCTTAGAAAACAAACTCTATTGTAACTCCAAGTTTGATGTACTTCAAACTTACCAGGCGAGCATTTGGATTTCGATGGTAATAAAGTTCTTTATATTCATCCATCCATACTTCAGCTGCACGTACACTGTTTGCCAAAGCCTTGGATCGTGAGTAAGGAGCTTGCTTGGGGAAAACATGCCCTACATGAGAACAGGGGTGGATCTCAAGACTTCCTCCACACTGCCATATCTAAACAAAGAATTCACATTTTGCATAGTTATTGCCAATCTCTGCAAGCAGAAGTATACAATCAGGCTTGGCCAGGTAATGCCTGCTCTTGAATGTCACAGCATACTATAAGTGAGATAAGGCAAATAATTGCCTCCTCCTATAAATAAACTGGGCTAAATGACCCCCTCATGACCCCAGGGCAAATGTTTGAGAGCAATAAGAAGATATCCCTATTTCTGGTTTTATCACGTGTGCAGTTATCCTTATCTTAGCTTCATTTTCTCTGAAGGCTTGATGATAAATGGTCCACAATATTTCTGTATGCTGAAAAGTAGTCCATAATTCAAGATAGGTTAAGTATTATTCACCAAAGTGCCATGTTTGTGGTCCAACAGCAATCACACCAATAGCCTCCTTGACTGATTTTTCATCAGGAACTTGCTCTTTCTTTGTTTATATTGTCCTGGAAAGCTGAGCTGATAAAACTTGTAATCTTGCCATATCATCAGAAATCTATTAATTGTTTTGACATTCCTATATACATCATTTCAGAGAAGAGGTATGAGTACCTAGCCTGGTCCTAAAATACTATCATCACTGAGTTTTTTAATTGCAAAGCTGGAAAAGGAGCCAAAGACACACAAAAAAAATACACCAAATAGCTATTTGACTGATACTTGGTGGTCTGATCAGTATTATCAAAATAAACTCTCCTATCCAAACTAGGAATAACACAGACTTTCTGTGGAACTTTTTTGCAAAACAGAATCCCCAGGAGCTAATTCTCCTCTTGGATCCAGCTGTGCACACTGGGCAGCTCATCCTTCCTCTGCAAATGGAAAATCAGAGAAAATAAACGTCTAAGATACATTTAAAGGTGTGAGAGGTTGCTCTTTAATGACCCTCTTGTGTAACACATACATTTTTAATTACTTGTTATTAAAACAGACACAGCAGGAGCAAAAGCTGAGGCCAAAGAAAGAATTTCTATCCTTAACAGTGACAACAGATCAGGGTTCCTTTCCTTGGACTGCCTGGTATTCAGAAAGTCATTAGAGACTAAAATCTTTCAGCATGTACAGCACAAACACTGCCTTCAGCCTGCTGTTTTTTAAATAATTATTTACATATTTCTGTCAAATTTCTTAATTTCCATATCACTGGATATTGTCTATGTTCTATTCATTTGATTTTAGATAATGATGCCATAATGATGGATATATTTATGAGAAGCAAAATACTACATGATAAAATTGTAGATATTCTAAGTTTTATGATAAAATTCAGACTTTAATACATATGTTTACTTTTAAAACAACTAGCTTTCTTAAAGGTATGGGTAATTCATTAATTGACCACAGGGAACACTGAGTAATCTTCATTTGTTACATTTAAAATTTTAAATTTCCTGATTTTCACGGTAGGTTTCTTTGTTCTTTTGCTTTCCCGAGGAAGCAGTACATTTTTATCTTTTTAATAGAAGAATGATTAAAGAAATCACTATTAATTATTTCCTTAAATCCAGAGTTCTATCCTGTTACTTTAAACAATTACCATGTTTTCAAATGTAAATTACACTACTGCCATATTGAAAGCTGCTATGAAACCACTTATTGAATTTCATTTTCAAATCTTCTTTGCTGAGGTTTATTTCAAAACAATAGTTTTATGTCATTATTTCTATATAAAATGTTATATTTTTAAAAATTAAAATTTATCAGGCATGATTTGTCAGTAAATATTGAGCTCTATTAAAATTTACTAAGGCATATAAATTTTCCTATTTCTTCTATCACATATAAGCATATTTTTGTGATCATTAGTGCTTTCATCATCATTATTATTTCTTTAAACAAGATACAAGGACTAGGCCACCGAGGTGTAAATGTAGTTAAGAAACATATTCTTCAGTTTTTCTGTGATAAAGTCCCAATTAAGAGGAGTAAAACAAATTAGCCAATAGTTCTGTTAAATTGCTGCCAAAAATAAGTTCCACAGTTACTGAACTTTAAATAGTTAAAATTCTGAATAGCTCCAAAAACTAACTGAAAGCTAATAACTACTGCTCATTATATTCTACTGCCTTCGATACACACAAAGTTCTCTTCCCTTACTAGTACAGAAAAGATAATAGTTTTCAGCCAAACAATTCCTCAATAGATTTAACTTAATATGGAAAACATATTTTGAATTTGATATAAAATAACATTCAAGTGAATAACTAAAATAAAGAAAAAATTGCAACACAGAAACCCAAACTGATTATGAAATGCTAAATAAGTAACTCTGAGAAACGTTCTCCCCTCAGACTAATTGCAGTTCCTATAAGAGCACATTAGATTTCATTTATATTTTGAAAGCTTACATGCAGGCAAGTATGTTTCTTTACTATGTCTGGCTAGCTCAAACCTTGTCAACATAAAGGTGTTCTTTTCAACACCCAAAAGAACAAAGTAACACTGACACTTTCACCTTGAACACAATGATGCATGTAGACTGTGAATATTTTTTCAGACATAGAGACTTGTGTTATGAAAAACTTTAAGTGTGTAGTGCTCCACTTGGAAGCCCTGCACCTGCCAGAATCTTTGGGCAATCAACCTAATAGATGGGTCAGTGAAAGGTAAACAAAAAAGTAAATCTATTGTCAAAAACTAAGTTTCCTGTATTAGCTCTACAGCCTCCAGTCTAGTATTTTAGTAAACTACGAGGAGAAAAAAAAAATGCTAACTCCTGAACTACAGCAGGTAGCAGCAGTGAAGCTGCACACATATCCTCCTTCTTTTTTCCCCTCTCATTTCTTTCTGTTGTACTTTCATTTTTCCCATTTTACACCCGTGTACCAAGGATAGTACTTGAGCACCATCTGCTGGGGAGCAGAGAGGAAAGGTGCTCAAAAAAACCCTAAGACTGTCATGAGTTACATAAATCATCTCCAGAGTATCCTGTCTCTAAGAGAAATTTCCAGATCCAGACAGGAAGAACCAATAAAAATAAATAAATAAGAAATGAGAAACCTCAAGCAGATAGAGATACAACATCCAGGAGCGCAGACTGGGAAACTTCAAAGAAAGGAATCTTCAGAAAGTAAAACTGTATCTTTGAGTATGGGTATTTTCTCTCCTGCTGTGATGACAAGTTAAAGGACAGACGCGGAGCATCTATCCCCAGCGACAAACTTACATTACAGTGCCACTAACACGACCCACAGCAGAGCCGGGGAAAAAATGCTGTAACTGAGTTACTCTCCCTTGACAGAGAGCAGACAGAAGATAATGAAAAGGCATCATTCTGCAACCCTTAAAAAGAGGCATTTCAATGCTCATTATCCACAAAGTGAAATTTTTCTAGCCAAATCCCAAGTCACATTGATCTGATACTGCATTCAGAACACAGCTTCAATTGCTCTTTGCTGTAATGCTTTTAGCCAAAGCTTTGTCCCTGTTGCATCTTTTGAAACCTCAGAGAATTTCTGCAGTTCAGAGCAAACAAAGCACAAGAAAAGTAGAGATCCAAGAACAAATCTTTTCGTGTCAATGGAAGAGTAATGTTTTCAAAGCAAGAAAAGCAATGAATTAGTTTACAGTGAGTTTCAAGTATCCCTGCTCCTAATTTTCAGTTCTGGCAGGTCTAGAAACCAGAGACACATCAGAATTAGCACTAATTTATACCTCTTGACCTTCTGCAGTGCTACGAGTAGCAAGTGCAGTAAAACATCCTTACTTTCCACAAGAAGCCTCACCACAAGAGGCACAAATAAAAGGAGTTGAAAATATGCCATGGACTGTGTGGCTCCAAGTGCCCCGACCCTGCTAGCTACCTCTGCATGAGTAGAATTACTGAGCTTTGGCATATTCCTCCCCATTCAACCAGCAGCTATTGCACAAGCCAGCAGGCAAAGCCTCCCTCTAAAGCCCTCTCCTGACACCGTCCCCAGGAAGCTAGCCCTCAACACAGTGCACAGGCCTGCAGACTTCTCACCTAAGTGCCCCTCTCTGCCCCATCCTCAGCCTGGGCACAACCGGCAAACACCTGGTCTGCCCATGTGTACAACAGCAGTCACAAACAAGCGTGTGTGCCAAAGTCTTTTTCAGGGAACACTCACATACAACACACTTGCTGCTGCTGAGCCACACAGACACGGAAGGTGGTGTCTTATCTCTGGTGGAGCTTCTTGCTGTGCTCACAGTCTCCAGCCTCTGCTTAGTTTCTTCTGTAACAGTGTCCTAGCTGAGGAAATAACAGATGCAGAGCTCCTGGGCATTGCCCCTAGTCCCCTCAAATGCCTTGCTACCTAAAGATCAGGCCTTCCCTATCCCAAGACGCGCAGTGAAGGACTGAGCAAAGACACTCTCTCTCACATCTCCAGTGTACACCTTGGCCTTCCCCAGCCATCTGTACACTGGTTCATGCTGCACGACCTCCTACACAAAACTCCACTTCTCTAGGTTAACCTTCACCTGGACTATGACTGATGGAGGAGCCTCACACTCATGAGTAGGAAAGGCAGCCTCTTCACAAGCAGGGACGAGCACCACCATGTTATTTGGGCCTCGGTAACAAACCCTCCATCACTGGCTGTGTCTCCGTGAGAAGCCTTACAAAACAAAAAGAGGCATAAAAATCATTTCCACAGATTGCTATTTCATAGCTCCTGATACTGTGACTGAACAATCATCCCAAAGAACAAGGGAAACAAAACTGTTTTAGTGGGAAGGAGGAGACTTTGGGAACACGCATATGAAAGCGCACTACACCAGAACTGGAGGAAGCCATCTGGAAGACTTTTGCCTCAGACTTGCAAACCTGGTGAAAGTGAATAGGCCATGTGGGAGCTGCAACTGAGGCGAGACAAATTCACTGGTCACGACAAGTGGGCACAGTGTTTGTACTTATATGCCACAGGAATTTTTCTTTATGTGAGAAAGGAGTCGTGACAGATCAAAGAGCTACCGCAGCTCCGAACAGTCCCTCAAGTATGAAGCATTGCTTTTCTGTATGGGATGATTATCATCCTCCCCATTTCTTTTCCTTCCTTATTCTCCAGACTTCCTTGCTAGCTTCTCTGAACAGAACAGAAGACAGGAGAAGAAGCAACAGGGACTCCATGCTTTCTCAGTCAACTGCCCCATATCTGAAGTGAGGCAGTTTGCCTCACCTCTGCCTTTCCCTCCTACAACCTAGAGACATACAAAAATGCTAATATGATCATAAAACACATCTGATGACAAGCAGAAAAAGAAAAAAGAGAATTTCTGGACAGTAAGTTATGAGCTCCCTGCTAAAATGTCATTACAGGATTCTTTTCCAACAAGCAGAATCTTTTGCAAGCTAAGAGTGATTCGAGACAGACCATAAACTGACAGAGCTCAGCAGGAAGAGCAGTAGCAGTGGTAACAGCAGAGCAGAGGACAAGACCTTTTTGCTTATGAGTCTAAGTTGTCTCGTATCTTCTCTCTCCTCCTCTATCGTGCACCTTTTCATTCCAGGGCAACAATCTGTTTCACATCTGAACGCAAGCTCACCTTGCAGGGAAGAACTTCACAGTTCTGGAGGCTCTTCTACCACCTTTTTTACTCTTTATATGAACCTTTCCTGACAGAATAAAACCTTGAAGTACTACAGGTTGACTTTTCTTGCCCCACTGATAACTTCTATCACCTTCCTCTTTTCACTCTGTCAACTGCTCCAGAGTTATATTAGCAGAATTATAAAAGTTGCTTTCCAGCTATCACCTCCAAGTCACAAAATTTGACCATATTTTATATTGGCATTCAAAAAAAAAAGACATATTCAAAAAAAAGTTTTAAAAAGGCATTTTAAAGGTAAACACAAACATACTGAAGTGTAAAAGCAATGAAGAGACTTATACGCACATCTCCATGAATATTCTCTATTTTTTACTTGCTTATAATAAAACTAGTTCATTAATTAAAGGAGATTAAGAAACAAATAAGATTTTTCTTATTTGTTAGGGTAAGGGAGCCACTTACCCTAAATGAGAATTCCAGGTTTTCTCCCCCCCAGACTTCCATTCCTGTGTCATATGAACCAAGATAATCAAAATATTTCTTGCTAACAGCAAACAATCCACCTGCCATGGTTGGAGATCTATAAAAAAAGACAAGTAATTCTGAATTGAATAAAAAGCCAAAAATGTACACATGAATTAAAGCAACTATGTAACTGATGAAAAATACGGCCTTTTTATTTAACTGTTTTTTCATTTCTTTTCTGGATACAAAGTAAGTGTCAGCCACTGATCAATTAAGTACTGTATTTTGGGGTCATTTATTTTTATTATGTAGTAACAAAATTGTTTCCAAAAAGAGCTCCACAATGTATTAAATTAGTGTCTTTGTGTATTAAAACAGTGTCTTTGTGACTGGTAATAAAAGAAGAAACTATCCCCTACCTTCAAGTAAAGTAACATAAACTTTTTTTTTTCAATAGCAGAATTACTTTAGTCAGGTTTGAAATTTATTCACAGTTTCCTAATATATTTTACTTAAGCAATAAGTAACATCTTTGTGCTTTATTAATAACAACATTCCTCATTTTACCATTATCAGTTGAATAAAAAAAAAAAAAAAAAAAAAAACCCTCACACTCTTGGACATTAACTGAGCTGGATTCAGTAACTATGGTCCCTAAAGAGAGATTTTCTTTTTAGAAATATCTGCTGTCGGTATTTTTGTTTTAATTGTTGACCAGATTTGGGGAAAAAAAAAAAAAAGTTGAAAATTGGAACCACATCAAACAGGCATTATCAAAGATCACAAAGCTCAAAACTAACAGCACAGTTAAACAATATACTTTCAGAATATACTCAGCAGAGTAGCGTGTGCATGCATACATAAAACAGAAATTGTTCAGTTTTGCTCCTAATTGATTTCAGTCTTGGAAATCTACCTTCTTTAAAGTGTTAAGCATATAATACTGGATGGAACTAAATTCATATGACATTTCATTAATTTTGCTAATGAAAACTAGTAAGGGTTAAGTCTGTGTCAGTTCTTAATCTGTTTAAAATAATTTTAACAGCAATCTCTTTGAAACAAATCCATCTTACCCTGGCACATGTTGTTTCAAAGGATGGGAAGAGATGAGGTGAGACAAAAAAGAAAAAACTAACTTCATAAACATTCAAGCTCTTCTGTCTCACTCCAGATGTAGTCTCCAAAGAACAGCTGTCAGCTCTGTCACTCTCTGCTAAGCACTCCTGCTTTCCCCAGACAATCACAACACTTGCCAAGCTCAAGGTCCCCAGCCCACGTTGCAGCCTTATCTCTCAGCATTTCCTCCTTTGGAGTCCAAAGTCAATTCCTTCTTATTTGCACAGAAGAAAAGCACAACTTTCAGCTGGAGACTTTTTTAAAAAATGTAATCTATTCTTTAAAATTTCAAGAATGTTAACTAATACATGCTGAGAAGCACTGAATTACTGCTTCCTTTTCCCATTAGAAAACAGGTTATCATCTATCAATTGAGGATAAATTCATTAATATTTTTGAAGTCCTGGGTATTACCACTCAAAGCAGCCTAGAAAAGGCTAATGAACCATTCTGTATTTGTGTCAGGCTTTAAGATGATCGATTATAAATAAAAGCAAGGGCTAATAAAATGGTACTGTTAAAAATACCAGACAGATGCTTCATCTCATACAATGCTCTGCTGAACTACAGCAGCTTCCAAGCTGAGTGAAGGAGAACCTCAGCTCTCAAGATCTTATCTACAGTGTCCATTTTCCACACTCCCTTTGCCTTTCCTAAAAATACATTATGGTCTGACAAATAATACCTAACCATTGTATCTTTTCTTACAATAAAAGAAAATTAAAACCCACTACAAAGACAGCTGCATGAGCTCCCAAGAGACAGTGGGGTGGGGAGAGCTGTATCACTTCATCCCAAGTAAAGAACTGGCCAAACTGGTTTACTTCTGAAAATAAAGCAAGGAAAAAACGTGATGGCTACAACACAGATAAAACCTTCAAAATTACTTCTACTGTCTTGCTAGTTTATTTATTTTTCTCTTTTTTCACTGTTGATTATGACACTTTTTATGCACTGTCATAATTGCTCCATTGCTTTGCACAAAGAACACTCTTCAGTCTTAGTTGATCAGTTACCGTTTTCCTCATGTTAATAAACACTACTGGAATTTGTGCTGCAGAAGTCAAACATTTACTTATGGAATAAGGATTTCACAGTAAAGACCACAGAGGAATTTCAACTTTTGGAGTGAATTTTCTTCCAGTAACTTAGTGATCAAGAGCTATTCTGAAGGCGGCAAACTAAGCAAAACACGTAATTTCAATACAAGCTACAAACACTCATTTCTTGAGTATTTTTCAACACTGCAATTTCCAGCTGAAGTAAAAAACACCTAAACATTCACATTCAAAAAACAGAGGCACAAAAATTCACCTGATCACATCAGTCTTAGACTTCCTTCGTTTTTGCTCTCTGTCAGGGGTTACATGCCAAGTGAAGACAAGTCTCCAGTCAAATCCGCCAATCTGTGGCTCCCCAGCATTTCCCAAGTACTCAAACGTATTCCAGTCAATAACATCAATAACAGGACAGACGACAGCTGTCTCCTCCTCTCCGATTCTAATTGGTTTGTAAAAGAAAAAAAGAGACTTCTTTTAGATCCACCTCTTAAAAACAAGGAGCAAGAAGAACAGAGAATCCTTACAAACATAACTAGTCCTTTTCAACTCCTGCTGCAACCGTGCAGCTTCAAGAGCTTCAGCTGCAGCTTCAGCCAGCTTCAAGAACAGCCAGCATATTTTCATGGGCGGGGGGGCAATCAGAAGCGTCCATCAAGATGGACCCAAACATAGGCATCTGGTAAGTATCATTCTTCTGGGACAGTGGGAGGGAGGTAGGCCAGATTTCTTCAAACATGTTCTGTCATTCAGCATCATGGCTGTATATAAAGCACAATATTCTAAGCAAAAAATTCTGGTTTGCTTTGTACAGGCGGCTGCCTTACAGACGTTACGAGAGCAATGACATGTATGCTGATTAAAGTGGAATTCCAGGGTCTCGCTCCTCAGAGATGAAACTGCAGCATGGGCCTTAAGATCACGGTTGTTCTTGCAAATGCAATCATCTCCAAAGAGTTACACTGAACACTACAGCAGTTTGTCAGAAAGATATCATGAGTTTAAACAAAAACAAACAAACAAATAGTTCCCACATGGGAATTAAATCTGATAGTGAGGCCTTAAGAAACTCCAGTACAAAAAAGACAAACAAGACAATGCTGGAGGCTCATCTAAAGATAATCATTAGTGCTAAGAATATGTCACAGCTGATCTCTGCTTCTGCAAGGAAACAACCTCCCTTTTTTTCCCCCCATTTCTCAATACCATGCAGGGTTTTCTGGATTCCTCTCTAAAAGCATTTCTGCATTTGCGCTTCAAAGTCTGTGGCTTTTGTCATTGCTTCAGCTTCTCGAAAGGTTCTCAATACCAGAAGAGATCAAATTCAAGGCACACAAACACAATATTAAACTTCTCTCCCATGAATCATTAGTAAACTTCTCTACACTAGTCTTTGGTCTGTCCTGCTAGCTCAGTGACAAAGTGGCTTGTCCAACATTAAGGTGCTGGAACTTGTCTTAGCCTTGCATCTTCTGATCTGCATATTTTAAACTAGAAATAGAAATGAAAAAAAAAAGTTATTGTCAAACGAGGAAGATGTATCTATTACTAAAGGGGGATTAGTCACTCATAGAATTATTAGGTTTAAAATGTACAGGCTGAACAAGGGGCTTTGACTCAGTTAGGCTAAATTCACTGAAATTACAGCAGTTTGTAGTGGTTAAATACAGAGAACAAGAGGTGTTCCCAAAGCAACACGCTCCGAGTTGAGGAAGACTAGGTGACGTACAAAATGCCACAGGGATCACAAGACAAAGCAAAGCAAAGTCTTCTGCTACTTCCCTACTGGAGCCTGGTTTGGTAATGGGCACAGGGGGGCTTATAGAAAATTTTGCTCTCTACAGTTTCACTTGCATATTGCTTTTGTGCAAAGCAATGATAATGATACCCACAAAGGAAAAAAAAAATCTCAGTCAAACATGAATTTGATTTGTTATTTCTATAAAGAGAATAAAAAATAAGTATTTGACACAATTTCAGTTACAAAAGAAATCAGGTAAGTGAAAAGTAATCTCTTTTTCTGTAAGCTAAGTTTTAACTAGATGGCACAATGCATAAGCATTTTATGAACACAACTGTGTTTGCATTACAGACATTATGTTCTGTTGCTTCCATGCATTTGAGCTGACCTACATCATGAAAGCATGCCCTTAGAGACATATCAACAAGCAGATCATAAATTACAACAGATTTCTTGGATAATTCATTACATTTGATTAACTAAAGCTATTCAAACTCTTAATTAAGACTGCCATCTAGTGACTTGCAAATTGAAGAAATTACAGAATTTTCTCCACAATTATTGATTGTTTCTTCAGAAGACAAGCATTAAAAACATGTTTATTCTTCGATTTTTGCTCCCTTTTCTTTCTTTGCACTGTCTATATTGTTCACATTAACCCACAATTATCTGAAGTATACCTGAATTGAAATTTCAGAAACAGAAATTGTAAAAAGAAAATTATTCCAGATAAATTTTCAAATGTACATCAGGAATTTGAGAACACAAGTTTCATTAAGAATAAGATTCACAATTCTTGTTATGTTTTCTTAGAAGTATCTCTCAGAATTTGTATATATCCTTTTTTTTCCCAGCATTTATCTGATTCCTCACAAGAGTTGGTGGGAAACTTTACAGGGTATGAGTCAAATCATTAGTCCTGAGTATTTTCTTCTTATTTCTCAAAAGAAGTTGTCTAACCTGCCCTATTATTCTACGGTATAGATGAAAAACTACATAGCTATAAATTGTAGTATCCCAGGACAGGCAGTGTGCAAGTAATTGTTTAGATACAAAGTTAACCTCTCAGTCCTGCCCCATAATGCTTTACATCATAATCATTATGGAAAGATGGATTAGCTGAACTCTCAGAAGACAGACTTATTGAATACACTTCCCATCTGCTGCTGTGTACATTGCCCCACAGTACTGGATTTTTTGGGGCCCTCATCTATACAGGCCTTTGATTCATCCACTTCACAGGCTGATAGAGACACCACCTTGGAAAAGCAGCACTCTCAGAAAGAGTATGAGAATCAGACTGTGGAAAAAAACAGAAATCTACCTCCTGCTTTTCCACACTACTGTTCATTCTACTGCTAGGAGAAAACAGACTGCCTCAGAGACTGCCCAGTGATGACCTTTGGTAAATGAAGAGCGTTTTTTCTACTGCAGAATACAGAAACGTGCCACCCTTTTTTTCCTCTGCTCCAGAACAGTAAAATAGCACAGAAAAGAACTTTACCTTTGCAGAAGTGGTTCAAGCCAGCCTTCATGGCATTCACAGTGGCAATCAAGGAACGTCAGAATGTCCCCTTTTGCTATTGAAGCCCCCAGCAGCCGTGCTCTAACCAGTCCTTCTCTTTTATTCGCCCGGATAAGGCGCACCTTCCGCAAGTTAGCCACATAGTTCTCCAAAGCCTCCTTTAAATGCTCTGTAACACAACAAAGAGTAATACTAGTAATACTGCTAATAAAAGAATATTGTTTGGTAACAGTTTGGTTTATGCCAGACTAAAGAATGCTCTTTGTTCATTAGTGTGTTGTTTAAAGCAGCGCTTTACAGATGTAGTATTTTGAATTCTGATTTTGCTGTATCGTCTAAAGAAATTGACAAGGAAAAAGCACAGAGTGTGGATGGGCAAAATTCATGTTTATTTTTAAGAAATCAAATGTTTCACATTTGTTTCTCTAATCCATTTCCAAATAGTTAAAAGCATTACATAAAAGTTTAATAAACACAATTCCTGTCTGATGGAAAACACTAGTATTTTTTTGCGTCTCACAATTCAGATGAAAACAGATAATCTGGTAGCTCCTCATTATACCAATCCTAGGACAGTCAGAACTTACTCAAATTATAAAAGCTCAAACGCTTTGACCTGCATGTAATTATATACATATGCAGGCACTCTTGTTACAACACAGCCAGCATGTGCTTATCCATTCTAAACTAAACCAAACCTAAAATGCAAAATTTTTTCTAGCATGCTACAGAAAGCCTATTTCCAATTAGATGCTTATGATGGAGAATTGTAGGGTGCATGACCATAAACGTGTACCTTTTCCTCATGTGGCTGACAACACCCCTCACCGCACCCCCCAAAACTATTTAGAAATATCATTCCTACCTTTGTCACTGTAATCATCCACAAGGATAACCTCTTCCAAAAGTATATCTGGAGATGTCTCAAGAACGCTATGAACAGTTCGTAGCAGTGTCGACCAAGCCTCATTATAAAAAGCTATCACAACAGAGGTTTTTGGCAACCTGTAATAATCATACTTCTTCTCTCTGCACCTGTAAGGTAAAGGACTACATTTAGTGCAAGTACAAAACCATTTGTAAACTTTCATAAAACTTCTCAAATGAAGAGTTTGCATGCTATTTACTACTTTTAAACGAGAATATAAAAAGGTTCTTAGTAGAACTGTGTGTACAAGGACAAGTTATTCAAAGCATTCCAAAAGCCCATATGCCTCTGCAACATTATGTCTAAAAATTCTGCAACCTTCAAAATCATATAAAAATAAAGAGGACAGGAGATATCCTGGGCTGGATTATGTGCAATTTCTGCCAAAAATTACTCCAAATAAAGGAACAAATAATGACCAAAATATGCCGCATGGATAAGGGAAGGGAGAAAATAAAAAAGGAGAAATAAAGAAAACGAAACAGGATAAAAACTGCATAAATTACTGTTAACTTTCGGGAAAATAACATAGAAGTGCTAGAGAGTAAAAATGTAACTGTGAAGAAACAGTAACATATAAAGATTTAAAAAGAGTAACAGAACTAAGTATGTACAACAAAGCATAATTTGAGAAAGACCACAGAAATGCCAAATAGAGTAGCGAAATCCACAAAAACACAGACTTAAAAAATGCATAGTTTGGGCTCTCAGGAGGGAGCCAGCAGGTTTCTTAGCCTTTGGATTAAACTCCAGAATATATTTCCTAAATATATATGCATGTGTGTGTATTATACATATATACACAGACATTAACAATCTTATTTATTACCTCTCCACATGTCCTTTTCCTTAGAGGAGTCTGTATTAGCCACACCACCAGAAATGTTTTAGAGATTTCTTATGCCTGTAGTCTGGAAGGTACCATTGCTTAAGAGGCAGAAGGATATACATTAATTTCTGTACATTGCTAAATAAGCGTAGGTACCAAAGCAGGTAAGACATCTCTCCTATGAAAAGAGAGCATCATCAAATCTTCCAGAAACTACACTACTAGGAACTGAAGAGGAAACAAGAAGTTGATCAGAAGAGCATATGTGATACCAAATTCTATTGGTTCAATTTATGAGTAAAAGAATTAAAAAAAAAAAAAAAAAAAAAAAAAACAGAAAATGATTCTGAACTTAAATGCACTGGTTATCTGTTGCATACCGAGAATGTACTTATTGACCATGTAATGCTGCTGCTGTATAAGTAATGAAAAAAGACTTCTAAGAGATTTCTTTAACGATTAGGCAATATTTCTAAAGATATGAGATATAACAAGAAAAAAAAAAAGTGTGAATTTGAATAAATAATATTCCTGAAGTCAGAATTCATATGAGAAAAAAAATAGTACTTCTGTAATAATTAACTTAAAATGAAGATTCAACGGGAAAAAATGATATTTGGGCAGAAGGGAAACATAAATATGCTCTTCTCCAACATGAAATGAATGTTACACAATGACATACATTGTATGTGATGCAAATACATAAAAATATATATATGTGTATGTATACACACACAAATACAGACACACATTTGTACCATGAAGAACAGAAGTGCCCATCTTTGCAGGCTTTGACACATCCTGACACAAATCATGGCATTCACATAAGGAACCAGCAAACCAGCACAGAGTGACAGTGTTCATGCCCTAACACATGAAAAAACAGTGACATTTTAATTAATACTTTTTTAAACAGAAAAACATTGGAAAACCTGATGGATGAATTCAACTGCTAGGACTATGTATTTATTTTAGCCTATTGAAAAAATAATATGCTCAGAGCTACCAATATCACTCTTAAACATCACTGTCATTTGTACCAGATTCTTGATGGAAACAAGATTTTTCCTTCTGCATTTTAGGAAACTGAAGAGGGAAAATAAATAACTTAACAGGAGAAAACCTCCAGGAAAGCCTTCTCTGAAAAATATATCAAAAAGATTCATAGACGAATAATGTTGCGTTCCACTATTTAAAAAGAGAGAGGAAATCCCAAAATTCTAAAGACGCTTATAGCCCTAATTATAGATTCAACAGATTTCCCTGCAACTTACATGCTGGAGATAAGAATTTGGCAATTTCGCACAGATCGAGGCAATCCCTGCTGTTGATTCACCAGGCACTACTGCCTCCTTCTCTGAGCCTTACACTGTACAGTAAGGTCAGTCCTGCTGGAACATACCACAGCAAGTACTTCTTAGGTTTCTTAAGTTAAGAGGCCAACTTTAAAAGAAAAAAAGGCTTTTTAGTGAGTGCAGCTATGCATTAGCTCAGTTGTGGAGGGCAGCATGGAAGTGAATTGACTCACCATGACTTCCATCGCAATCACGCTCGACACCCTAAGAGCCTGCTCCTATCTAACTTGCATTTCAGACTTACACAGTACATCTTGCTTAACTTTTAGAAAAAAATAATTGCCGTGTATGCATCAACTAAAATGTTTGAAATCTTTATTTAAAAAAACAGAACAAATAACCCAACAAAAACCCATAAAGTACATCTTTATATTATCAGAATAACATGTTAATCCTGGAAATTACTTTCAAGACACATATTCTTTCCTAGAATATCATTACTGTCAGCAGGTCTCAAATACTCTTGCTAAAATTAAGACGTATTTTTCCTCATCTTTTTAAATTGAAAAAAAGAAGTAATGACTCAAAAAATATATTTTTTTCTAATTAGAATATAGTGAATATATTGAAAAAAACAGTGGATGTCATTTTATTAAAAATTGTGTTCAATTGGGGCATTTTATAGATAGGACTATTTTAGAATAGGGCTGACTGGGACCTGTTCCAACAGCCACAGAGGTCTGGATCCACTCTTACTATCTTCACGCCCCATCTGGCAAACTGCAGATGTGGCAAAGTGAACTGGAAGGTCTGTCAGGTCTCTTCACCTAAGGGAAAAATCTCTCTTGGTCCTTTATCCTCCTCCCTGACAAGGCCATGGCAGAGGACAGGTCTGGGCTGGCACGTTCTTTTTGCACCTGTATCCTTCCCTCTCCTGCTCCCAGCAGCAGATTAGGGTTCAGGAGGCTCATCCATGAGCATCCCAACCACAGCGACATGACACAAGGCACTATGCTGGTTTCCAAGCCAAAATGTAGTTATTGAATTGGTGTGGGCTGAATTTGCTACTTGAACAGCCATTCCTCACTTGGGAAAGAGCAATCTATGCATAAAATCCAGATGCAAACCAGAAGCTACACAGCCCTGCTACATCGAAATGGAGAATACATTTTCAATGAAATTGCTGATCCCTCCAAACACTACCCAATACTCTTTTATATTTTCTTGCAGAAAAGTAATTTGAAATAACTATTGGTACATCCTATAAAAAAAGAAACAAACAAACAGACAAACAAAACCTTATCTGACCGTGAAATGCAAAGACTGTGCCAGGTTTTGCCCAGCTACTTATCCCACACATAGACACACGTGACAGAAACAGGTGCTGAGGTTTACACAAGGTGGATCCTCAGCTGATTAGCATGGCAGAGTACAGCAAGGTGACATAATCACTAAACAGCATTTTCTTTCACTAATACAATAGCTGAAGGAAATTATTGTAATTATCACCAGTAGCAGGGTGCGGATGCATATGATCTTTAGAAACAATTGTGTACAGTAAAAGCACTGTTAAAAAAAAAAAAAAAAACTAAAGAAAGTAAATCATAATTATCATATTTTATTCTTAATTAGCTGAGATTTGGGGATCGCATCAGGCTAAAAATGAACCAAAT
Organism: Crypturellus undulatus; assembly: GCA_013389825.1. NCBI lineage: Eukaryota > Metazoa > Chordata > Aves > Tinamiformes > Tinamidae > Crypturellus > Crypturellus undulatus. The sequence goes on from VWPW01027489.1 coordinate 266,263, forward strand.
TAAACCAAACTAAACACTCGCCTTAAAAGGTCAGAAGAAGCTGAGGCTGTCTACAAGACCTTAGAGAAAAACAAAAATCAGAAAATAGTTTATTTCAAGGATATGAGCTCTTCTGAAGAATGTTTGAGTGTTAAACAATTTGTAATGATAAAAAAAGAAGACATTTTTACAGGAGACAGGAAAACAGTATATCAAAAATGGTAAAATATCCTCAAAGGAGCAAAGCAATTGTGGAAGTATTGCTGCATTCTGTACTGCCAAAAAGTACAAGTCACAGGCTGTTTTGCAGGTCCAAGGCCTGTTTATAAGAGCAGAAGGTAGCCACAGTATTATGAAGACACTAAAAGCATACAACAGAGTTTTGTTCAAAGTATTTGGTCATAAACAGAAATGGGATGTATCTTTTGGACTCTGAACAAGTGCAAGAAACAGGAATGCCTACATCAGACTGTGCCATGGGTATTGCAAAACTATCTTTGGGTAGCTTTTTTACACTTGCTCTGAGCTGAAGAGATGCTGCATATCTGCCATAGTTTAGTCCTAACTTTGTGAAAAGTACAGCATGCTAAAGCAGTACATGAAATCCTATTTCAGAACACAATTAGCTCTGACATTACATTTACCCTGTTATTGATTTTTTTTAATTCTTCTGGTTTGGACAGATTTTATCATTTCAACATATATGAAAACATCCAAATTAGAAAAGGATGTCACTGTAGCAAGGTCCATCTGCCCACTTATGTCATTTTCTTCTCAATAATCTCTCTTTTTCCCCCTCTCTTTGGCGATCCCTGCTCTACAAACTGGAAATGGCAGGAGCCCAAGAAAATCATTAAAATAAGTAAGTTAAAATCTTCCTGTAGACATGCAAAAAGAATAGTCCCTTCAGCCTATGGACTATTTCTGAGAGGAGCATAAAAGCTCAGCAAAACAAGACTACTGTCAGCTTTAAATTTACTATAAAAACATCCTGCACTTCCACTGCAAAATTTTAAGACTTGCCACAGGATTTGTTTTAGACTTGGTATCTATACACAGAATAGGGTGAATTCCTGCAGAAGTCAAACTGGAGTGAGCATGTGGCAGACACTGAGCCTTTCTTTTTCCACGGTTCCCTCCTACGATACAAACCTGTTGCAGCAAAATGAGCACATGGCTGAAGCTAAGCCCGAGTGAGAGAGTGTGCAGAACTGTGAGGGGTTCACAGCAGTTAGGGCACTCTCCCCTTTGGCTGGACAGCTCTGTTCCTAATTTAAGATTTTTCCTCTACCTCCTGGCAGTTCAGTTAAGAGGACAGTCCTTTCCCTTCTACTTTGCTTCCCACTCCCGTCTGAGGAGGGATGACTGAACAAAACAGCCTTAACAAAACATTAGGCAAGAGCTGATCATACACTACGACCTTCCCACGTCACGTGAAACTCTCGGTAATCTGTGTCTGAATACTCTTGCTGTCAGCACAACCTGCTTTGTACAGTGTGCCAGATGTTTTACTTCAAGCACGGCACAAAGCTGAGCTTTAGGAAGTGTAATATTTGTAAAGCTGGAGGGGATTTTAAAAGCGTGCTGCCTAAATTGCCCTAATCAGGGATTGACGTGGGCAATGGGTGCAGAAGAAACACTGCAGGATGTTTATAAATTTATGTATTTATACAGGCCGAAGTAATTGGCGGTGCAGGTGGAGGAACTCAGTCGCTCTCAGGTACACAAACACACCCACCATCAGCGTGTTTGCTTTTCTGCCCTTGGAGGAGCAGGAGCCGGATGAAGCGGCGCACGTCGCGCCCGCCGGCAGACGGGCTGGTGCCAAAGGCGGCGGGCGATACTCACAGCGGGTGCCAGCGCTCGGGCAGGCGGCGGTGCAGCGAGATGCGGTCGCTCAGGTAGATGTTGATCTGGTGCCGGCGGATGCTCTCCTCCTGGCGCCGCAGCTCCGCCGGGCTCAGCTCCAGCCGCACGGCGCGGCCCAGCTCACCGAGCGCGCCCGGCTCCGCCGCGGGCTTCTCGTACACGGCTCTCCGCAGCCGCGCCGCGTC
>VWPW01027489.1:274800-317151 GCA_013389825.1 Crypturellus undulatus
CGAGAGCCCGGCGGAGCCCCGCGGCGAGGGGACGGCCGCGCCCGCCGCCGTGCCCGTGGACGGCACCGACGAGGCCGGCAACACCGGGCTGCAGTTCGCGGCGGCCGGCGGCCACGAGCAGCTCGTGCGCTTCCTGCTGCGCAAAGGGGCCTCGGTGCAGAGCCGTAACCACTATGGCTGGAGCCCGCTCATGCAGGCCGCCAGGTAGGGGCGGGCGAGCGCGCCGCGCGGGCGGCCTCCCCATCCGCCGCCGCGACCGCGGGGCGGGCTCCTCGCGGGCGGATCTGCGGCCGCTCCGCGTCCCGCGAGGCTGCGGGTTCGCGCCCACCCTCCCCCTGCCCTGGCCGAGCGACTCCCGAGAGGGGCTGGGGGGCTCCCGGGACGAGGTTGGGAGAAGCCGCCGTCCCCGCGAGCGCCCGTGCGAGCCTCGCGGGCGAAACGCCACGTCGTGCGGCCCGGGCAGCGTGTCCGTGTGCTGAACGGGGCTGCTGTGGAAGGGGGGTGTTACGGGGCATCGAATAGCGCCCCTTTGCTTAACGGCAGGTGGCTGACTGGAGCAATGGGTTGTCAGGTGTAAACTTATATAACATATACATCTGAGGATTAACTTTATTTTTGGGTGGGGCACGTGGGTTGTTGGGTAGCATTTAAAGATGTAGTTACAGCTGTTGTTGCATTTTGTTAATTCACTAAAATGAGCGAAGGATCACTCCTTTCTGAGACTTTGAGGGTAACCCAGTCATGAAAACATTACCTTTTTCTTTTTTTTTTTTTTCTTCCCTTCCTTATTAGTTGGAAATAATATATATATACATATGACTCTTCTTTTTGTTCAGAAATTAAAGAATTAAAAGGAAAGGCTTCATTTCTCTTGACATTATTTTCCTTAATGGCTCTTTGGGAGTATATGGAAATTTGTTTCTTAAGAGCTTTAACAACAAAATGAGTTGTTTTTCGTCATTCTGTCGCAGTCATTTTGGTATTGCTCCCTACTGGGTTACAATAGATTCCAGCATTTCCAGCATTGCTAATGGTTGTGTTTGTGTTTATCTCTACATAGATGAATACCCTGTGGGTTATTATGTGTATTTTCCAAATTTGGAAAACACTGTTTTCCTGTAAGAATTGAATGCTTGAGTGAGGGTTTTTTTTTTTTTTTTTTTTTTTTCTTTTTTTTTTTGTATCTGTATTTCATATGTTTAAAATACTTGGAAGAAAAAAGTTTGTTTGAAAGTCAACATTCTCCATTTAATTAAAGCCCATAGAAAGTTCCCAAAGAATGAGTCACACAACTAATTTTCCAGTAAGAACAAGGAAGACAAGGTTCAGTAATTTTGTTATTTTCTTGAAGGCTTAAAAAAAAAAAAAAAAAGAGAGAAGGATGAATGTTACAGAAACTTTTTTTTTTTTTTGCCGTTAATGAAAGTCTTGCATTCATTCTCAAAAAACAATAAGCCTAAATGACTGTAACCCTCTATATATTTTAAAGAAATGAAGGAAATACAATCCTTTCAAATACTGGTCAGAAATTACGTACATGTTTAATTTCCTGTCTGTGTTAATCCTGTTGAACAATGTACGTGTGTAACACCAACCATGTACCGAGTAGCTGAGGAGCTACTGTGATGATAGATCTAAGGACCACACAGTCCCTGGAATGTTCTTTCTACAGCTGTGTATTTTTTGGAAGAAAGATAGAGAAAATAGTCTTTTGTATGCTGTTAGCTGTAGGAGCTTTATGTAACAATTCCTCCATTTGTTTCACTGCAGTGTAGAAAAGCTGCTCATTGGATCCAAGCTTGATTGTATTAAATACTGTACAAACGTATAGTGATGTATGGTATCTACATCGAGAAGCACAAAATCTATCTTGCATATGTGTTATGTTTTAAACAATGTGGAATGTCTCCCCAGTTGAGGAGTGGGTGAAGGGATTTCCATGTTCTCACAGGTAGTTAGCTGGTTGGGTATGTGACGTGCATCGCTGGTCATAGCCTCCTGGCAAATTACCAGATCTGCCAGTAGTCAATGGGTGTTGAGGCCTTCCTTTCGGTAGTGGAAAGGAAGGGATGGCACTAGTATGAAAGACCATCTAACCATTTCATGAAGTAGTCTTTTTATATAGATAGATAGATATAAATGTTTAATTTTATTTCAGTATTGCTTGAAGTTCTTATTCCAGTCATTCAGTTGTAGTCACCGTACTTAGGATCTGACTAAATTACTATATGCAAGCAAGCTGACTTGGATTCCTCTCTGTGACACAGGCCTGGAAATGAGGATGAAGGATTTATAGTGTTTTGATATTCTCCTGCAGTTAAAAATGAGGCTAGCACATTGCTGCATTGGCTGGTATATCCTCTTAAGGCAGTGTATATACTATGGGCATGGTCACCTATCAGGAAGGCACAGGTTTCAACTGATGATCACGTCTCTCCCGGGAAAGTGGCCACTGTCACGTGTAGTGGTGCATAAATGATCACGTGGAGTGTTTCAGTTCTTTCTATTATTTGACAGACACCAGTTTAATAACAAAGTTTTCCATGTTAAGTGTATATCGGCTTCCTTTGAGAAGCTTCTGCTGTCTCAGGAGTTGATTATCTTCTTACCTCTGCCTGTCAAGGTTTGGACATATAAGCGTGGCTCACATCCTGCTGGAGAATGGCGCCGATCTCAACGCGCAGAACAAGCTGGGAGCCAGCGTGCTCACGATGGCCTCTAGAGGTGGCCACATCAGCATGGTGAAGCTGCTGCTGGAGTCTGGGGCCTTTGTAGACAACTATGACCATTTTAGGACAGGTTTACTGAATAGCAGCAGAGAAGACCTGCCGGATATCACCCCGCTAATGGCAGCAGCCCAGCACGGACATGAGGCAGTGGTCCATCTGTTGCTAGACTGGGGAGCTAACTGTAATTACACTGTGAAGACCATGGGCTGGAGTCCTTTAATGCTGGCGGCTGTTAGTGGAAAGGTGAGCCTGGCCCAGCAGCTCATGGACAAAGGGGCCAATGCTGATCATCTGAATGTACTACATAAAACACCTTTTGAGATCTCTGTTGGTTTCAAACACAAAGACATGAAGGACTATCTGGAATCTCTGACGACAATCAGACCCCAGTCAGGTATGGAGCAGTAAGTTTATTTTGCTGTTTTGTTTTGCTTTCCTTGTCTTGATTCAATATTTACAAATTGAAGTAGTCTTCTTTTTTTCTAAATGAACATTTATACTGGATTAACTGGATTAACAATGCAAGTAAAGTGAAGTTTCACTTGTAGTAGTACATATATACATCAAAGCATAAAATGCTGCTCTTATGGTTGCTTTAATTCTGCCTCTTCCTTCACGGAATGAGAGGAGATCAGAAAAAGAAACATTCTGCTACTGTGTGATTAAAGAATGTGCAGCAGGAGTGTGGCTGTAGCCCTGATAATGTGAGAAATACTTTTTATATACATTTTAAATAGAGGTGATATCTTTTAGTAGATGATAAGGTTTAGGAAAAGGCATGCCAACTTTGACCTTTTTTTTTTTTAAATACAGTCTAAAATAATATATGCACACTGAAAGATGTTTATTCTGTGCAGGATAGAATAATATATTAGTTTTATTTTTTTTACTATGTTTTGAGTACTTGAATTATTAAGCAAGTTCATACTCTGCTGGTTTTTGGCATGTAATTTTTATTAAAGAGACTTCACATACTTACTGTTATCTGATTTTCTGTCATTTTGAAATGCTAATACATTTAGTTTCTTAAATATTCTTTGTGGATAAATGTACAGAGATGAATAAAAATTCAGAGTGGATGTCTTTCTCCAATTACCTTTCTAAACTAACTTAGCTTTACATATATATAATATATGTATATGTAAATAAATAAAAATGAGTGTCTTCTTACACTAATCCACTTCAAGTATCATGGATTAGCTTCTTTTTTCCTCTTCAAAATTTTGGTGCTTACAGAAAGATGCTAAATCTACTTCTGAAGCGATTCAATTTGGTTTGAACATTACTTTGGACATTTGAGCATCAATAAGCCATTTTGAAGTTTGAGACCTTATTTTACATTTGAATGTTTGGGGATAGCTTTCAAGATATTTGTGCTTTATAATGTAGACAGATGTTGGGAGGTGCCGAAGAAGAGAGTTTGGAAAAGCTGACATCTAGATTTTTACTCACTGTAGTACTTACTTTAAAACCTAAGGACGTGACTAGTCCTAGAAAGGACTTCTAGGTACTACAACTCAGCCCTGGTAGCAGAAAGTCTGCAGGGAAAGCTGGTCCACTCCCAGTCACCTGCTCTTTTGCCCACATAGGCTTATTTAAAGTTGAGGTAATTATCTCTGTATTGCTCTGCAGCATGGACATAGCAGCAGCCCAATACAGCCATGCCTCTCTTGCTTAAAATTTGTAAAATTTTATTTAAATTTGGTGTCATTCTTAAAGTATAGAATGAAAGAAAGTTTGAACTGCAAGAAACAAGGACAGAAATCTGATGTTTCTGCTTCAGAGAAGATTTTAACTTAGTCACGTGTTGATTTATAGGCTGAGTTGAAACTTGAGCTCTCATCTAGCCAAGCCACCAGGCAGAACTGGTTAACTGTAGACATTTGGCTGTGACCGGTCTCTGACAGTAAACATGAGCTGGTCATAGTGCAGAGAAAGTCTTCCATAATCATCAATTCCAGTTCTGCTGAGGATGTTTTTGTCACCTCTGCTGAAAGGTAGAGAGCATCTGCAGAAGAATAGTAATTAATTAAAGCAGGGAGTGGTAATAAAAACAAAAACACCAGATATTTCCAATGTGATCTTTGGCCATAGCTTTATCCTTTTGTGAACATTGGAGTATATTCTGATAGGGAAAAAAAAATGTAAGTCAGCAGAAAAAGAACTTCTGATCCATTAGTATAGATAGGAAGCATTGCATCTAAAACAAAAGTGACTTTCGGCTCAGGGTTTTTTTTTTCAGAAACAAAACTTTGAACTGCCTGGTAAAGTTCTGTTGTTCCCTACACACTGTCCTTGTTCTTGCTTCAGTTTGTACAGTCTGCATAACCCTTTCTTCCAGCACCTCATCATTTTTCAGACTTGCCAACAATTGCAAATGACTTCCTTTGAAGTCAGACTATGACAATAACTTTTTTTCTCCTGATATATCATAAAAATGGCAAATTCAGACCGAGATCCCTCTACTTCTGCTATTTTCCTTCAAAACCTTTCTATCCCATTGGTTCTGTAGTTTCATTGTTACTTTGGGAGATGGAGAAGGATATATTTTTATAATTTCGGTCAGAAAGGGAAGGAGTAAAATAAGTCACTATTTTTTTCCCTTATCGTACATTGTGCAAGCAGTCTCAAAGTACATAGAAAAGCCCATATGAATTAATATCCTTTACTCAAAAAAAAGTTTAACTTTATAATAGATATGCTTCTTCAGCTCCCAGTTCTTCATTCACAAAGCATCTATCTATTAACAGTATTGTTGTGAATTTAAGAAATTAATCTGGCAGTACTTGAAGAGGAGAAAAAAAAAGGAATATCTTTTAAAATTTCTTTTGAGTTACTTTTCAAAGTCCTTTATTTCAAGTCCTTTACTTGCTTACACCTCTACAGAAGATTGCACCATCCCAAAGAACCTTAATGTATCTGTTTAACCGATATTTTACTCTCTCAGACTTGAATCCCAGAAGTTTCCAAATACCATTTCCAGATACAGAATAGACATTGAAAAGCAGAAATCTTTAACATATTTTTTAACCTTAGCTCTGCACAGAAAGCCATTCAGGTGAACCAGGTCTCCCAACGGTGTCATATAAAGTCTGAATGCTTTCTTTATGATTCCATATGCCCAAATAATGTCTTAGTAATTATCTGTAGAGTTTGTTGGTATTTTTTTTTGTATTTACTAAATGAAAGTTTTCTAGTAAAGTTTGTAAGTGTTTGTTGTTATAACTATTTATATCTTTTCAGATAAAGAAAAGAGGCAACCTGATGTCTTTCATGCTTTGAAATTGGGTACGTACTGACTGGATTTTTCCATGTCTAGTTCTTGCAATTGTGGGGCACACTTCTTTCCTCTAATGGGGAACTGAGACAGTATGTTCTGTTTTTCATGTCTTTTTTTTTTCTCCTTATTTTTCTTTTAATTTAAAAAATATAATGGTTTCTGTAATCTGCATTTAAAATTCATCGTTGTGTCCATTGTTGTGATAGCTTAGAAGTTGCTATTCAGTTAATCACAGAAGGGTTGAGGGACCTTTGAAGATCATCTGGTCACGCAGGGTCACCTAGAGCAAGCTCTCCAGCTCTATGTGGTGGTTGAATGTCTACATAACAAGTATGACTATTTTAAAATATACCTCTAACTCTTCAATTAGAATGCAATGACAATAAATGGAATCATTTAGATAGATGTCAAGAAACAATGACATTGTTTCCAGCTTTCAGCAACATGTGATCATATTTTTTGTGACACAGTTGCAGAAAGCATATACATTGACCTGGATAAAGGCACAGAGTGCTGCCTCAGCAAGTTTGCTGATGATACGAAGCTGGGAGGAGTAGCTGATGCCCCAGGGGGCTGCACTGCCATCCAGAGGGGCCTGGACAGACTGGACAACTGGGCTGTGAGGAACCTCATGAAATTCAACAAGGCCAAGTGCACGGTCCTGCACCTGGGGAGAAATAACCCCAGACACCAGTACAGGCCGGAGACTGGACCGACCTTGTGGAGAGCAGCTCTGCAGAGAAGGACCTGGGCGTCATGGTGGACGACAGGTTGACCATGAGGCAGCAGTGTGCCCTCGTGGCCAAGAAGGCCAATGGCATCCTGGGATGCATTAAGAGGAGCGTCTCCAGCAGGTCGAGGGAGGGGATCTTACCCCTCTACTCAGCTCTGGTGAGGCCACAGCTGGAGTATTGTGTCCAGTTCTGGGCCCCCCAGTACAAGAGGGATGTGGAGCTGCTGGAGAGAGTCCAGCGCAGGGCCACGAGGATGATCAGGGGCCTGGAACATCTGCCTTATGAGGAGAGGCTGAGGGAGCTGGGCCTGCTCAGCCTGGAGAAGGCTGAGAGGGGACCTGATCAGTGTGTACAAGTACCTCAGGTGAGGCAGTGAGGAGGATGGGACTGGCCTCTTTTCAGTGGTGGCCACCGACAGAACTAGAGGAAATGGCCACAAACTGAAGCATAAAAAGTTCCACGGGAACTTAAGGAAGAACTTCCTGACAGTGAGGGTGATAGAGCACTGGAACAGGCTGCCCAGGGCAGTCGTGGAGTCTCCTTCTCTGGAGATCTTCAAGACCCGCTTCGCTGCAGTCCTGCGCCACGTGCTCTAGGTGACCCTGCGTGTGCAGGGAGGTTGGACTAGATGATCTCTAGAGGTCCCTTCCAACCTTAGGCATTCTATGATTTTATGATAACATAGGAATTGTAGATTATGGAGTCTCCATCCTTATAGATAGTCAGCCTCTCTGGACAGGTCTATTCTAGTGCTCTTTCACTGCCAGAGTAAACATGTTTTTACTTCAGTTCAGACAGAACATCATGTGTTTCAGTTTGTGCCCATTGCCTGTCATCTTGTTACTGGGCACCACAGAGAAGAGTCTGGCCCCATCCCCGTGGTGGTTCTCCCTTCAGGTACTTGTATGCGTTGATAAGATTTCACTTCAGTCTTCTCTTCAGGCTGAACAGCCCCAGCTCTTTCAGCCTTTCAAGTTTATTAGCAGCATTAAATAGCTTCAGTTCACCACCTTAGAAACTGTATGGCTTTTCAAGCTGTCAGAACTGGAAAACAGCTTACATGATAGTGGAGAAGAAAGAGATGATAGGTGACAGGAATGGGAGTTTCTCAAACATGTTAGCTCTTTAAACTTAAGCCACTAAACTTTCTGAAGTCGGTTACAATTTTACGTGGTTCAACTGCCTTTATCATACTACGTGACTTACAACCTGAGATTTTAAGATGTCAGTACTGGCTAGGAGTTTTAAGGGAGCCAGGGGAATACTGATCACCAAATGCCTTTTAGTTCTTCTGAAATTCTTGGCTACAGCTAGCAACCTTATTTAAAAAACATTACTGAGTTAAGAAGTGTCCAGGGCAGAGCTGAAAATCTTCCCTGGAGCCTCTGTAGGCTCCAAACTGTAGGCACCAACATTTTCTTTAATAGTGTGTGTGATATAGTTTGATGTCAAAAAGGCTATCTGCTATCTTCTCTGAATTGGAACACAAAAATCATTTCTGTACTTCTGTATGTTTCCTATTTCAAGAAATAAAATAATGGCAGCAGATGTTAGTGCTCACCTAACTGTGATAAGTGACATTGAAGTGCCTGCAGAGGTTATCTGGGAATCCAGTTGTCTTTCCAACAAAATCTTTATGCCTGTACTTGAGTTAAAGGCATCCTCTGTTTATAAAGCAGTTTATTATTTGAAGATACTTTAAAGCTGAGAATACTTCTATTTAGTAGTTGATAATCTGCATATTTGGTCACAAAACTTTGTTGTTGTTGTTTCTATTTTTTTGTTTGTTTCATCAAAAAAGTAAACGAGGATAGGGTGGTGCTCAGAAGGATGAGCATAACTTCTCTGCTTAAAATGACTACCTCAGATGTTTTTAAAAGGTCTTTTTCCTATCCTCATTCAAATTTAGGAAAAAACAGTCCTGGTTTAAAGGTGTTCAGAAACACATTTTACGCTGTTTTTCACGGTCTAGATGACGATTCAGTGACTGCTCAGCTGTTGTGTGGTTATTTACTTCCGAGCAAGAAGCAATGATGTTAAATTGCAGAGGGCATTTAGTTTAAACTTTCAAGGAGGAATTAAAACCCTTTCTGAATACAAGGAAGTTAAGCTCTGGAATAGATTGCCTGGGAGGCTGTGGAACAGTGAAGCACTTTTGTCAGGGCATATTGATGTAGTGTCTGTATGACACTTGTATTGTTCTTCCTTCTTAGGGACAAGGAGTGGTCTCAATCACCTTTCAAAGTGTCTTTTTTTCCCCATTTTCTTTGATTCCAGAGATGGGGTTTTTTTTATGTGATTTCTGTTTGTGAAAGTAAGATGAAGCTGAAACACCATGATTTGTGGATTGGAATTCTCAACAGTTTTCTTTGTACAACTCTGTGTTTTATGACAATTTTATAGAAACATCCTATACTGGTGTCTTCACATAAGTCATACAGCCTTTATGTTTAGATTTATTTTGGAAAATGATTCCTTAAGGGGATGGTAGCATAGGTATAGAAAAGAAAAAAAAAAAGGAAAAAGCGGAGAAAATTCTAAAAAATCATAAATGTGAAACAATAGAGTAATGTATGCTTTACCTTTTCTGGTTTAACTCCATTGATTAAACATTAATGTTAGTAAATCAAAATAGCTATTAATGCAGTGGCCAAACAGTTATCTATTACTTGTGTTTTATCACTATTTTGTAGGAAACTTTCAACTGCTTAAAGAGATTCTTGAAGAAGACCCAAATCAGGTCAATATTACTAATGGTGATGGTGCATCACCGCTAATGATTGCTGCTGTAACTGGACAGCTGCCCCTTGTCCAGCTCCTTGTTGAGAGAAATGCAGATATTGACAAACAGGATAATCTTCATGGCTGGACAGCACTAATGCAGGCAACGTACCATGGGTAAGTTGTATGTTTTCTTGAAGTTCAGCAGTAAATAAGTTTCATTCTTCGTCCTACATCTAAATAGAAAAATCTTTTGGGATATTGGCCCAAGTTCTTCTTATAACTCGTATAAGAACTTGAGGAACTATGTGCTTCAATTCTATACAACTCTATAGTGCTGTTAGGTTTTCAAGGGCGTGTGAACACCATTTTGGTTTTAATAAATGAATGATGTGCCTGTATGCTTACACCTTGCCCTGGAAGTGTTGAAGGCCCCATGTGCCAAGTAGGTACCAGGAACTTTTGTGCCTTCAGTCTTGACTTATTTTTACTGTTTTGTAAGATAATGTTATCTCATATCAGGACTGTCAGTTTACATGAAGTTGTGGAACTTGAGTCACCTTTTCATGTACCGTGCTTTCCAGTCTTCCAACCATTCTTATGAGTTGAGACTTACATAGCCTTCAGTTTTCATTGTGTTTTCTAAGATTTGTCCCACCAGAGACCTGACTGGCTCTGTCGCTGAGGTTACTGAGAAGGTTTTATAAGTGGACAATGGCAGTTAAGAATCAACCCTCAGAAGCAGGTCTGGTATTGCACGCATGATCTCCATCGTACAGAATCACAGAGTATCTGAAGTTGGAAGGGACCTCTAGAGATCATCTAGTCCAACCCCTCTGGTCAAGCAGGGACACCTAGAGCATGTGGCACAAGGTTACATCCGGGCAGGTTATCTACGTAGTGGATAACTGTTTGGAGAAGCTGAAATTTTCCCAATTATTACAGATGAGACCATTACAAAGGTGAAGATGAAGCTGTTTTGATCCCATTGGGGTTCTGGAAAGCAGGGAGTGCAGCTGAGAGCTGCGCATGAACAAAAAATGCTGCTCTTCATGTTTTCTGGGAGATGGAAAATCATCAGCCTGCCAGAACCTGAGTTGTAGGCTTCTCAGGAAGAGCAGCAGCAGCATGGTTAGAGTGTTTTTTTGCTCTCTGTGCCCTGAATGGAAAGCAGGCTGGCTGACAAATTTTTAAGAGAAGGCAAAATGCATCAGGAGCTGTGGTGTAACTTCTGGGCAAATTTTAGACTTGGTTAGCCATTGGAAAGCTAAATCACTATGTTCTAAGGGAGGAGCAATGTATGAAAGGGTGGGAATGAAATACTAGGCTTCTCTCTCTTTCTCTCTCTCTCTCTCTCCCCCTCCCTTTTCTTTCTTTTTTTTTTTTTTTTTATTCCTAATGTGACTCTCTCTTTATCTTTTCTCCCTGGAAGAAACACAGAAGTTGTAAAGTATTTGTTAAATCAAGGAGCTGGTGTCAATCTCCGTACAAAAAATGGATACACAGCTTTTGACCTGATAATGCTGCTGAATGATCCAGGTATGTTTTTTCAAAGAACACTGAGAAAATGATTGTAATCTTAACAACACGGTGGAAAAACATCTCTTCAAATCTAGAAAATCCATTATAGTTTCTCGGAGTATCTCCTAAGGGTGGTCAAATATTGAAAGTGGTGTTTGTTAATTGTTTAGATGAAAACTTGCATTTATGGGTTAGCAGATTTTGTGCTTATTGCTCCAAAATACTCTTTCTGTGGCACCAGACCCAGTTCAGTGGCATCTGGATGTGGTGGCTCTGGTTACTGACACAGAACTAGGGAAATGCCCAGTTATGAAGCTAGAAATTTCTACTTAGTAAATGGTAATAAAGGGACGGGAAAGAAAGAATATAGTTTGATGGAAAGCAGAGAATTCCTGGATGAAGCTCCTATTAGAAAGCTGAGAACAAATCACATTTCAAGGTTCCAAACTGTTTTCTATGGGAAATGCTTTAGGAATGAAAAAGCAACAGACTTCAGGTTGGCTTTGGTGAACTATGTTAAGGTTTTGTTGTAATTTGTTTAGACTGTGTAATTTGGCACTTTCTTACTAACCTTGTCTGTTACCTGAATTCCTTTTTCTGAAAACAAAACTCTCTTACTTTTGATGGAATAAATGTTTGTTTTCACCGTATTTACCGATGATAGTGTTAGTTTAAAGTAGGTACCTTGTCTTTATCAATAGTGAAGGACTATAGTGAATTTAAGAGACTAAAGATAGTAAATGTTTTTCTTTTAGCTAATTTATTTGTAGGACAGACGGATTAGGTTGTTACTTGTTCAACAAAGGGAATATAAATATTATTTTTGTCTGTTCTTCTGCCAGTCTTTTCTGACTTCTGTACCAAATAGAGTTTTACAGAATAATTTTTGCTTTCCTGTCTTCATCTCTTATTCTTTCTCTCCTCTTTTTTTCTTTTCCCTAAACCTTCTTTCCTTAGTAAGTTTCTTCAGCCTCTTCATTGCCCAGCCGCTTCATGCCTTTTCTCTTTGGGATTTAATTTCAAGCTTTTTTTCTGAAACCTATACTTGAAGAAGAATTTTCCTCTGCTCTCTCTGGGTCAGGTGAGAAAAGGATAAATCCCAGTGTTAATTTTGCCTGCATCTTAGCCACCTGGTTATGACTGAATAGCATGCTTACTTAGAAATACCTTGAGAGGGATGGGAATAAGTCTGCAGTGGGTGTGTGAGGAAGAGGGATGGGAAACACAGGCTGAGCAAACAAGGTTTTGGGGACTAATCTACTTCTGGGTTTGAGAGTTGTTTTAGGATGTTATTCTGAAGAAGATGGAAGGAAAGTTGGTTTGAGACCTTGACATCAGAGTTTTAGATGGATTGTTTGATGTATTGCATTACATTCACAGGGAAAATGTTAGCATATCAGTCATGATTTATGTTTTAAGGGACTTTGAGCAAAATAGACCAAAATGAATTAATTTGTTTTCTTTTAGACACAGAACTCGTACGGTTACTAGCATCAGCATGCATGCAAGTAAGCAAAGACAAGAGTAAGCCGAACTGCAGATCATCTTTGCCTTATTCCAGAAGCAGGCATTGCTTAAATGTTCCTATGTTACCTGATGACAAAGGAGGATTAAAGGTAAGTATATTTACTCTTTTTGAGGAATTTTAATAAATAACCAATGTATCATTTCCTCTAATATACCAAGCAGAGAATGTCATTGCAAAGAAGTACTTTGCCTCTGACATATAACTATTTCTCTCCCCTAAGAATCTATATCAGAGCATTTCAGTGCCTAGTAATATGTTTTATAATAAAATAGTAAAAGTTATGCTGTTTAAGTCTGAAGTTGAATTTCCATTATGATCTTAATTTTAATTCTCCTTTTACAGTCCAAATTTTGTACAGTTTTAGTAGACATTTCCTATGCTCATGATTAAGAATTTGTTTTCTTTGTCTTGTTTTCTTTGAAATTGAAATGCAACAAAGGGTCATATAGTAACTCTTGTAGTAATGTGCCACAAGGGTCTAACTGGGTTCACAAAGGATTTTCTGACAAGGTCAGTGCAAATCAGAAAGCACAGATTCCACTCAATCACAGAAATGTAAGCACAACAGGGAACCTGAGAGGCTCATGTGCCCTTGTTAAATGAGGAGACAGAATGAATAAGTCAAGAGCATCTTTGGCTGATGTTTCTATGCTTCTGTTATCAGGTTATAATCAGTAGTATTGTTAGCTTTTTTTTTTTCTTGGCAACTGTTTTACGTTTTTTTCCCTTTTTTGTATTTCTACACTTGATACATTTGATTTCTTTTTCCTCCATCTCAGTCTGATCCTTCCTGAATAATGTAAACTTCACTGTCATTTTGCGTACCACTCTGAGATATTTGGAGTCTACACCCCTAGGATGTCTCCCATAGGTTTAAAGGAATTTATTGCCTGTTTCATCATTCCTGTTGATGAATATTTCCAAACTTTCAGTCTGCTAAATATATACTTCCAATTTGACAGTGAATTCTTGGTATTTTGTCTCTTATGTTTTGGTGATGATGCTTGCCCTACATTTAATTAGGATCAAATTTCCCTTGTGTGTTCAGAGAGTGTCATGTGGAATAGTGATAAAAGCTTTAATAAAGTCAAGATACGTCACAGCTTGTGCTCTGTTAAACAAAGGTTGTTTTCATACATTTTTTTTCTTGACAAAGCCACGTCAACCATTTCTTTAATTTTCAAAACTTCCTCCATCCTCTTGCCACTCTTGAAGATGATCAATATTGTTTCAGAGCCTGTTTTGACGGTAGTTAGTCTAGAGTAAATTTTATCTGTTTTTTTTATTGTTTTAATTTGTGTAGCTAATTTAAGTATTTGAACTGCATTGTTTCCATGTTACTATGTTTCTGCCTTCCTGCTGTTAATGGTATTTATACTAAAATACCTAGCCACTAATCCACAAATTATCTTTGTTCTAAACTGTTTTGGTATTTTTTTTATTTTTTTTATTTTTATTTTTATTTTAAGACTACATCAACCTTTTGCATGTTTCCTTTGGATAATTTTTTGTCATTAAGTGGCAGACTTGTTACCTCCATTAGTTTTTCTTTTATTTCTAACTTTGGCATAGTATAGGCACTTATTCCTTTATCTATTGATTATGCAGTGAATGACTGTTATCTTTACGCTTTATTCCTGTAACTTCACCTAGGAACTCCTACAAGTTTGTTTCTCTGCATTTTCTGGACTTAACAAAAACAAACTATTTCTCTCTTTTTTTTTTTATTTTTTTTTCTTTTAATTTATCTAATAAATTCTTATTATTTTTTTTTTTTTTTTTTTTTGTATTTAAAAAAAACAAATTTTTTTTTTTTTTTTTTTTTTTTTTTTTTTTTTTTCCTCTCCTCTTTCCAGTAGCTCTTTGTTGCTGAGAGGATTTTAAATCTTGGTGAGAGATACAGGAGAACAAGAACTCTCTGCTTCTAATGCTCTTTGCAGATATAACATCTTTTTAATGATCATCTGCTAGAGGGATTGATTTACATGGGGTAAGGGGAGTGAGTTTTTATTAGTGTGACAACTGGGAAGACATACCTATAAGCAATTGAAACAAATGCAAAGGAGGGAGAAGAATATGTAGGATAAAAAGGAATAGCAAAGGATAAAAAGTAAACTAGGAAAGTACCTATCTGGATTATATTGTCATGCAAAACATGCTTTAAAAATGCTTTAATATTTCAAATGTTCTGGAAATAAGTCCTACAAAAATTAACAATTTACAAGTAATAATTTACATTAATAAGGTTTAACAATAATAAGATTATAATTTATATAGTTAAATGCTTTATATAATAATTCATAAATATATAATTTATATTTAAATTTAATTTATCTCCAAGGCATATAATGCTTTCTTCTACTCGGTTCTGATGAGTATATTGTATATTTGAATATTGTGCCCAGTTCTGGACTCCCCGATGCCAGAGGGACATGGAACTTCTAGAGAGGGTCTGGTGAGGCGCTATGAAGATGATTAAGGGACTGGATATTTGTGTTATAAGGAAAGATGAAACGAGCTGGGCCTGTTTAGCCTGGAGAAGAGAAGATCGAGAGGAGTTCTGATCACCATGTACAAATACCTGAGGGGAGCATGTATAGAGGGTAGAGCTAAACTCTCCTCGGTGGTGGCCAGCAACAGAACAAGGGACAAGGGGTACAAATTGAAACACAGGAAGTTCCATGTCCATATGAGGAAAAACTTCTTTACTGTGAGGGTGACAGGAACAGGCTGCCAAGAGAGGTTGTGGTGTCTCCTTCTGTGGAGATCTTCAAAACCCGTCTGGATGCCATCCTGTGCCATGTGCTCTGGGTGTCCCTGCTGGAGCAGGGGGTTGGACTAGATGATCTCTAGAGGTTCCTTCCAACTTCAGATACTCTGTGATTCTGTAGTATTGACTGCATAGGTCATCTTAATGTAGGCTTCTAAATGTAGTTTTTAAAGTTTGGAGAAATGTACCAGGAAAGTAATAAATAGAGGATTCTTCGTGAAGCATCTCTGTTTTTGTTGTTGTTGTTTAAATAAAGTAGGAAATATTGTAGGAAGGTGGTCCCCTCTTGTGACAATCTCCATAGGTACTTTGTTTTTATGGATAGATGCTGTAGTACAGTATTCTTAAGATTTGTGTCATTTTGACAATTCATATTTCCTCGACTTGCACTTACTTGGTCTATATTATTTGTGTGAATAAAGTGGGCAGGGTATAGATCATCTGTCTAGCAGGATGTACATATTGTGAATGGACAGGAATACTGACTGCTGACTTGCCACTGTTTTTTTTTTAAACCTAAGGAGAAACTTTCATGTAGATCGGGACTTTTATGCATGCCTTGAAATAGCTGGAAAATATTACAGACTGGTTCCTTGATGTCAGTGACTATGATAATGAATGATGAAACTGGTCATTTAGTCGAACACTAAATAATTGCCATGTTCTTGTAAAATATTTCTATTCAAGTTGCTCTAATAAAATCATTTATCATCTAAATTCATCATATTTTGTCTTTCCAGATTGTGTGGAAAAATATTCTAAGCTATTTGTAAAGTGAAAAATAAGGGAAGAGGTTAACGTTGCCCAAATTGTGGTGAAGGGTTTTGTTGATGATTGTAAAGCACTTTAACAAATGCTTTTGTAGTTTATCTCTAAAGCTTCTTGACGATTACTTAACTCTGCATTTTTTTTATTTAGTAAGAACTAAATTATTTTCTTATCAATCTAGTCTTGGTGGAGCAGGATGTCCAATCGCTTCCGCAAGCTGAAATTGACTCAGACGTTGCGTCATGGATTTTCTTCCAATCAGTTTGTGTCTTTTGCTGATGAGCCTGAATCTTCATTAAATGACACCATTAAAGCAATTTCACAGAGTGACATGGACACCTCTGGAAACCCTGATGCTGCTATAGCTCGGATCACAAATAACAAACCTAGTGGTAAAGCCAGAATTGTGTTATGGGAAGTGCTTTCTTATGTTAATATGATACTATTTCTAATCTACTTAGTTTATTATGGAATATATTTAGTTTGTTATTAAAAGATACATGATGTAAATAGAATTAGAATTAATATGTGTATATATAGTTAGAATATCACATTCCCATCATGCCTTTTACAATGTCAATTAAGTAGGAAAATGCTATGTTAAATGTTATTGCTTTTAGCAAATACCACTAAATTGGACAGCTCACTCAGAAGATGTTAGTATTCTTGGTAAACTAATTTATGTAATGAAAACTGAATTCATGTATTAAAAAGAGATCAGAAAACCCCAAATCATAAAGCATGTGCACTGCAGTTGTAGGGCTCTCCAAGCAAAACCCCAGTAGTTTGTGATACAAAATAAGAGCGATGACCTTACTTCAGTATGTAAACAATGTTGATGGAAAATTTGGCTCTGTGCACTAGTAAGACATTTGAAAGAGTAAAATATCCTTGAGAATAAGAAGTAGGAGCAACAAATAATCATTTATTTGTTTTTTCAGGTATAAGCACCGTAAAAGGAGGAAAGGATGACGTATTGTTGACAACCATGGTAAGTTGCAAAGTTCTTGATAGGTTCAGTGTAACTGAAAAGGTTACACAGCTCCGTCAATTTTTACCTTCCTACAATGGACCATTAAAAAGAGAGCTGTCATTTGCTGGTAGTCAGGAGACAGGAAGTGACAAAATGTGACATGTTTGGGCTTAGAGTAGGAATACTAAAAATACTAAAAATAATATAGAGTGGTAACTGATGATGAATACTGACTTTTCTTCAGAAAGAGGAGTCTATACCTTTGTATGATCAGCAGTGAATTTATAAAACTGATTGGACAGCTTTTGATATGATTGGCTGAAAGAATTCAACATTAGAACTCAGCAAAGAACCAATATTTTTTTCCTCTGGAGAATGTACAGAGCAGGATCAGGTAGTGTTCGGTGTTCCAAGGTGTCTAATCTGGGAATTTGGAGGAGCACTTTGTCAGGTGTCCTGTGTGCCGCTTTTTTGTAATTGGCTTGTTAATATTCCTGTTAAAAATCAGCCTGAAGTAGGGTTCAGCCCACTGCTTCTATTTAGTTTTAAAATGTACCTGCTCCACATTTTTCTTGCTATGAGTACTATATACCTTTGTTCTGATTTTAAATATGCATTATTAGCTCCCAATAATCTTTCTAAAATGAGTCTCGTTGTCTTTTTTCCTTTCTTTTTGTCCTCTCAGTTGAGAAGTAGTGCTCCATTTACTAGGCTGCCCAGTGATAAGCTGAAAGCAGTCATTCCACCTTTCTTGCCACCTTCAAGTTTTGAGCTTTGGAGCTCTGACAGAACACAAATCAACAGAGATGGTAGAGCTGAACAAGTGAGAACTGCCTGGCCACAGAGAGCAATGAAGCATGATTTTAACAGCAGTGGAAATTCTGATATAGTAAGTAAATGGAATGTATAAGAAAAGATTGTGTACCAGTCTGTCTAGAGCGTGCTGGCTGATAAGGCATGCCACTTTTGTACATATTTTCTCCTCATCCTTCTACGTCATCTTCCGTCTGTGTTCTTTTAATTATGAGAGCACCATAATGTTATGATTAGAAATGACTTTTAATTCCCATGTCTCATTAGTGCTTACTTATGAGAAGAATACACTTCTCTCTAGGAAGAAAGTAAATGAAACAAAAGTTTGCATGAAATAAAAAATAAGTGAGGGAAGGGAAGAAATACCTAGGAGGAGATATTTTATGTGTATACCTAGACACAGTATTCAGAAAAAATTGGTATGTGATAAAATCATAGAAATTAGTGACCCAGTGAGCTTAGAGTGCAAACTCTGAATTGAAGTGTGTATATTGTAAAAAAAAAAAAAAAAAAAAGAAGCGTTTGTGTAAATTCTTTTTTAGAACAAATTTACCTTTTTTTCTACAGTGTGGGCTTTTATTTTTATTTATTTATTTATTTATTTATTTTAATTTTTCTTTTAGATAGGAAGCAAAGCATCCTTGGCACCTGCTTCCATGGTTAGTAAAAGAGTACTGCAATGAGTGGCTGCAGATTCTTCAGAAGGGAAGGGAGTAGCACTGTATGTTAGGGAGTGTTTTGACTGCATAGAGCTCCAAGTGGGTGATGGAAAGGTCAAGTGCTTGTGAGTCAGCATCAGGGTGAAGGCCAACAAGGCTGATACCTGTGGTGGGAGTCTGTTATAGTTTGCACAACCAGGATGGAAGTGGTAGATGAGGCATTCTACAAGCTGCTGGCAGAAACCTCATGTTTGACAGTGCTTGTTCTCGTGGGAGACTACACCTTAGCTGTTGTTTGTTGGAAATATAATACAACACAGAGGAAACAGTCTAGCAGGTTTGTGGCGTGTGTGAAAGATATCTTCCTATCACAGCTTGTAAGTGAACCTACCAGGAAAGGTGTCCCTCTTTACCTACTCACTGTGAATTGAGAAGGACTGATGGGAGATGAAGTAGCTGGAAGCTCTCTTGGGCATAATGATCATGAAATGTTTTCATGAGTTTTAAAATCTTGGTGAAGACAGGAGGAACGTCAGCAAAATCGCTATCTTAGATTTCAGACTTTGGAATGTTTAGGACATTGTTTGGGAGAATCCTTTGGGAGACAGCCCTGAAGAGCAAAGGGATTCAGGAAGGCTGGACCTTTCTCAAGAAACAAGTGTTAAAAGTGCAGGAGCAGGCCATCCCCATGTGCCTAACGATAAGATGGTGGGGAAGAAGACTGGCCTGGATGAATAGGGAACTATTACTGAGACTCAGGGTGGGGGAGGGTTTACCACCTTTGGAAGAAGAAGAGTACAAGGATATTGTATGTAGAGTGGAAATTAGAACAGCGAAAGTTTATCTGAAACTCAATCTGGCCACTGTTGTAAAAGACAACAAAAGTATTCAGTATTTTACACCCAGATCAGTTATCCTCAAGGTGCTTGGCCCCCTGAGCTGGAAGATGCCTATGGTGAGCAGAATAAACCTCCCATAACTCAGGAGGAAGCAGAGGAAACCTGCTACTCCTCTTGGACAACCTGTGTGGCCAAATGGGATCCAGCCGAAGGTTCTGAAGAAGCTGCTGAAAGTGTTCATGAAGAGCACTACTTTCTATCATCTATCAGTGGTCTTGATCAACAGGGGAGGTCCCAGTCAACTAGAGACTTGCAGATGTGTTTCCCATCTACAAAAAGGGTCAAAGAGAGGATCCAGGGGATTATGGGCCTGTCAGCCTGACTTCAGTACTGGGGAAGGTTATGGAGCAGATCATCTTGAGGATGATCATGCAGCACATGACGACACATAAGGACATGACAACCAGAGGATCAGACTCAACCAACATGGGTTCATGTAAGGCAGGTCCTGCCTGATAAACCTGATCTTCTGTGACCAGGCTACCCATCTAGTGGATGAGGGAAAGGCTGTGGACGTGGTCTACTTAGACTTTAGTAAGGCCTTTGGCACTGCCTCCCACGGCATTCTGCTAGAGAAGCTTGGCAGCTCTTGGCTTAGGCAGGTGTACTCTGTGCTGGTTGAAAAACTGTCTGGATGGCCATACCGAGGAAGTGGTGGTGAATGTGGTCAAATCCAGCTGGCGACCGTTCATGAGGGGTATTCCCCACGGGAACCAGTTTTGGGGCCAGTCCTCCTTAATATCTTTATCAATGATCTGAATGAGAGGATTGAATGCACCCTCAGCAAGTTTGCAGATGACACCAAACTAGGAGAAAGAATTATCTGCTTGAGAGTAGGAGGCTCTACAGAGGGATCTGGACAGACTGGATCGATGGACTCAGGCCAAGTGTATGAGGTTCTACAAGGCCAAGTTCTGGGTCCTGGACTTTGGTCACAACAATCCCATGCAGCGCTACAGGCTTGAGGCAGCGTGGTTGGAGAGCTGTGTGACAGAAAAGGATCTGGAGGTGCTGGTTGACAGCTGTCTGAACAGGAGCCAGCAGTGTGTCCAGGTGGCCAAGAAGGCCAGTGCCATCCTGGCCTGTATCGGGAACAGTGTAGCCAGCAGGACTAGGGAAATATCACGCCCCTGTACTCGATGCTTTGTGAGGCCTCAACTCAAATACTGTATTCAGTTTTGGGCCCTTCACTACAGAAAAGACATTGAGACACTGGAGCACGTCCTGACACACAACAAAAATGGTGAAAGGACTGGAGGACAGACCTTATGAGGAGCGGCTGAGGGAAGCTGAGATTACTTAGTCTGGAGAAGAGGAAGCTCAGAGGGGCTTATCACACTCTACAACTACCCAAAAGGAGGTCGTAGTGAGGGGTGGATCGATCTCCTCTCCAAAATACATACCAAAAGTACAGCAAAATGAAAGGCCTCAAGTTGTGCCAGGGGACGTTCAGTTTGGATATTAGGAAAAGTTTCCCCACAGAAAGAATGGTGAAGCATTGGAACAAGCTGCCCAGGGAAGTGACGGAGTCACCATCCCTGGCAGTGTTCAAGAAACATGTAGATGAGGCACTTTGGGACATGATTTAACAGGCATGGTGTTGAAGGGTTTACGGTTGGACTTGGTTATCTTGAAGATCTTTTCCAACCATAGTGGTTCTATGATTCTAAGGTTAAAGAATTTATTTTACTAGTTTAGCGTTGCATTTCATGTCAATTCTATAAATGGTACAATAAAGACTTTTCTTCAGGATTTTTTCCTGTCTTTCTATTTTAAGTCACGGTTGACAGATATTGTTAGATGAAATGAGGTAGTGTATTGAAAGGAAATTGCTAGATTAGAGGATGGTAAATATTGGTTTGTCATCCTAAAAAAGATGCAAAATTAGTGGATAGCTGGTACCACCATACAAAGTGAAGCATGGGTCAAGTAGAAGAGGACTAGCTACAGATCCTTTTGTGGAGAAAGGAGGGTTTCAATCAAGGAACAGGGGAAGGAAATGTGCTAAATTAGAGTTCAAAAGAAAGATTTGAGTAAAAGGATAAGAAACTGCATAGGTAAAGCATGTAGTGGTTAGTGGTATAAAAACCAAAAGACTTCAAAGGAGATTTTGGATGCAGTTAATGGTTTGGCTAGCACCTAGCTAGGTCATTAGAGCTCGGGGCTGTGTAGACTGAAGAATATTGCAAATGCGACAGGGGAGAGAAGTTTATGTCACTAGTTGCAGTTCAGTTAAAAAAAGATGATTATGGTAGCTGAGAAATAGGTGATACTGTGTCTGTAAGATATGAGAAAATCATGATTCTGTATGAAAGAATATGCCTTTTTTTTTTTTTAACTATTTTGCACAGCTCATGATATTTTGTATTTCTTAGAGATCTCTGTTGCTGCTGCAGTGTCATTGCTTTTTTTGAATATATTTTTTGAATATTCAATATACTTTTATAAATATGTATATTTAATATTTTCTATATATTTATATAAGTATAAACATATGTAAAATAAAATTATGATGAGCTTTTTGTTTTTTGGAAGAACTGAATTTATAATACATCAAATGATGTTGAAAGTGGGATCTCTCATTTGCTTAAAGGGTAAGCATTATTTTCCCTTTTGCTTGTCAGGCATCTGTTAGCAAAGGTACTAGACCAGTCAAATTGCCAACATTTGCAAGAAGACCTGCATCTCCTTCAAATTCTAGCAACTTCAATCATTCTCCTCATTCTTCTGGTGGATCCAATAACATTGCGGGAATTAACAGACATGGAGGAGAACTGCATAACAGATCAGGTACTATGTCATTTTTATTTTTAGTATAGGAGTTATGAGTTCAAGTAAAATTAATATTCATGATTAAAGCAGAGTGTATTAAACTTTCTCTCCGGATTCCTGCTGTTGTGTAAGACTTTATGTGAAGCTTCCATAAGCTTTCTTGGAACAGCATTGAATTTGTGGATGCATGAACATTTAACACATAGATAAGGGATAAAGGGAACAAAAGCCTTGGACTGGTTTGGAAGTCATGTAGGTTAACCTCTCTCTCAAAGTCCTCATTTATTTTATTGTGTCCAACCACAATGGTTCGGGTGTATGCTAATGGTGTTCATTGCAACATATATTTTGTTTACTTTAGTCTGTTTTCTATACCTACCACTCTCTCTCTCTCTTTTTTTTTTTTTTTTTGGCTTTAATGTTCTATGTCAGTTAAAAACAAAGCTGCAAGCATTGCTTATGCCAACTGTAAAGAACTTCCAGTGAAGCAATTTGTGAAACCTGGCTTCCAAGAATATGAAAACCAACTGTATACATGTGTGTCTTCAGCTAACTTTGGCTTCTCTTACCTTTACCACCTCTCATAAACGCTGAAGAACAGCTCTGAATCTTCTAATTCATGCAGTTAGTTTTTGAGTGGGAGTGAATGGTTGAGAGAGATGAATTGAGATTTAATGATTTTTTTAATGATTGTTTGCTTGACTTTATTTTTGTTTCTTAGGTGGTAGTGCAGATAATGTTTTGTCTCAAATCGCAGCCCAAAGGAGAAAAGCAGCAGGCCTGCCTGAACAGAAACCCAGCCAACATCATAGTCCAGTCCAGTTGACTCCTTCATCTACCCTGTCTGATTTGCAGTGTACTCAGGTTGCTGGCAATGGGCATGTTGTAAAGGTATAGTTCAGTGTAATTTTTTTCTACTTTGAAATAGCTAGTCTGCATAGAACATGTCTCAGTCATGGATGACTGACTAATACAACTGCATAGCTTAAAATGGATGAATTCTTGTTATGGTAATGGAAACGTCGCCGTTCCACAGACCTTGCTTTTAATTATAAATCCACAAAAAAGCAGACCTAAATATAAAACATAAGAAAATTTTAAACGTGAAGTTTTTAAATCTTCAAAATTTGCATACAGGCAAGTTGGAAAGCAGCAGCATCTTCAAAAACAGGAGAATATATGTATAAACATAGAATTAACTTTTTTATAAGGAAAAATCAGTAACAGATGTGATATATTATTATGAAATATTTGAGTTTATTAACAAAGGGAAACCTCAAATTTCGGAATGTGGATTACGGAGAGCATGAAGTCTTCAACATTTTGACTGGAGAAACAAAAATTGTTATAAAGTAATTTGATTGCACTTGGTGCCATATAAGACATCACAGAATGAGACAGCAACTTAAATATGTGTGCTTAATAAGTTAATGTCAACGGTAAATGAAGTTAAAAACTTTTTGAATGACTTCATCAGTGAAATTGCTGAAGGAATCAGAATATTCAACAATCAGAAAAAGAAAAACCTGCAACTACAAATGCCAGAATGTTTTTCATGAACAGTCAGTTTCGCTGGTGTGTCAGTTTTCAGCTGCAAGGGACTACTGCTCACTTTTCAAAGATGAGATTGGGATGTAAAATGTATAAATGTACTTGACCCCAAAAGCTGTGGACTCATGCTGGTTCTTTGACACACTGTACAGCCTTTCCTCTCTTTCTACCCTTACATAGTTGCTCCACAAATTATGGATAGTCTGTCTCTCTTTCCTGTGGACATAGCCACTTTATTATCTTCTTCCTTTATTGAAGTCTCCTTTACAGGAACCAAATGTTTCTTCTTTCACAGGTGCTCTGACCAGTATATTTCTAATTATAGTCTCAGCTTGTTTTTGCTTTGGAAATAATTTCAGACATGAAAAAATGGTTGTGTGCCTCAAAAGCCTGCATTTTGCTTTTTTGCCTTTTTTCTCCCCAGTTATAGTTAGTCTAATAAGCGAGATTACCAACAAGTAAGGAATAAGAGAGATGAGAGATAGGAATAAGAGAGATACTTACGAGTTTTGAGCTGCAAATTTAGGGCCTGTTGCTTTAAGTGGCCTGGTGCCACTAAGAAGTCAAATTACTGTTCCCACGCTTCGTGGAATACATTTGGGAATAAAGCCTTGAAATGTAGTGCCCTGCAGATTGCCTTCTGTGAAGGAAGCTCATAATATGGCTAGGCATACTTTAAACAGAAATTATGAACGTGTGTCTCAAAGGCAATGGGAGCACTTCATCTAGACGTATAGGAGCAGAGGGCCTTTGGTCAACCCAGCAATGGCGCATCTTGTAGTCAGCATGGATCTCATCATAGACGTTTGTGTACCACATTTTTGAGACTAGTGTTTCCTAGACAACAGCATCTATTGAAAATACTCTGTCACATAAAGATCCACACTAGCTGCAAGAGCATAAAAGCCTAGTTTGCTGTAAACCAACTACCTAAATATATGCTGAGATTTTAACCTCCGTATCGATAATGGAAGCACTTTTGCCCTTCCATTAGAATCCTGTAGTTAAACTTGGGCATACGTGATCTAAAAAGAGCAGTGATATTACCCTGATGAATTTTGCAAAAACTCTCTTTGAGGCAGAGACTGTACAAGTCCTGAAGGAAAGGAAACTGAGTAATAATATATAGGATAATGTAATTTAAACACAGACAGAGCATTTGAGAAGGAAGAGCATCTGCAACCCAAGTAAGTAACACAATACAAAGGAAATTTAGGAATGTAGTAAGAGATAAAAATAAACTGACTTGGTGCTCTGCCAGAAGATTCTCAAAAATACTGTATCACGCTGTGTAGCTTGTAGTCATCTCAGAAACAAGGCTAAGGACTCAGTACATTCTGGCAGATTATAGCGTACTAGAAGAATTTTACCAATGTTTATACTCTATCTTTTAAATCTACATCTTATTTACTAACCACAATTATTCCCTTTATACCATAGCACAGAAACAAAATTGTAGAGAGGCAGGAATAACAGTCCCTCTCTCTTCTTGACTTCTTGTATTCCTCAGCCTTTTTCTTCCAAGTTCTCTGTAAAAGCTTGACTGGTTTAAGTTAAATGCGAAAATGGGAAATCCGGGATAAACTCATCTATACTGCTTTTTAGGTTGTATAATGCAAATGCTGAAATCTTTGAAGTAGTAGATAGACTCAGGAATTTAGGAGATGAGGCATAGTATCTGGTTGTATGAGAGGCCGATACATGCATACATTAATGTGTAATAGAGACATACATAAATATTCTTGCTTCTCATCTGTCACTTATCCATTTCTCCCTTTTCCATGCCTCCACATCTTTTATTTGTGGAAAGAATATGCTCCGAATCATTTGACTGATGTTAAGTGTCATCACAAGCTTAATGATTAACTGGAAAATTAAATTCTAGTGCAGCAAGGTGTTCAAATGCACATGAAATGTGAGTTTTTTTCTTACTGCATATTTGTAGTTAATTCATCTTGAAGTGCAACTTTAAATTGGGTTCTAATACACTTTGAGAAGCATAGCATTTAATTAAATCTGTGAATGAAAATGGCCTGTGTTCAGAGATAAAATAATTTAAACTTCTATAAACAGAATATTGCAGTGCGTGTGTACAATACTGCTTTAAGAAAAATTGTCCTTAATGAAGGTATTTTTCTGGATGTATTTGAAGTATTCTTAAATAAATTGGTATTGCTCTATTTCAACCTCAATAAAGCAGAAGCATATAGTTGTAACTACATGTTCTGCAGAAATAACATGAACCTTAGAAAATACTGAAGAATTCTAAAAGTTTCTTTTAAGCATTTTTTTAACTAAAATTATTGTATCCTTACCTGTAGCAAAAGCTGGAAGTGAATAAAAGACCTCCATCTGGTGGGACTTCATCTACATCTAAAAGCACATCACCAACTCTCACACCTTCTCCGTCACCATCCACATCTCCTAAGGTTCCCGATGGAGAGTCCACTCTCTCTCCTACTCACAGACCGGCCAAAAGCAATGGTTCTAGCAGCGGTACTATCACTGAAGATGGTGAGTAAGGTTATGGTGCTTACATGAGATTCCTTGAGAACACAGTGTTAGAAGCTATAATTTTGCTGAATTATAGCTTTATCTCTGTGGCAATATTCTTTCTAGAAAAAAAATTTTAGTATTTCTTCCTGAGAGATTAGTATTCCTGCACTAACTGTAGCTTTTTTTTTTCTTGAAAGTTGTTATCCTCTTTCATTTAGAGGAAGCTTGTTACTACCTCAGAGCTAGTGCAGAACACTTAAGTTACTCATATCGCCTCCTTCCTCCCTCTCTAGCTTCAGTCCTGTTTTTTTCACATTATAGATGAGGGTAGACCATATATTTAATTTCAAATGCAAAGAAAGTGTATTTTAATAAATACTGTGAAATACGTTGTATAGTAAGATGGTTTTGTTTTGTGATAACAACATGCAACTGATTTTTTAGAGCTATATTGCATTATTTTTGAATTGCAATGATAACCTTCTTTTAACATTATTTTAATTTTAGGAATAAGAAAGGATAATAAAAATGTTACTACTTTTCCAATGAGTCTATTTTTTTCCAGTGAGATAAGTTGAACTCCTAGATTAAAATTACAGTTCTTAATTAAAAAAAGTCCAGTTTCTGCACTGGAGACAGGTTATCACTTCATTTATTTTTTTCTTCTGTAAATGTGTCAGAAAATTGAAGAAATAAACCCACATGGTTTTAGAATCTTTTAAATAAGCGAAAGGGGTACTTTTTCTTTACTTTCTCTGAGACCTCCTGTTTTTGCTTTTTGAAAGTGTCAGGATATAGAGATATGCCCACCATATATACTTGTTAATTGTTACTTGTTCAAGTTGATGCTAAAGAAAGGTGGCATTTGACCTGCTTTATGTCCTTGCAATATAGTTTAGATGTAACATTTTCTTCAGTAGTCAGTACAATATGATAATATTGTTTTATAATGATGACTTAGCAATGTAAGTGTTGTTTGTTTAGAAATATATAGAGGGAAGAGAATTCACTGTAGGATACAGGGAAATTCCTCAGGATACCAATCTGTTACAGTCTCACCTTGAAAGACAGAGCTTTAGGGCTGCACCAACAAAGCATACAGTAGTGTGTATAGTAATTTTCCTCTGTGGCTGAGGTGTGGGATTTGTTTGTTAGGAATAGTGTGTATTGCATTTCTTTTAGGTAACCAGTTGATGGACCATCAGCAGTTTATGCCTGTTCTGAGAAGCAGTGATGTAGAGAATCATGAAAGGAGAAACCATGTGAGAGTAAAAGGAGGCTGTGAAAATTTGGAGAAAGGTAATTTGGTGAGATTTTGGATTTTGTTCAGACTTAATGTATGGCTCAGGATTTGGGAGGGGGAAAAGAGGAAGAGAAACTGCAAAAGGCCTGCAGGTGTTATCAGAAAGTGTAAAATGTGTTAGATGTTACAGTTGAATGTGACAGCAAGGTTCTAGACTCAGAGATCCCGAAAGTTTCTTCCAGAACCCTATCATATAATTTAGGTATAATAGTGCGCTGAAAAATGAGAGGGGTAACTAATAATCTAAAAGGAGGAAATGTTGATGAGATGTCAACTGTCAGCTGATATCTGGAGTGCTGGGTAGAGTTCTGGGCTCCCCAGTGCAAGAGGAATGTGTTGCTACTGGAGAGAGTTCAGCGCAGGGCTGCAAGCATGATCAGGGGCCTGAAACACTTGCCCTATGAGGACAGGCTGAGAGCACTGGGCCTGTTCAGCCTGCAGAAGAGAAGGCTGAGAGGGGATCTGATCAGGGTAACAGTGTAGTAGATCCACATCTCTCCTGTACTGAGGGGCCCAGAACTGGATGCAGTTCTAGTCCAGGTGCAGCCTCACTAAGGCTGAGTAGAGGGGCAGGATCAGCTCCCTCGACCTGCTGGAGACATTCCTCTTAATGCACCCCAGGATCCCACTGGCCTTCTTGACTACAAGGGCACACTGCTGCTTCATGGTCAACTTGTCATTCACCATGACGCCCAGGTCCTTCTCTGCAGAGCTGCTCTTTAGATGGTCAGTCCCCAGTAAGGAGGGAGTGAGGAGGATGGGGACGGCCTCTTTTCAGTGATGGCCACCAAAAGGAGTAGAGGAAATAGCCACAAACTGAAGCACCAAAAGTTCTCCAGGAGCTTCAGGAAAAAAATTCCTGACAGTGAGCATGACAGAACACTGGAACAGGTTACCAAGAGAGGTTGTGGAGTTGTCTTCTCTGAAGATCTTCAAAACCCGCTTGGACGCAGTCCTGTGCCACATGCTCTAGGTGACCCTACGTGTACAGGGCGGTTGGACTAGATTTCTAAAAGTCCCTTCCAACCTTAAGCATTCTATGATTCTATTCTATGCATAGTGTTTCTAATACAACTTTTGTACAACTTTGGGGAAATAAAACTTTTAGTTTTGAATCTATGGCAACCTTTACAAAAAAAGTTTAAGGATAACAAATTAATTGACTTTGAGGTTTTTAAAAAAAATCCGGAGCGGTAAGTAGAAAAGTTGGTTTATTTCAATATACTTGTTGTCTTTGTTAAGCTAAGAGTGAATCTTTCATTTGTTTCTCCTATCAATGAAGAAAAGGGACAATCAAAATGGGAAGAGAAATAAAACCAAAAATTATTTAAGAATTGAATAGTGCTGTCTTAATGAAGGAAGATTGTATGAGGAATATTTAGTTTTGTGGTATAATACCATCATTCATATTCAGTTCTGCTTTGAATCCTCAGTTCAAATGACCACTGTGGTACTGCTGGAAAAAGAAAGTATTAGTCACCTGTGACAGCAAAGGAACAAAAATAACCAGAAACCTGTGTTTAGGGAGGTAGTGTAATTAAGATGGGCAATGGTGAGTTATTCTAAAAATGTAGTTTTAAGTGGTTAATCACAGTTTAAATGCATATTGAGAAAAGTGCCTATTGGGTCCTTTTTTTATTTCCCCAGTCTTTGGCAGAAGAATAAATATCCACTGCTGAAGTAAATTCTGCCCAAGTTTCATCTCAAGTAGACTTCAGCTTCATGTGTTCAAGACTAGATGTTCGCCAGTTAAAGAGGTTGGAAGTGCACTTGCATTAGTATTTTGAATG
This sequence comes from Crypturellus undulatus, assembly GCA_013389825.1. Taxonomy (NCBI): domain Eukaryota; kingdom Metazoa; phylum Chordata; class Aves; order Tinamiformes; family Tinamidae; genus Crypturellus; species Crypturellus undulatus. Next base: position 304,108 of record VWPW01027489.1, read on the forward strand.
AGCAACTAGGAGGTTGCTTGCTTGCTGTTCATTTTCCTTTCTGGATCATGATAGGGATTCAGTTTATTCCTTCATTGAGCAGTTTTGATGTCAAACTTGGATATTTGGGTCAGCCATTGGGACCAAGCCTTGCATTTTAGGTATTCTAGTGCCTGGCTTGTCCTAAGTATTTTTGCTGTTTTTTGCCATCCTTTTCATGAGGAGGAAAGGGGATGCAACATAAAGATTTGATTTGATCAAAGTAAGACTAAATAGAATTACAGATTACTGAAGTAAGGCAGAACACAGTAAGAATGCTTTTATTTCTGATGCAGAGTCATAATGGACTTTTTTTTTTAATGTTGTCTTACATGACGACATGACTTTTGTTCTCGGCAGTTATTTTCCAGAAAGATCATTAAAATTGATCTATTCTGATGCATCTTTCTTCTTCTTTTCTGTTATTACAGATGAGCTGACTGGCATCCTTAAAAAATTGTCTCTTGAAAAGTATCAGCCTATTTTTGAAGAACAAGAGGTAAGCTTTCAAAATTATTTTCTAGTGTTATAGAAAACATTGTCTTGCAATTGTGGCATACATTGCATCAGAATTTTGATACAGAATCTCAACTTCAGTATTTAAAGTTTTCAAACATGTGGTTGCAGAGGGTACTTTGAAACATGGACCAAATAGTAATGTATATGAAGAGGTCCACCTGAATAGATAAATAGTATCTATGATGCAATAAACCTGGCAATTGTATCCTCTGCAACCACATGTTTGAAAAGAGACACTGTAAAAGTACATAAAATATTCTGAGAGGCCCAAATACTAAGAAGCAGATAAAGGAAAGAAATTGAGAGAAGAATCTTAGGGAGATCAAATTGATTGTTAAAATAGATAAGTATCTTTGTGAGGAGTATGTTTTGTATTGACTTAGCCTGTCAAAAAAATATACATGCATACAAAAAAAATCCAGAAATATTTCCAATCTATTATCATAACTGAGTCATTAACAACAGATTTAAAACCCAGCAACAGAGTGGTAAAGTGGGTGCTATTTGGTGCTGACAATTCATTAAATGGTTTTGTGTGCATATTTACAGTAAATATATGCAGTCAAAGGAGAAAGGAGAAAATTTATACTTAAAGAATTATGTGTGTCTCTTTTAGGTGGATATGGAAGCTTTTCTTACACTTACTGATGGTGATCTGAAAGAGCTGGGTATTAAAACTGATGGGTCAAGGCAGCAAATTCTGGCAGCTATTTCTGAACTGAATGCAGGAAAGGTATATTCTGAAGTACTATACTTAAACCAATTCAAGGTTCGCTTGTATTGCTAATTCAAAATGAAATTGAAAATTCAGTTGCAGATAGAAAAGCCAAATTATGTTTTCCTAGTAAACTATTTAATGTGTCTGATCAGTGAAAAATGCCTTCCTCCTTGTTCTTTCATTAACTTTCCTTATTCAATGACTATATAGCTTTTTAACAGATTATTGTCAATTATATCAGAAGCTGATTGTAATATGACCTATAGTTACTGAATTGCAATTTCTGTGATTCTAAAAAAAATCTTGTAGTCCAGCTCTAGAGAAGAAGATCCTTTTTATTTTCCCTAACATTTTTTTTATTTCTCTCTGATTAGATAAATAGCATTTTTTTCATTCCTTTCATCTTTCCTGCTTTTTAGTTTTGTATTACATGTATAAATGAAATTAAAATGTCATACCTTCGACCAATGTCAAAAGCCATGCCCTTGTCAGAGGGGTTATGGCCTGGAGTGTATCTGTAATTAGGCCTGCTGATACTTCTCAGCTGCTTCTTTGGTTTCAAGATCCGATCTCTCTGACTTTGGAATCTCAGAGCACAAAACCCATAAAGGTAATAGCTCCCCAAAGTTGGGATCAACAGGATCATACTAAAAATTAGGGAAGGTGAATGATTCTTCATGTGAAGTAGTTGCGAAGAAAATTCAGAAAATACTTGGACTACTCTCTGAGAGAAAACCTTGTAATAATTTGTTCCTGAACTCTTGGGTCTATCCGTTATTATTACTAATAGTGCACTATGAACGTCACTCTATATTTCCATATTTTTGTTAACTCTTAATAAAGTAAATCTTGAAATAGAAATCTAAGAATGCTTTATTTTAATTTATATTGATTTTGCAGGGACGAGAAAGACAGATTTTACAAGAAACTATACACAACTTCCACTCTTCCTTTGAGAGCAGTGTTAGTAACACACGACCTCCTGGCAATTCCCAGTGTAAGTAACACCTGAAACTATTCAAACATGCATGTAAATACTTATAGTTAAGAAGTTTTTCCAGAAATTCAAATGGAATTTCCTGTGGTTCAGTTTGTGAAAATCTTTCTGTCCATTTGCTCTTGTCCTCTCTCTGTTCACCACTGAAAAGAATCTGGCCTCTTTTCAAGAGATGTCAAGAGTTGCTTGACACCTGCCCTGAAGATACTTGTATTCACTGATAAGATCCCCTCTCTTCTTTTCTGTAGGCTAAACAGGCCCAGCTCTCTCTGTCTCTTCTCATAAGAGACATGCTCCAGTCCCTTAATCATCTTCATGTCCCTGCACTGGACTATCTCCAGTAATTTCACATTCTTCTTGTAGGCCTTCTGGCGTTCTGGGAAGGCCAGAAATGGATACAGTACTCCAGATGTATCCTCACTAGGATCAGTCAAGGTATCACCTCCCTTAGCCTGCTGGCAACCATCTTCCTGATGCAGCCCAGGATGCCTCTGGCCTTGGCCACAAGGGCACATTGTTGGCTCATGGTTAGCTTGTTGTCCATCAGGACTTCCATGTCCTTTACTGCAGAGCCACTCTCCAGCCCTACAGCGCTACCTTGTACTGATGTATGGGGTTATTTCTCTGTAGGTGCAGGGCCCTGCATTTGCCTTTGTTTAACTTCATGAGGTTCTTTTCCCCCAATTCTCCAACCTGTCCAGGTCTCTCTAAATGGCAGCAGAGCCTTATGGAGTATCAGCCACTCTTCCCAGTTTTGTATCATCATTAATTGCTAAAAAAAACAAATGTGGCAAACATGTTAGCTAACGGTTTTCTGGGTTAAGGATATATACATGTATTTGTGTCTTTTCTTCAATCTTTAGGAAAGTTTTCAAGGTAAAATAGGTGTCCGTAGGTCCAGTGCACCACCTACCATAACACTTTAACACTCATAGCTAAAAAAAACAAGAAAATGGCCTGTTATCTAGCAGAACTGGACAAATGCACCAAAAAAAGTGAAAGGTACCAAAAGTGAAAACTGTCAACTTTCCAGATACAAGATAAGGGAGAAGTTAATTATGGCAATGATGAAAAAGCATCATGATGTTATTCAATTTGTGATGAATTTAGTTTTTTGTACTTATTCTGATCTTGCATTTTCTCTTTACATATTGACTGCATATTGCATGTTCATATATGTTTACATCTGCATACCTGCAGATGTCCAGGTTAATAAAAGAAATTACAGAGTAACATGGAGGAGAATGACAAATGGTTCATATGTTTACTTTCCATTTTCATGCTTGAATTTAAAAGTATTTGTGGTAGAATAGAATAGAACACTAGAATAATGAGAATATTGAGAAGGTTTGCAGTAGCAGATGACCTTTTCACGGGTACATTTGGCTTTTCATATAATCTCCATACAGGAGAGGGCTTAAAATGAGTAAAATGCAGTAAGGGGTCAAAGTGTTCGAGTCTGGTGTAACAACGAGATTACAAAACCTGAGCCTGACAGACAGTTGGTCTGTCTTCTTTATAATAAAACTGAGAGTCTAGCTGATTGCAGGTTGTCATTGTGGTGTTTTGTTTTTTCTTCCCCATTACAGCACCTGGCTGCTCTATAAAACCACAGGACACTGTTCCTTCTAAAAGGTAGATATCGGAAAAAGATCTTTTCTTACAATGAGGCTTGGGCCTGGCTTAGTAAGTACAAGTGTACAAATGAAACTGAAAAATTAGTACTAACTGCACTCATAAAGAATGTTCAGGGACATTTTGCAGTAATGTCTATAGTTCCAGTCCTACAAAACCACAAAGAAAAATGAAATGAGATTGCTTATAAAGTTCAGCCTAAGTGTTGAAATATTTGGCACTTCACTGGTTTGGATTCAAGAATAACAAAGTAAAAAGAGCAGAAGAATGAATAACCTTATTAGAAGATAACATACTTTTCCATTCTTATCTTTGGAGATGACCATAGAAGATGAAACCATAGGAGACCTACATGGGTACACTCAAGAACAAGAAAAACATGGAATAAGACCGTGAAAATCACCACAAATTACAAGGGCTTCTGTCTGTGCATATCGCTAAACTGAATATGTGTGTGGAGTTTTCTGTGGATACGAATAAAAGTCTGAGTTTAAAATGTAATGGTTTTGTGAAAAAGGAATATAAAGGAAAGGTCATGTTGTGTTCTGCATTAACTAAATTATGCTTTATCTGACCAGTATTAAGAGGTTAGAACAGCAGTAAATTTGAAATACTTATTTGTAAAAATAGCACTTTATTTAAACATAACCTGTCACCAATATTTAAACAGAAATGGTGTTAAAATATTTTATATTGTTGATCTAATGTTTTGAGAATAAAACCATTTAACTGAGTTTGGCTTTTTTTTGAATGGTAACACTGGCAGGTCATCACAATATTTATGTGACTTTATTTTTATAGCAGAGTTGCAGAAACCATGGTTACTTTCTGGTTAAGACAATTAGAGCCTAGTAGTGTATGGAGGTCTCTGGTGGTTATGTTATTAACATTTTGGATATTAATATCCATGTTTATGGATATCCATGTATATCCATGTTTAAAACAATTTTTGTTCCATTTTATTTTTCAGTGCTTTTTATCACGAGAGTTACCTATAGAGAATTATCTATAGCACCATCAACATTTAATGGATTTTATGCTCATGTAATTTATGCTTTTAAATCTTCAGATAGTTGTGACTAGAGATGCCTGACTAAAGCTGCATAGGTACATAAAAATATGGGGTGCAAACCATATGCTATTTAAGGTGTTTGTCTTGTCCTTTCCAGAACAGCAATACAGACACTTTTAATTAACACATTTCAGAATGAGCACAGAAGTAATTACAACTTTTTATAAGAGCTAGGAAACAGCTTGATACTAAAACAGAAAAAACGTGCATTGAGAAATGATGTGTCCCTGGAGCTGCAATGTCAAGAAGGCTGTAGATGATAGTGGCAGAAACTATAGCTATATTGGGATATGAGTGGAGCAGGGTATGTTGCCCCTTTTTGAGGTAAAAACATGCAGTTCTGCCTTAGGGCTTCTGTGGATTTGATGGACTTGAGAGATCCTAATCTCCTCATTATACTTGAGCCAAATTGCCTTGCCTACTACTTTTGAAGTAGTAGCTAAGACCCAGGGGCCCTGGGACAACACGATTTCCCAGTGTAGGTTTATGTATCTTTTTCTACAGTAAGCAATCCAAATAACTGAAATACCATGCAGTCTTATCAAGCCACCTATTAGGGAAGCCTTAAGGAAATAGACCTTCAGCTATTGGTGTTCTTAAGTGCCTTACTTAAAGCTGCCTTCTTCTGAAAGGAGAAGAATCCACCTGCAAGAAATCAGGGGTGAGGGGGAATCTTTTTCCTTTTAAAACAGGGCAGGTTGAGCTCCTTTTCAGTAGGACGCAGTGATAATTGATTGTGAAAAACATTCAGCAAAGATGAGAAGTGCAGGTGAGAATTCCTTTTGCTGTCTAAGAGGATTCAGTTCATACCTAGCACTGCCCAGAACACCTCAGTGACTTTCTGACTGGTAAGGTAGGATCATGCTTCATTCTTGCTGAATATATGTCACTGTGCAGAAAAGTTGCAAACGATAGAGAAGTGCATCCAAAAAATGAACAGCAAAGAGATTTAAATTGAATACAGGTGTTGATTCTGTACAACAGCAGCAATATTTTTTAGACTGTCTTTACAAGTCTCAGCAATCTCTAAACAATTACATTTATAAATGTACAGAAGGTATGAAAATACACAGCTTTGGAGTATGGAAATTTTTCATCTCTTCTACTGAGCTTCTTTTTCTTTAAGGTTGGTCTGCTCCTTCCAACTCAGCTGCCATCATAAGTGAGGAAACAAAATGGGTTGCTCACCACAGCTGTTTTTTAAGGCCTCAAGAGGAATTAGGTTTGAGACAAAGACCTACGTTTTGTGCCCGTGTATGGGATCTGACGTGAGGAGCTGAATAAACTTCCTTATAGTTTGCAGAGCTCTAGTCAGTGCAATCATTGGGGCCTGAGAAGCTAATCATCTGACCAGGACCTTGACTCGGCTGTCTAGATGTTTGGATGCTCTCAGGCATCCAAATACATCTGTAAGCAATGATAAAATGAAGGTTGTGATCACTTTGTTGCAGCCACCTTTTTTTTTTTGTTTTCCTTTTTAAATGGAAATATTTTGTTCTGTTTACCTCACAATTAAAAGCTATTTGAGTTTTGCACTCACTAGAAAAAGTAGTTTTTCTTCTAAATCAGTTAAGAATTATGGATTTTATTAACATGTAGTTTTTAATCGTAGGATGTCTTGTGTTACTGAGGAGCACTGTTATTTGACAAGATGCTTTTATAAGAGTCTTGGAATTTTGCGGTGCTTTTTACCTGCACTTTGAACACTAATCAAGATCAAATTTTAAAGAGTGACTTTGTTATTTGGAAATAATTGAAATAGTCACTTTTAGTATTTTTCATGCCTCAGCAAATGCCTCAGAAGCGAGTTAGATTCTTAGGGGAGCAACTTTGATTTCCAGAGTGAAAGGGAACATAAAAGTTCTTGCAAACAGATTTCTTTAATACCAAGATCACCTCAGTTCAGAGTTGCTCAGCTTGCCTGACTGTGACACTAATAGCCCCAAACTTGCCACTTCTAGATTTTAGTGTATTTCAAAGCCCTTATGGCAGTACAAGGGTACATTTCCTGGGAACAAGCTTTCTCCATTAAACCTGAAACCTTTTATGCTCTGGCTAAAGCTCATTTGGAGTGCTGAATTTCCAGCCTTTCAGAAATTTTTATTATTGAAATAAGCTGCTCATGCAGTGTCATCCTTGCCGTGCCACAGGAAAGCATTCTTTCTAAGTTTTTACCACTTGTCATTTCCAGCATTCCAGTGTGAGTTAAAACTTGAGTTAGCTAACAGTCATAAAAACAAGAGCAAGTATAATTGCCATGCTCCCAAAACTACATTTATGCATTTTAGTTCTCCACTCAGTTCTCATTAGTAGATAGACTCAAGCATGTCTGACTGATCTTCAGAGGACTGTATCATGGCTGCCAAGAGTGACTAGTGCTGTATTAGGACAGGATTCTTGAGGGTGATAAACAGATAAATGTGAATGTAGACAAAGCAGCCCATTGCATGAGCTTCTTGAAAATGGTCTAAAATATGTGTTATATGGCTGTGGTTTTCAGTTACTCATAAGCTGCAGCACCACAGAACTACAGCTTGTAGAGATTTCAGTTGTGCTGAGCTGCCCAACAAAATCACTTCTCACACAGAGCAGCCAGCAAAGTATCAATGGATTGCATCATCGTTGCTCTGCATTCAGTTGTTCTCAACAGATTTCTTCACATATGCTTCAGTTTGTGCCCACTGCCTCTTCTTCTGTCACTGGGCACCAGTGTCTCCATGCACTTTTGTTCTGTCACCTTTTCTACGAGGGCGTAGAGTTGGCTCATTTCAACTTTTTGCCACCAGGACCTCTAGGTCTTACTCTGCAAAGCTCTTTCTAGATGGTCACCTCCCAACCTCCCTCTGCACCGCTGCAATGTGAGGTTATTGCTGCCCAGGACTCTGCACTTCCCTTTGTTGAAATTCATAACATTTCCCTCATTCCCCTCTGCCCATTTCTTCAGTCTGTCAAGGTCCCCCTGAATGTCAGCACAGCCTTCTGGTGTATCAGGCACTGCTCCCAGTTTTGTATCACCTGCAAACTTGCTGATGGGACATATTGTGCCACCATGAATGAAGGTGATAAACAGGACTGAACATCCCCAGGGAAGTATTGCCAGTGACTGGCCTCTAGCTGGACATCCCATCAGGTCCTTTAGAATTACGTGTGTTTCATGTAGTGTGGTTAAAGGATTTCAGTCAACCCTTGTCAACACTTCTTTGTGTCTTATTGGCATTAAAGCAAGCCAACATCATAATGAAATGGTCAAGGTCTGCTTTAAAATCCTGAGACTTTGGTAAGCTTTGAATATTCTGAGAAAAACATAGTACATGCTGAACACCTTCTAACATCACTCTTAACATTCATCACATTGACACATATAACAAATCACAGAATCACAGAATGGTCAAGGTTGGAAGGGACTGCTAGAGATCATCTAATCCAACCCCCCTGGTCCAGCAGGGACACCCAGACCACATGGCAAAGGGTGGCATCCAGTCGGGTTGGGAGATCTCCAGAGGAGACTCCATGACCACTCTGGGAAGCCAGTTCCAGGGCTCTGTCACCCTCACAGGAAAGAAGTTCTTCCTCACATGGAGGTGGAATTTCTTGTGTTTCAGCTTATGCCCGTTACTCCTTGTCCTGTCACTGGCCACCACCAAGAAGAGCCTGACCCCATCCTCCCTACAATCACCCCTCAGGTAAATTAAATTTATTAAATAAACTCAGAGAGATGCACAGTTAGGAAACTCGTTACTAGATTTAGAAACAGATAGCAATACCTGAAAGAAGAGTATTCTCTTGTTTCATCCAAATAGCATACTGTGAAATCATGCTGGCTACAAGTATGATTCAGCCAGCCAGCATTATCAGGTTGAATTCTCAGGTAAGACAATTACTTCCGGCATTGTTTTCCACAATTAAAATAGACTTGCGGCCAAGACCTTCCTCATTTCCTTATTTTTTTTTTCAGAGTGTAAATGCATCTTCTGAAATGTCCTGAAAATTTAATCTTGACAATCAAGCAACAATATTGACTTATAACATGATTTATTGTCATTTTGTTGCCCACATTCAACGGACAGCAGTGTCCCCAAACTTATTTGTCCCTTGTGACAGCTACCAGATTTGAGGATTTTTGTGATTAAGTGCCGATTAAGCATAGCAACTTTTTTTCTGGTTTTGGCAAATATGCTGCTGAGAAAGTCTAACAAAATACTGAAATGTCCTTTTATACCCTCCAGTAAATAAGTGCAAAAGAAAGAGAGAAATATTGGCCTAATTCTTACTGGCCTAACTGCGTTACAGGACTAGGATGATTCATCTTGTTTAAAACTAAGTAGAGCAGATGTCCACTGTATCTTGATAGGATGGGAGGAAATCAGTAGACCAGACAGAACAGACAGCATTCTTTAACCACGGATAACCTGGAGCTGCTCATTAAAATCAGATTTTTTTTTTTTACACATTGCAAACTTGGCAAGAAAACTCAAGGTCCATGTATCCTTAAGTGAACTGCCTTTACTGTAATACTAAAAATCATACCCATAAGTCAAAAAGACCCTTGCCTAGGGGAAGACCCTTCCCTGAGTATATGTAATAGTGGGCACAAAGAGTAAGCAAAATTATAATTGTATGTAAATTACTATCTAATCAATGTAAGAGGAAAGTACTTGGGATAAAACCAAACCATTGCATGTGCATATGGTTTCAAAAGTATGGTCTCATACTGCATATGGTTTCAAAAGTTGGGAGCGTGTGCTCAATTTGTGGGAAACAACTGAACATGCGGCTTTGCGCTACTGCGAAGTAAACAAGCAGTTGTCTCTCCTACCTGTGTGATTAGTGACTCATTGTACACCTCAGTTCATCTGCTTTTTGGACCTTTTTGGTAACCCAGGTGGGACCACTGTAGAAGACTTGCCCCTAAATCTTTTGTTTGGGAACTCCATGAGCATCCTCCCCAGCCTGAGTGGATAAGCAACTCAAAGGTGCTATGCAACTTTTTAATAAGAGATGTTGCATGCAGGGAATGGTTTAAGGTAGTGATCGATCTAGGGATATGATTCAGGGGCAATAAACCTTGGTGTAATATATTGCAAACTTTGTGCATGTTTGGACAGTGACAACTGGTGGATATGAAAGCAGGATTGGTAAGAATATTATTTACAGGTAGGTGTCAGATAGGACACCATTGGCTGTCTCCAGGTAGGATGGTACAATACCTAGCAGTACTGCTCAAACAAGAGGATATAACCATGAAGGTATCCGGTCCTTTGAATCCAGCATCATTGCTACCTTTCTGTGAAGAATTGGTACATGATTACCTACAAACCACTGAACAGGTGCACACCAGTTGCTCAGAACTGAGAGATACTGTCTTGCAAGATCCTGACTGGGAGCTATTTACTGATGAAAGCAATTTTGTGGAAAAAGGAGAACAAAAGGCTGGTTATGTGTTTGTCACCTTAGAAGAAGAAAAGGAGGCAAAATCACCGGCGGTAAATTCATCAGCTCAGAAAGCTGAATTGATTGTTTTGACATGGTCTCTGGAGTTATCATAAGGAAAGCAGGCCAATATCTATGCTGACTCAAAATATGTCTTTGGGGTAGTACGTGCACATGTGGCAATTTGAAAGGAAAGGGGATTGCTATCTTCACAAGGGAACCCTATCAAGTACGGTAAAGAAATTATGCACTGCTTGAGGCAGTCAACAAACCTAAGGAAATAGTAATGATGCACTGCAAGGCACAACAACCTGGACAAACCAATGCAACTAGAGAAAACAGAAAAGCGGATGAAGCTGCAAAAAGACTCCCATTGTCAACACTTATAGATGCCTTCGTTCCAGAGATAATCTTAAAAATCAAAGCTCTTAAGTATACAGCGAAAAAAAGGAAAAAAAAAGGAGAGGAGAAGAGAGGAGAGGAGAGGAGAGGAGAGGAGAGGAGAGGAGAGGAGAGGAGAGGGGAGGGGAGAGGAGGAGAGAGGAGAAGAGAGGAGAAGAGAGGAGAAGAGAAGAGAAGAGAAGAGAAGAGAAGAGAAGAGAAGAGAAGAGAAGAGAAGAGAAGAGAAGAGAAGAGAAGAGAAGAGAGAAGAAAAAAGAGAACAGGTTGGCTGAATTACTGAAATGTAAAGACAACCCTGATTGATATAGGTAACTCTAGTTGGACAGGGTGTCCTGATCCCACCGATAATGAAGGAGAGGATGGAATGAATCCACAAAAGCTCACACTTTGGAATTGAGGTTCTAACTGAAACAATGTGGATCCATATGATACTGATTGCTACAAGTATTACACAACGTTGTGAAATCTGCACCAAGAATAATCCTAAAATTCAAAGGAAAGCATCTCTTGGGAAGGTGAAGAGAGGTTTTATACCTGGACATTACTGGCAGGTTGATTTTTCTAAATTACCTGATTTGGATATAAGCATTTATTGGTAACAGTTGATATATTTTCAGGGTGCCTGAGGTCTTCCCATGTTAAATGAATATGGCAAGGGAGGAGTTAAAATTGTTGTTAGAAGAAATTATACCAGATGTGGGGGAGGAGAGTAACTCCTAGGGTTTAGAGAAAAGGCTTGAAATTTTGTATGGAAATCTTATACTGTAAATTTGACTGGGAAAGAAAACCAAATGCATATTAAAGACAATTGGACTTTGGATGATTATCTTCTGTCTTTGGCAAGAGTTCTTACTTCCCTCGACAAGTATGTCCAATTATAAACGCCCATGCCTTTGGACGTACCTGTACATTCATTTAAGCTAGGACATCAGGTGTGTCTGTGAACCTGGAAAGAAGAGCTGCTGATGGAAAAGTAGAAGCGTTATGGTTCGCTTTTCTCATTTGCATGAAATTGAAAGTCCTTGGAGATATATGGAAATATAATACTTATTGACTGAGAAAACAATGAAAACACTTAACCAGTTGAACTGTTGAACTTTCCACAACATCCCAATTCAGGGATATCCTTAACTAGCATATCAATTCCATTTAATGTGTCCTGGAATAATTTGTGGACAAATACAAAATTTATGAAAAAAATGAAATCAGCCTTCAAGTTTCAGGCATACAGAACCCAGACTTTTTGGATGCTAAGTGTGAAACAACAATTGCCTAGTAACATTTTAATAGGGCATTATCCGTACTGTAAATGACCTAAGCAATTCCAAAAAGAGAGTAGGACACTTATTGGAATGTTCTGAAAGGACTGGGGGTTGGGCTGTGTGATCTCTAGAGGTCCCTTCCAAGCATTCAACCATTCTGTAGTCTAGATGGCCCTGGATATTCGGGGATAAAGTATGAAAAGCCTTGTTGCCTAAATGGAGCAAAGTGGAGCAAAGGAGTAAGTGAACTGGAAAAGCTTTAGTAAGCATTTCCACAGTGATGGGACGTATAGTTAATGAAACTTCTGACATCATTATTGCCTTACAAGAAAAAGTTTCTGAATTGCTAAAATGGCAATTCAAAACAGGGTGGCTCTGGATAAACTGTCGGCCTCACAACGTGGAGTGAGGCAGCAAATCCGCTTTTTGGATAACTCCACTAAAATTTAGCCACTATGTGTATTAAGTCACTATGGATTTAAGTGGATAAAAATGCAACAGAATCTAGACCAAGATAATTTAAAAATGGAGTAGCACTCACCATTTTCAAAATGCATCTCTTTTGTGTAAGCATAATATGTAAGCAAAGACGCTGTAGGTATGTTTTAGACATACAGCTGAAGAAGGTGCCTGTTATGTTCCTTTAGATATTGCTTTAATTTGTTGGAGCTCATCTTCTTGTTGGCATTCACCCTACCATTGTTTAACACCTTGGAAGGCTCTGCCACTCTCTGATAAACAGTAATTTGATAAAACAAGTATTACAAATTTTAATAGCTGTCTTGTTTTGCATATATATTTATTTCTATTGGATCAGAGCAACATAAAGAGTAATTCAAATGTCCAGATAGAGGAACAAAGAGGACAAAGGACGTCTTGATTCCTCCCCTCCTCTCCTCTCCTCTCCTCTCCTCTCCTCTCCTCTCCCTTTTTTCTTTATTATATCCCTCAGACTTGGCTAGATATAGTAAGAAGACTAAGCAACTGATTT
>VWPW01027489.1:317367-339886 GCA_013389825.1 Crypturellus undulatus
CTCTCCTCTCCTCTCCTCTCCTCTCCTCTCCCTTTTTTCCTTAAGAAAAGCCTCAGACTTGGCTAGATATAGTAAGAAGACTAAGCAACTGATTTATTGCTCATTGCATGTGAATTAGCAGTAGCCTTGTCATACATTAGCTGGCCATGATCTTTTTAAATTAATTTGGGAAAACAATACATAAGCACATCTTTCTCTCCTTGCAACAATGTATAAAATATGGAGAGTTGCACAGCCATTTCACATAAGCATACTTGGCTTCCTGTTGCTTTTTCTGCACAGACAGGAAAAGACAAAGTAGAAGCAAATAAAGAAGATAGAACTGATGATGGGATGAAAATCCATGTTATACCTTTGTTACTCTCTACGTGTGGTTTACCGCGTTATATGCTGGATTCTTTCTAGTGTGTTGCCAGAGACGTAGACACACACACAAAAAAGGACTCTCCCTTTCATGCATTTAAGGAAACTTCATGGCAAAAACACAGTTGTGATTTCTCAGATGAGCAAGGATGGTTCAGAAAGAGAAAAGGAGAGGACACATTTTGTTTGTTTCCTGCATTTTCAAATGAAAAAGTGCACAGAAAAATTTAAATTATGAATCTAAGTTCTATGCTTACATTTCTGTTTCTGTTGAATATTTTTAATATCAAAACAAACAAACAAACAAAAAGATTTACCATAAAAACACGAAATAACTTTTTTTTTCTTAAATTTTCTAATTGAAATATCTTTTGACCAGCTTTGCTCTTTTCAGTCCATGTACCTGCTCTGTTCATTCTGTTGTCCTAATTTTTTTAACATTCCCCAATGAGCTCATGTTCCCTGACAAAAACTTATTTACTTAAAGCCAAGTACATGTTGCAATTCAGATAAATCACTTCACTATCATGTTGCTTTCTCTGTTTGTACATTAGACATATATTCATAATGTTGTACAATGCCTTACACTGTAGTTGCTGGGTAGAAGAAGTATTTTTCTCACCAGATTTGAGTGGAAGAATATGTTCATGGTGATAGATGTCATTTGATGAAGTTGGAAATGAATATGTAAATGAGAGGGCATTGTGCTCTGTTTTGACGTGTTGTGTGATGTTGGGTAAAACAGCTGTTCTGAGTTTCCATTCAGTAATAGAAAGCTAGTAATATTTCATTCTTAGTTGCTTATACAGTGACTAACACCAAAAAAGGAAAGCTCCAGAAAGAATTTACATTGGTGTTAGTGGTATACAGCTCTTTTTTCCTTTCAGTATTTTCTGGGTGCTTAAATGAGGCAGAAGAAAAATTGTAAAGGTCTTTACAAGCATATTTATGTCCTGGTAGAAACACTTCATAATGAAAGATGGGAAGAGGTGATTGAGAACAGATAGTATGAATTTACTGACCTGATTGCCTTCTGTGATCAAAAGTCTACATTTGTGAATGAGGGGAGTGCAGCTCAAATTTAGCAAGGCTTTTGGCCCTGTGTCTCACAATATTTTTTTATCCAATGTAGGATGTCAATACAAAAATGGTTAGACGATTGGGCTCAGATGTTAGTGGTTAACAGATCATGCTTTACCTGGTGTCAGTTAACAAGTGGAGCACAGCAGGGGTCTATCCTGGGACCTGTTCTTTTTAACATGTTTATCAGAAGTCTGGAGGAGGTGATGAAGTGCTTGGTCCTTGAGTATACAGATGACACCAAATTGGGGCAGTGGAGGAGAGGAGATGGGACCAGCGATATGCTCCAGTGCAGGACAGCAATCTGAAAGCACCTGGACAGGCTGGAGCAATGGACCAACAGTAACCTTATGATACTCAACAGGGCCAAACGCAAAGTCCTGTGCATGGGAAGGAAGAACCCCAAACAAGTGTAAAGGCTGAGCGATGGGGAAGCTGCTCTGTGGAGCCTGGGGGGTAGCAAGATGGACATGAGCCATTAGCCTGCCCTGGCAACAGAGACAGACAGCAGCACCCTTGGCTACACTACCAGAGGCTGAGGAAAGTGATTATCCCCCTCCACTTTGCACCTGTATTCAGTGTGGGCCCCCTGTGCAGAAAATGACCCATGAGCTGAACCTGCTCAAAGCAGGGAGTGAGAGAGTTGGCAGGAAGTGGAGTGGACTGTCAGGCTGGACCTCTTTAGACATCTACTGACATGATTAACCTATGGCAACAGTAAGGAAAGTCTACTCTCTTTTCTCCCCCTTCTCTCCTGCCAGTTTTGTATTGGTTCCACAAAAGAAAATGTTGATATGTGGTGGGGAAAACACCACTATGCCACTCTCCAACAGCTTCACACGCCACAGTGCTGCTGGCACCGAACTTATTTCACAGAATGTCTGAGGTTGAAAGGGTTCTCTAGAGATCACTCAGTCCAACCCATTTGCCTTGCATTTTGCCTCGCTTCAGGCTCCACAAGACAGTTACTGGTTTGCCAGTAAAGTATCACCTCTTCCTATAGACTGCAGTCAAGTACTACAGAGCATTGCTCTCTGCTGTTAAAAGCTTGTAACTTTTCATCTATATTTCAAGAAATAAAAGAAGAATATATATATGTAAATAACCAGTATAATTTCTAAAAACTTTGGGATTTTTCTGTATGAGAACTGAGTGAGAAGCATGTGATACTCTCAAACCGTACATCAAAGATCTATTTAACCAGTCTTCCCTTTCCTTCCCAAAACTTTGGGTCTCAATTGATCTCTTGACATCCTTATCACACAGGGGCACCTAAGCCTTGGCAGCATCATCCTGCAGCATGGTTATTCATGGTTATTGACAAGCACAGAAATTAGCATTTCCCCCGAAGAAGCGAGGAGCGGCTCAGTGCACACCCGTGATAATAACGATCGAAGATTATCTGGGATTACTGATGGCGCTTTAGGTACTCGGTGGAGCTCGTAGATTCCCGCCTCGCCCCTGCAGCGGGGTGCAGCGGCGGCTGCGGGACGCCAGGGGGCGCTGCAGCTCCGGCCTTGGCGGCGCCGCCGCCGTTCCTCTCAAGCGTCTGCCGCGCCCTCAGAAACCGCCCGAAATACAGACAAATGTGTCCGCGTCGTCGTCGTTTCCTCAGCAGGTAACGACAGAGTTAAGCAGCGGCCCCGGACATGCTGGCGACCTGCTCCTGCCCCGGGGCTGCGGGATCGCTCTGCTCGTGCGCCCCGTGGCTGCTCGCTGACCGCGGGCGGGCGGCGGCGGGAAGGTCCCTGCTGGCTGCTGGCCGCCCTGGGCAGGCAGCTGCGGTAAATGTCACCGAGGGCAACGAGGGGCTCAGAGTCCACGGTATTTTGTTTTGCTTCTCTTGGCCGTGTTGTGAACACAGAAGAATATTTTATTTAAAAGAAATGGGTTTGCAGTTGGAACGAAATGCACGAAATAGCCTGTTTATAAGTTTGCTTTGACAGTGCAGCTGATGGTGATATCTACACTTACATAACTGCTTAAAGCTGCCTTTTTTTTTTTAAGTTGTTCTCTCATTCAACACTATTGCTGTATATGAATTGATATGCTGATGGCTCTTTGGGAAGCTAGGTGAACCGTTTTTCAGATAGCTGTTTGGATCTAAATTTCCCCCAGTTCAAATGCAGGGGAAAAGGATCCATGAAATATTGAGAGAGCGGTGAACATAGCTTTAAATGCTATTAGACATTCTTCTCGCACATGCTTCACTCCTTTCATTGCAATGTATATTTGCTGTAGAATTATGGAATATAAAGCTCAAAGGAGATAAATTGGTGCATTTCTCACAAGAGCCTCAAAGGACATGGGCATTGGTTGGCATTGCAGGTGGCCAGTGGGAAGAACTTTACCCTGGGGCCTCTCAGAAACCTTGAGGTTGGTACATATGAATTTAAGTTACATGAATCAGGAAAAAACATATAATAGTGAAAATATCTTACGTGCTTAAATTCTTCTAAATTTGGGGTTGAAGTTGATGCACTATTATTTTCTATCAAATTGCTGTCCAAAAAGCAGGTTTATTGCCTGATGTACAACGAACCCAATGATCGCACAGGCGGGAAAGACATTTAGTTGTTTATTTTGGAGTTGCGCAAGGCTGGATGCTCAATCATTTCCCACAAATCAAGCACATACTCCCAACTTTTCAAACCATATTTATACACACAGTAATTATCCCAGGTACATCCTTTTTCACTGATTGGTTAATAATTCATGTGCAATTATGATTTTTCTTATTCATCGTGCCTGCTGTTACACATGCTGAAGTGAAGGATCTTAACCTGGGCAAGGGTCTTTTTGACCTATGGGCATGATTTTTAATATTACAGTGAAGGCAGTTCACTTACGGATACATGGACCCTGCATTTTCTTGCCAAGTTTGCAATGTGTAAAAAAAAATATCTGATTTTAATGAGCAGCTCCCAGTTATCCTTGGTTAAAGAATGCTAACAGTTTGTTCTTTCTGGTCTACTGATGTGTTTCTTCTCATGCTACCAAGAAGATACAGTGGTCATCTCTTCTACATTGGTGAATCATTCTAATTTGCAACAAAATGGTTTTGTGAAGACCCCTAAAATAATGAGATGTCACTTGCCTGGATACATTAATAATTAGACGGCTTTATAGCAGCAGACATGGGAAAGTACAATTTCCTTGTTAGATGACCTTAATTATATATAAAAAAAGGCAGATCAATGTAGAGGAAATAACAACTATGTGTTAAAAAAGGACAAATAACAGAAGTGAAAACCCTTGCAGAGGAAAAGACTTAAATACTTTATAAATTAAGGTCTTTGAAGGTGCTCCTTTTCACCCCTAAAGGTCTTAGACCTGTCTTCATCCTCAGAAGAGTACCACCCTCCCTAAACTGGATTAAACCAGGAAAACAAACTGCACCATATAGAATGTTTTATATAATGCCAATAAAAGCATATTTCTGGAAGCTATGATTCTTCTTTTTATATCATTCTGCAACACTGCTTTGGAGTGGTTTCAACTGCTTTGAAAGTTGTTCTTTCATACTAATAGACAAGTTTGATGGTGAGAATTATACCTATTGAACCAAAAGGACCACAGTTAGTGCATTTGTTCAGATAATGCTGAGAAGTGATTTAACTGGTCCTTAGAATTTAAAGGGCTATTAAGTAAGTACAGTGTGGGAAGAATCACTGTATACCCAAACAGAATGAGTTGCCTAACTACTTGGCTGATTATAAGGGGTTAATTTAAGTACCTGAAATTTGTGTCTTCCCTTTGGCTATGAATAATTCTTCACAGACCCAGGCCAAAGATTGTAATGGATGGCAGAGAAGCAAGAGAGTTAGTGTTACAATGCTTGCACTTGATGAGCATGGGTGGAATCAGTTTACACTCATATTTGTTCATTACTTGGTTAAAGTACAGATGTATTTTATTTATGCAGTCTTGAAATCATGGCATGAATGACATCAAAACAAGATTAATTTAAAGAAGGGGGAAAAAAGAGTGTAGTAAACATATCCACAGATTTATTTAAGCTTGCAAAAAGATTGCATTCTGAGATGGGGAGATAAATATTTAGTAGCAAAAGCTGACTTCTACCTCAGGGCTTTGGATCTTTTCACCTCTTGTCAGATACATATCTGAAAGTTTTTTAAAGCTTTTCTGTGGCCTTTAGGAAATCTTTAGCAGTACTGGACCAGTGCCTAACTGACCGGTGGCAATGTTATCCAGTTATCGTGTCATTTGCTGCTCCTGGTAAGTACATCATTAGGACTGTTTTTGATAGGAAAGTTGGATTTTTTTCTTAAGGTCTGATGAAATCCTCTAATGACAAGTTGAACCACACAAATAGGGTCTTGTTTGGTAAACTTTTGAGTTTGAGAGACTGTTTTGTGTAGTATTTTGTGTGATAAATATGCTTCTACTTTTATGCTTCTTAGTCTGGAACATAATTATGGACACTAGGCTTGGATTTACAAAAGAGTATACCTACTTTACTACAGGGTCTGGTGGAGATAGGCACTCACAGGTTATTTGTGTAGTTAAGTGGTACTGGAGTGCATGCCTTTCACTCAGAAATTAATTAAAACATAAACTGTAGGTATGACTTCAGAGTCATGTCATAAACGGTCTTTTGAAGTGCTGAGTGAAAGCCCTTCCTTTATTGTTAATTTAGCTTTTTTTTTTTTTTTCCTAAATTGAACCTGTCATCACAGATCAAATCCTGAAAGGACTAGGGACAAGGGTATGTTCCAAGTAAGCTAATAAAAATCAGTTTACTTCCATAAGTCATTAGCATCCTGCATCTGTGCTTTTAATGAGCTGAAATGAAAAGTCTTGTAAACTAATTTGAACAAACTGCGCTGTATCTCAAATATCAATTAGATCCTGAAAGGTGTTTTTGCAAGGTGCTTTTGTACCTTGCAAACATTGAAAGATTCTGAAAGCATCTGAAAGAAGCTTTCATCCTAAAAAGGACACTTGAGAACTGCGCAATAGATCTTGACAAGATTCACATGTGAATGGCCAAGAGATAAGTGTTGTATTGTTTTACAGTGGAAGCTGGTATAAATACTCCACTCTGAATCTAGGTTTAAACAAAGCTTACCTGATCAATAAAACATAATGGAACCTGACTGTTTTACATTCTGTTTTGTAAATGAGGTTTCATAAAACACCTTTATTTCCAATTCTTCTCTGAAAAACCTCTCGAGAGAAATCAGGTTCTGTATGATAAAGAGAACATTTTATGCAGCTTTAAGAGCTGGAATACCTGCCTCAGAAGTGTGTTAAGCAGGATGGCCCCATGCCACCATCAGTGGAATAGTCTCTTCTCTTTTATTACTAGTATTACAGGTTTAAATTAAAATCTGCCTGAAGCTACAGATGGAGTCTCAGCTCCTTGCTGTCTGAATAAGAATACAAATCAAAACTGGCACTTTCCTCAGAAAGCCACTTTGAAGATTAGCTGTCCACTTGGAGTGAGTGAAGCCTTTGACTTAAGAAGATTCCCGTGCTGCAGGCACTTCTAGGCTTGGAATGCCCTCATGCACCTCAAAGCAAGAGAGTTCTGCAGTAGATGCTGAGGTGCTTAGGTGCAAATTACTGCAGAGAAAAAGACAAAGAAAAACATGTAGGTAAAATTGTTGTCCTTTTTTTTTTTTGTAAGCAAGGTTCTTCTCACATCTGAGGATTTTAATCTCTGTTACATGAGTTTAAATGGATTTAAAAAACACAATATCTGTTTGACTGTGTGTTAAAATAGAGGCCTTATTTTTTTCCAGTAAAGGCAGTGTAGTTGAATAGATTACACAACGAAAAAGGCATTAAAAATAATATATAAATAATAAAATATAAATATATAAATATATTTATATGTATATCATTTACCTATGCCTGCAAACATTTGGAAACTGTTTAAGGTACCAAAATATGCAGATAGATGTTTCAGGAGATTATGAATACGTCATATGCCCTTCAAAATCAGTGAGTAAGTCAGGAAATGATGCCTCAGCCTTGCCTGTTTTGGTGGTATCCACAGTACAAGAATCATGAATGATTTAGCCAGATATAGTCATGGCCAAAATAACTACCTGGAGACCAAGCACTTTCCAAGGAGCTTGTGTAATATTAACAGTGGTAAGAGTGATATTAAATATGCTGTGTTATTATTTCAGATATGAAGACAGATTAAGTAAAGAATTATATTCTGTCTTCACCACCGAATAGCTGGATCAAAAAGTATAAAAATGAAGTGAGGAAAAGGACAGCACAAAGGCAGGACAACAGCTTGAGAGACTACATTTCTCAGGCAAGCATCTCCTGCCAGAGCTTTCATTGTCTCATTCTGAATTTGCTTCAAGTAAGATAAATAAAGAGTATTGAAACAGTAAACAATTAGGTGTATTTACTACCCTCAGGGTAAGAGGAAAAATCAAGAGGCAAAAAGAACGATCAGAGGGAAGAGATGGTTATTTCTAGGGAGGTCTTGGCTTTGTATCATGAATTCTTACCTGTTGTAGCCAGTTACCAGAACAGCTGCAAATCCTTCCCAAGATGCTGATGAAGCTGCCGCTCACTGTCACGGATGCAAGTCCAGGATTCTGAAGCAACTTGGAGGCAGGCCAGAAGTCCATATCTTCACTCCTTGCATTTATGTCTTGATACTACTTACAAACAGCAATATAGTGCCTGTTTTCATAAAGAAGAAAAGGTATGGAAACTGGCACCAAAAAGGTATTACTGTATCAATATTAATAGAGGAGCACTGGAGCTATATCAGTTTGCAGTCTGTTGTAAAGAGGGTCTCTGATTGCCAGCCAGATAAAACAGTTACGTACATATGGGGTCATATCTGAATTCTGCAGTAACTAAGTTTAAACATATGCCTCAAGTGCGTCGAGCAGGGAGTGCAGTAGTGAGCATCCCGGAATGTTGTGGCACAAAAGGCTCGAGGAGCCTCGCTCCACTGATTTATGAAGTCGGTAGGTCCTTGCTCCTCAATGTACTGGCCAAAAATGATCTTTCTTTAGGGATGGGAAAGTTGAAAAAAAGTTAACATTATGTGTCCAGACCCTTTTTATCTGACTATAAATATTCCATGGATATTAGCATAGTTTGTGTGTATGTATGTTTCCAGTTACTATTGAAGGGAACATTGCTGGAGTGTAAGCATTTTCATCTATTACTTTCAGGTAAATCCAAGAAAATTAATTAGTTCCAGAGCATTGAAAACATTGCCAAATCATTCAGTATTCAATGCACATAATAAACCTTGACCTATTGTTATGCTAGAAGTGAAGTTCTGGGAGAGTATTTTGGCAGTCCTCATTTACCTGGTTTCATTATAATTTTAATTAAATAAGATTTTTGGTTGTGTTTTTAATTTATTTATATATATATATATAGAGAGAGAGAGAGAGAGAGAGCATTTGTAGTATGGTTATATTTGGAAGAATTGAAGGTTTTTGGTATATCCAGTAAACATGCCATGAATTGATTTTATATGTGAAATGATCCAAATACGATTGCAAATATGAACAAAGTCACTAAAGCATTTTCTATTCCATATGACCGACTGGGCTGAATTGGCTATCACTGTGCCTGATGACTGAAGCTTCTGCTTTGCATCTTATATTTTTTCAAAGCATAATGCAGTTTCTATTTCCCTGTTGTTATGATTGTATGAGACAATTCCTAGCTTCAGAAAAGGCAGCAGCAAGTCAGGGCATTAAAATTAAAGGGAAGAAATCTACACAAACCACTTAAGCACACTCATTATTATGGCCCTTGCTACCTCGGGCCACTGGAGAACTTATAATTTAGTCAACATTATGCAGTTTGAAGTGTTTTATGTTCTGCATGGGAGCAGGCTGCAATTCAAATATCAGTGGCCATGAAAAATATGCACATACGTTTAGTATGAAAATCTCCAAGGGCATAACAGAAGAGACGGGCACATGTCGCTGCAGTGTGATGGAGAATTTCTGTGAATTAATCATTTGGACATAGTTTATCACCATTTTATATTTTGCCAGAGACACTTCCTTGCCATTTGCTAGGAAAACTTATTATATATGCACATCTTAGAAAGATAATAAGGCCAAAGCCTTTGATGCTTAAAGGCAACAGGCTTTGTTAGATTCTGTTATGACACAGACAACTTTTCCACTGACAGCACCATTCAGATAACAAGAGTAATTGCTTATTTTATCGAGTTTAGGGAATTGTGCTCCATTCTCCCTTTTTGCCTATTACATCAGCTATTATGACCCATCTTCTGTCATAATTTACGGGGAGTGGAGTATTTGAGTTTTGAAAGTATTTCTTGAAAGAATAGAGTGCCGTATTTACACATTTCTGTCATTCTCTCAAAATGCAAATAATTTAATGTATTCCTTACAAAGAAAAACGACAGCATGTGTGTGTGCATCTGTGGCTAGGTGTTTGTGTATAACTATATCGTCTCCAGTTGGCAGAGGAATGAAAAGCATTTACTTAGTTATTTCTTTACAATACCCTCTTCTGACTAGAAACAATTTACTTGCCTTCAAATTGTATTCGCCATCAAAAGATTTTAAAACACAAACCGTCAGTAGGATTCAATATCTTAGAATGTTCCTATGTTGTGTAATTTTATTACATAGAGTGACCAATAACCATTTTTTTTTTTTACCTTTGAAATGGCCAGAGGTTGGCTTCTAAATAATACAAAACAATTGTGAGTTAAATGAAAATGAAAGAAAATTATACATATTTTACTATTTAAAATTACAACCATTATACAGATGGTAGCAAAATATAGTCACTAGTTCTGAGCAAATTCTGTCCGGTCTTCTCTTGAAAGTAAAACTTGTGATTTTTTTCCTGAAATGTGAAAGTGCATCTTTGCATTTCTGGAGCACCCTGCACTAGGAAAGAAACTGAGACTTAAAATGCTTGAATCTTTTCTTCACTGGCATTTGTTTTTCTGATTCAGGTGACTGTCCTGATAGATTGTGTGAACTCATTCACCTAATATATCACTGCTGTCAACGGGGTAGGCTAGATGCCAACTTCATTTCCCTGATGCTTGTTCTACTTTTGTTTTCATGAAATGGACTTGTTAATGCACCCCCCTTTATGCTTGTCATATTCAAGTGTGCAACCAGATTCTTAGTTTTTCAGGAACATTTTCATCCTCTGAATTCACTCAACAAGACCAATAACAAATGAGGGCTTCCCGTCTATGGAATGGAGTTTAACAATGAATTTTCCACAACAGGCCTTCACATTTTTGCCTTGTGGATGGCAGAGAGGACAAAACTATGTTCTGTCTCTTTGTGGAGCAGCTGGCAAGATAAAGCAGAGTGTCCGGATAAATGTGCTCTGCTCTGATTAGCTCCACTGAGGGGCTATTATCCTGGTCCGAGGTTCATTACTATTACAACTAAACTTTTTCTCAGGGCCATACCTACTATCTTTGCTTAGCATTCTTTTTTTTATAGACCTCATTTGGGCCTGCTTTTTTATGCTAAAATGTATTCTGTTTTGTTTGATGCTTTTATAATTTCTAACTGCTGAGCCACGAGTAAGATTAGAACATCTCTGTTGATTCTATTCTTGGCAAGACTAATAAGATTTAGCCACTGTATATTCAAGCAATTATTTGAAAGGGAGGGAAAGAAGATGACAATTTGATATTTCCTTTTACAGACAGTCTATGTCTATATTTCTTTATAGGAAAATCACTTAGGTTTGTTCCTTTTAATGGTATCTATGACATTTGTCACCTCCGAGACTACTTTGGCAGCATGCCTATTGGATCAAGAATGTGTTGAGATTCATGGGTAGGTTTGTGCTGTGTCCTAAACGCTGTCCTACTGCTGCTCTTGGGTCTATTATATGCAGGTTTACAGTCTGTGGTCTTGTTCTGGCTGCACTGAGGCTTGGACTTTGGGTTGCTCAGATGTCTAGCACCTAGATATGCACTTGCAGTACTATGCCTACATAATGAGTCTGACATTCAAGTCACGTCAAACCTACCATGCATGCCAGCATGTGTGTGCTGCAAATCTGACATGGTATATTCACTGAATTAGAAGTGTAGGCCTTGAAGGTGTGCGTTAAGTCCAGGACATGTTGTGCATGCACTGTGGTCATCTGTACAGGAGTCTTAAGCATAAAGCAAATAGTGAAAGCTCCTCTATGTGCCCTGACCAGATGTCCAGGACAAATATCCAAATTCCTTTCCACTGCTTCATGTACACCAAGAGGTCATATCTGGGGAAGCTCAGACACACGACAGCTCTTACTCAGGTAACCCACACGAGATGAGGCTGACAGCTATTCTTCAGGAGTGAAGGACCTATCTTTTGATGATTCACTGAACTGAGGCCAAATTATATTTGACATGGTATGTTTCTTGAAAGTGCTCTGAAATATTTTCTGACTGTGGCAAACAATCTGCATAATATTACTGGCTTCAGTGCTTAAACTCTGAGTAGTCCCATAACTCAAGTAGTATAAGGAAATGGTATCACTAACCTTTTAGGTTTGCTAAATGTTCTTCATGGCTGCTGTATAAGTATGTCATTTTACAGCGGAGCTAGTTTAAGATTGTCTGAAGCTTACTTGATGCTTTACTGCAGCTAGTGTTGAGTTGCTTGAAGTTATTTGGAGAACATGTCTTAATGCCTAATGTGCCTCTCCTTCCCACTACAGACTCAAGTCTGTTTCTCCTCCTTTCATGTTCCTTCTGATCCGTTCTCCTTCCTGTGTGTTACTATTGTTGGCAGTGAGAATAAAAGAACGATAGTAAATGAGTGTTCTTTTAAGTAAAGAAGCATTGGAGCTTCTGGAGTTGCTCTTCCTTGGTCACAGAGAGGTGAGCGGGACAGAATGTTGATTAAGAATACAGGACAATATTGCCGTTTGCAATAGTTCTGTGATGCTGAACAGTGTTTCAGAGAAGCAACAGCCTATGATGTTTTTCTTTCTTGTGTTTTAAAAATTCTTCTGTTTAGAAGCAGCAGTTGGTGAGTATATTTTGAACAGAAGCCACTGACAGTTTATTGATTTTTCTGGATTGCCACATCCTTTCTAGTTCATGACGCTAAAATCTTCCTGTCTGAAATGGATTCTTACTTGTTCACTCCATTTGTCTCGTTGTTGCCCTGTTTTTCAGTGTTATTTTATTCTGTATTGGCTTGGACCTGGCTCCAAACTAATTTATTGTCTCACTGTTGCAAGTTTAGCATTATATATTGCTGTTTCTTCCTGTCTCCAAATTAACTAATTATAAATGCTCTGAAAGGTGGAAACATCCAGGTCACTTCCTTAGCCTGAGCAAAAGGACTGTGGACCAGCAGAGAATAAGGCTTAACAGAGCAGAAAGTCCATGTTGACTGTTGCTTAATTGACATATATTAATAACCGAAAATGCAAAGACAGCAGAAATTGCAGCTAAGGACACACAAGATCAAAAAGGAGAAACAAGGATATTGCAGAAGTTATTTTAGATAGGTAGTTTTTTTTTTTTTTTTTTTTTTTTGCTTGTGACAAAGTATGGACACAAGCTAAAATTGCAAGAGCAAATAACCTCAGAGCATGGGCAGTTATACTTAGCTGGCATTAAGGTAATGTCATGTAGAGGCAGAATATTTGTGGTTAGCTAAAGTGACAGAGATACAGCTGCACTGATATTAATCCTGTATTAATCTTGTAAAGAAGTGGCATTTAAAGAAATAGAAGTCTTTGGCAGGGATGTACCTGATTCCTCTGCATAGACCAATTTTCTTTTTAGGTACTAAGTGAACTTGATATTCTGATTTTGTTGTTGATAACTTGGTTAAGTAGAGACATAAGTCTTACTGATCCTTTATCCGTGAGTCTTACAATTTTATTTGCAATCCATGTACCAGCCCTTAAATTCTTCTATTCATTACAGCTCACAGGTTGGGAGGTTTGCTGATGTTTTAATAGCTGGCCAGTAATTCAGTGTGTTTATTAAAGATGCAACTTCTGGCTAAATACCTTTCCCCAGAAATGTGAAAGGGATATAATATGATTTCATAAACCATGGTTCGAACTTAGGTAAGGATGAAACTTATGTTTAAAGTTCTGTGGGTACATTCCTGAGATAGCAGTTGAAGATTTATAAATCTATTGAACAGATTTTAAAAACATACCTGGCTTTAAAGAGAGCATTACAGATTAGTATAATTCCATTCTGCAGAGGGCCCTAGTATATATACATATATTTAATATTTTAGTGTGAACAGAATTAGAATTATTTATTACACAGTCACTCACTACCAATTGAAAAAAAGAATGGGAGAGGTGAATCATGTAGTAAGTAACTGTTATTCAGGATTGCTACAACATTTGCTTTTTTCTGAGATATAAGCAGGGAAAATATTAAAATTTAAAGTAATTTGCTGTAAAAATAGGCTTGGTTGAATCTGCCTGTAGATTGTCAACCCCTGCAATTTATGTGATGCTGCTATGTGGTATACAAATCAGATTAGAAATGTAAGATATTTGCAAGCTCTAGATTTTCTTTTTTTTTGGCAAGGTATAATAAATTGACCTTGAGAAGAGAGTTGATGTGTTTGAACCTGAACAACAATCAGTAAGGTTTGTTGTTTCCTAATAGCTAATAACATCCCATTCTATTTTCATATCTTAGCATTTATGTTAATTCTTTATTTCCCCTTTATATTCTTGGGTGAGAAAAGAAAAATGAACAGCATTTCCACGGATTGGAATTGTTTCCAGTGATATAGGGGAAGAAACCAACATCCTTGAGGTATTCTTTTGCTTTGGCTTATGTCCGTTTTCCAGTTTCCATCCATGTCACTGTGCCTTTGGATCTTTTATCTAGTGACAGACACACTCTCCAGAGTTTAAAAACTGTCTGCATCATAGTTCTTTGAACATCCACCTGCTGTTTGCCCCATATCTCTTATTTTCTGTATTATTGAATTTTTAGTTATTGTATTACTCAATTATTTTAAGACTGAAGATGAATCCCAAGTTGTGTCTCCTCCCCTTCTCCCTTCCCTGCCCCCACTCTGAAAATACAGTGCTAAAATGTGATTTTCTTTTAGCACGGCAAAGGTTTCAGGCGACTAATGTCATTCAGTGTCATTCAGGCAGCTGTATTCCTCTATTTGCTACATTTTTAGTAGTTGTCTGCTAGCCACCTGCTTCTTCACGGGGTGAGGGAGGGAGTTTTTTCTCTGGGCTATGTAATCCGCAGATGCAGAAAGACAGGAGGTTATGTACATTACTCCTGGAGAACACATAGAGCAGCTGCAAAATATTAAGGAGAAACAATCAGCAGTCTGCAAATTGACTGGATCTTCTGGAGGAACCATCCCTTTGGAATGAGAAAATTACTTATCTTGCATCCCCCCTCTACAAGATAGCCAAGCAAGGTGTCGCTGGTGCTTGTCTTGCAAATGAAGCACTTACTTGAAAACTGAATATTTACATGGTTATTGAGCAGTGATAATACATTGTTGATTTTTTTTCCCTCCAGTCAGACAGACTGAGCTAGTGTTATGTTACATGTTTAATGTATGCATCAAAAAAAGAATTTGAAAACCAACTCAAATACTACAAATAAACAATACAATATAAAATAAATCTGTGCTTTAATGTTCCTTCGTTTTGTTTATAGTAAAACATCTCAAGCTGAAAAACAACATGATATAGTGTAATATAACTGTAATAATCAAATCTAATGCATTAGCAATGCTTTCAGGTTATCTAGTTAAAGCATACCAATATCACAGAGACTACATCCCTGTTACGTGTTGCAGAACTTTTAGTTGTTCGCACATACAGATTAAGTCACAATAACTTGCAAGAAAAATAAGCATACAGGAGTATTAAAGAATGAGGTTAGTAGCTTTAGAGTGGATAGCTTGCTTGGAGGCCCAAATTGCCTGGTGGTCAAAGTTTGCTTGTTCATGGTAAACTACTACTTTCCTTGTGCTTAGAGGTGTTTATTTATGTTTCTTACATGACATTTTATATTCCAGAGTGAGTGAGTGGGAATTCCTGATACCTTCTAGGCACTAACAGCATGCCAGCCACAAGAAGCTGCATGCAGTGTAATCCTGTTGCAGCCATCTCATTATTGGACTTTTTATGCGAGTGAAGAAGATCATGTAAGGCAGAATTTTTATTTTATTGACTTTAGTAGATATTAGCTTATACACTTAGTAAGAAGTTCACTATCATAAAAACTCAAAACAGAGGAAACAACAAAGAAAAGCCTGGGAATTAAATGTTAGTCACTGCTTCCCTGACTCCAGGTCAAATAAAAGACCCATTGAGTGGTGCATATTAGCCATTCAAATTTCATAAAAACATTAGCTAAAGAAGGTAAGGAGACCTGTGAGGCTATCATCTAGCCTGCATTGACTGTGTAGCAAAAGAGATGTGCTTTTCACAGGACTGTCAAACTGGTGTTATTCATAAGCAATAAAATACAAATTAATTTTAAGAGAATAAGAATAAAAAAGACTGTAAGGAAGAAAAAAAAGAGAAAGCAAGATGTATTTTTTTCCTGATATTTAATGAAGCACTGTGAATTTCTGGCTCTTTGGGAAAGGCGTATTACTAAGAGTCGTTAATGGAACCTGGGCTTAAAATACATTCAGTTGAATAGCTGAGTGAAGAAATGTCTATGTAAAACTTAATGTTTTCTTTTTTGTGAATATTTTAGAATCCTTAAAGAAATAGAAGGAAAAAAATCAATGTTGCTTTTCTTTTTACCATTTGCTTAAAAAAGGTTTTTCACTTGCTAATTTTCAGAAGGTCACCTCGGAGATGTACAAGATAGCCCTTCATTTAGGTCTCCTCTTACATTCATATTTAACTTTCTTTCATTCTGTGGCCTTTATTAGTTGAACTCAAGGAGCTTGTAGCACATTTTAAACAGCAGCACTGGGAGGATGTAAATGCAGAATAATGTATCAGGACTCAAATTTGCATGGTCAAATGTCAAAAAAATTAGGCTTTCTCCAGAACCATGTCAAGAAAAATAACGTAAGTGGCCAGCTCAACAGCAGGCATGCCATTATCAGTTAGTTCAACCTGTCATCACTGACTAGGAGTGGAAGCAATGGTCATTAGATAGGGAAGGTTACACTTATTTTTATTTTATTTAATATATTTTACACCACCTGACACTATTTCACTGAGCACCACAATGTTATGGTTTCTTCCTTGTCGTGAAAGTGGGATGTGCAGGTGAGATAGAAGGACATTTATAATCATCTACTGTCAGCTGAAGGATGGAAGAATTGCATTGCCTGCTGGGTAAATACTCATTTAGAGTAATCACTTTATTTCAGCCCTGTAATGACATTAAGAAGCTTGGAATACAGGGAATTACATGAGTCAGAACAAATAATTGAATATTCCACTGCTGGGCAATACAGCGCAAGTCTGACTTAATGTCATGCCATCCCTGAAGCCAGCACAAGCATGCAATTAGATAATAAGCTTAAACAGCATAAAATTGGCACAACTAGTACAAAAAATACACAATTAATTGTTAAATTTTCTCCTGCTTGTAGCTTTCATGAAACAAAAGTATTCTATGTGTCTTTTTATTCAAACAAGGAACAGGTTCAGTAAGTTTGACAGAAAATGAAAATCTGTAAGAAGAAAAAGGGGAAAAATCAGAATTCAGAAAGTGGAAGGATATCAACAAGAAAAAAAAATTGAAACAATTCAAAAGCTTTTTTTTTTTTTTTTTTTTTTTCATAGAAATATGCCAAAGCATCCAAAACTGGCCAGGAGACAGCTGCCCTATATACATTGAACAATTTGGTAGTAGCTACTGCAAACAGCACAGTTCCTCAAGTATGGTGCCTGTTTAAGTGAAGACTGATGGCAGAAAAATGTTGGAGAAACAGAGTGTAAACAAAAAAAGCAATGTCTTCTCCATCACATGCCTAGATTAGCTCCAGAAAGAACAGTCTTGCCCAAAAGATGCACATTAAATTTCAAACACTTGAAGCAGACATAGTGGAGAATATAGTGGAGAATTCACATTTACTATAAAGATGAAAGGATTAGGCCCTCTTAAAACAGAAACTTGTTCTGGATCTTAACCATCACTTTCAACAGTGATGCTATTTCAACAGCTCACTTATAACTAAAACAATAACTGCTCATCTTTTTCTCACCAGTCTTTTCAGCCCAGCATTGGCCGGTCTGTGGAAACTTATATAATGTATTTGCTTCAAGAACATAGGAGCACTAAGAAAGAACTCCCTTTTCAAGAGGAACAATTTGGGGAAGGACAGCCCCTGTATGGCAGTTCGGGTTAGTGGGAAGGATACTTCTTCAAAATCAGAGAGTGGATCTCAAGTTAAAGGGGAATTATGTGTTCTGATTGCTGAAACTTTGCATGTCTAGCGAAGAGAGAGCTCCGAGATTTGTCATGTTGATCTCTTGCTTCTGTTTCCTTAAAATAAATACAGAATGGTCCCACCTCTTGCTTTCCCACAGATAAGGCTTTCTGGGTGATTGTACTTCAGATTATCAGTGAAAACATGACCTGTGGTAAACACTGACAAGCTGACTTGAAGAAAAGTCAAATATAAAATACCAACAGCAGGGTCAGGTGAAATATCTGCTATAAAAGGATATAATTGACCCTTGGATGGAAACTGGGCTTGTGGCTCCAGTAACAGTGTAACGTGTGAATTATGTGAAGCTTTTCTGAAGGAGAGGTTGAGTGCATTTCTACTAATTTGTAATACAATTTTGATTAGATTACGTTATGACTTTTACTCAATGACAGAGTTGGGTTTGCAAGTGACTTATTGAATAATATGTAGCTGACTAAACCAACATTAACATTTAAAATGGTAGCAATTAGTATCAACAGTGCAAACATTCATATTCATTAGCTATAAATTTTCTATTTCTTTGTAGGCATATTCATTCAAAGAATGCAGTATTTTTAGCATGTTGGTGCTATTCTTGTATTTGTCAGGACTTCATATTATTATGCTGAATCAGTTGTTTCACAGTGGAACTGCATTAACATCTTTGAAGAGGCAGCTAACAGTGTTAATTTATACCAGAGTAAGAATTCGTAGAAGATAATTTATAAGTAGCACAAAAATTTTAGGAGTTACCTATTGAGAAAATGTTAATGAATATGA
Organism: Crypturellus undulatus; assembly: GCA_013389825.1. Classification (NCBI taxonomy): domain Eukaryota; kingdom Metazoa; phylum Chordata; class Aves; order Tinamiformes; family Tinamidae; genus Crypturellus; species Crypturellus undulatus. Next base: position 335,970 of record VWPW01027489.1, read on the forward strand.
GCACTATTTCTGTGTCAAATCCTAAGGATTTGTCAGGTCTTTGTTTGCAACTGCTCTGCTCTGGAAATTTGGCACCCTGGATTTAAAGTCAATGCTGATATAGTGCAGCTGTGTGATGGTGAAAGGAGTTGTATGAGAAAGAGCTGTGAAAAGTCCCTTGGGGGTTTGATTCCCTTCTGCCTGGGAGTTCTGTTTAAGCCCAGATCCTTGCCCTTGGTTGTTGCCTGACTGTTGTGGCAGCTATGTATGTTGGCCATGCACCAAGGTGTATACCTCACTGAGCCAGACACCAGCTTTTTGACTTAACTGCCTGGCTTGGTTGTGGACCAGCCCCATCAATACAGGCTTGTCTGGCAGTCTAGACACTTGCTGAACCCGATCACTATCACTGGACCTGCTTTGTTCTTTTTCATATTTATATACAATAAAGCTGCACCCTTGTTGGTGATGCCTCTGCCTGCCTTGCTATCACACTCATCTCCCAGCTCCCCTATCCTTATGAAGTAACAATCCCTTACTGCTTACTGAATATTGCCTTGGAGCTTAGTGTAGCTAAGAGTTCATGCATGTGAACACATACATATGAGTTCATATGAGCTGCCCAAAGGCCACAGAGCTGGCCTTTGGGCAGTGCAGAACCTTTTCCCCCACCTTATTGCTTGCACTCAGGCCCCTGGTAGAATTCCGTGAATCCTTCACAAAGTAGCTATGTAAGTTTGAGGTTGACCAGCTAGTGTCTCTCTATTCAAAATTGTAAGATAAATATACCTAGATCATTCCTTATAGGTATACATGTAACATGTTCTTCAAAATCTTCAGTGACTGAAATTCTGCAGTCTTCCAGTTTATTTTGTCCACTGTGGAACAATCCTTAAAGCTGCAGTGTTCCCCCAAGACCTATCCTAAATCTTTTCTGCTAACATTTTATTTTCTGCTAACACTGAAGCTGAATAGTTTTTGTTCCTCTGACACTGAATATGAGAGAATATTGATCATCTTGTTTCACTACATATCTTGAAATATTTTTAGAGTCTGGACAGCATTTTTTTCCTACACTAAGCAAACATAATTCCTTCAACCTGTCTTCACAGACCATATCCCCAAACGTATTGCCATTCTTGTTCTTGGCACATTCTCTCATTTTTCTGTCTTTTTTGAAGCCTGGTGTCTGAAATTGGCCACTACATTCCAGCCAAAGCTGATTGGATACATACTGGAAAGGTCATTTGGGGCATACACCAAATGAGCCGTCCTAGTTGGATATGTAAAATAAGATTTTATTTTACAGCAACATCATCATAGTGTTGACTGTTTATGGACCATAGTAACTCCTCACTTCTCAAACTGTGCAGTTATTCTTTACATCATATTATGAAGTTCATTTCTTCTTCAGAGCACAGATTTTGGTATTTGGCTGTTGAAGTTCTTCCTAATTTACTAGGTTTATATTGAATATTATTGTTATCTTCCTCAGTGATGTGAGGTCTTCCAGACAAATGCTGTTGGCAAACTGGTAAATGCCTCTGTCAAGTACCACTGATATCCCTAAAGTGCTTGTTTTCTACCAACTGAGTAATTTAGTCTGCACTACCTTTTCTGATTCACTTAGTAAACTATAATGATATAGCAACCATTGAATCACAGAATAAGTTAGAGGGGGAGATCATTTAGTCCAACTTTCCCATTCAAGGAGGGTCACCTAGGACAGACTGTTCAGGACCTTGTCCAGTCAGGTTTGAATGTCTCCAAGGATGGACACTGCACAACCTCTCTGGGCAATCTGTTCCAATGTTCAAACAATCTAACGACAAAAAAATGTTTTCTCATGTTCAGATGGGATTCCCTGTGTTTTATTTCAGCGATATCACTGGACGCTACTGAGAAGAGTCTTTCTTCCTCTTATTTATTCTGTCCTATCAATATGCATTGATAAGGTCCCCAATGAGCCTCAGCTTCTCCAGGTGAAACAATCGCAGCTGCATATGAGAGATGTTCGTTATCCAGATGATAATCTTTGTGGCATTTTGTGGGACTTGCTGTAGTAAATCCATGTCTTTCTCGTGCTGCAGAAACTCACCACTCCAGATGTGACCTCACTGAGGCTGAGTTGTGGGGAAGGATCACATCCCTCAATCCCTAGTAGTGCTTAGCACAGTGCAGCTAGAGCTGTATGAGGTCCAGTGCATACTGATCACATACTACAGTATATTCAGGGAAGTAAGAAAACTTTATTTCATATCAGTAGACATGATCTCCTGTGGTCCCTTCCAACTTCAACCATTCTGTTCTGTTCTGTGATTTTTGATGCAGTTATGGAGAAGTCTGCAAGAATGTCAGCATTTTAAATTGAAAAAAAAAAAACTTGTTATCTTAGAATATTTTTGTGGTTGAAAGATCAAGGTTTCATAACTCTGCCTTACCTCAGAGAGTAATCTTCTTTTCCTTCTTCCTTTGCTTTCTAGCTGAATGTAAAACCACCAGTTCTTTATAACTCTTTTGGATGGTCTTAGCAAATTACTAGTTTGTTCACCATCTAGTCTTAACAGTGAAAGAATGGAAATGGGATCTACACACTCATTCCATTGCTCATCTTTGAAATATCATTTGGATGGAGACTGTCGCAAAGTAAGTTCATTGTATTTGTATCCCTGTATAGCAGGATGGAGATCAGAGGAATATGCAGTCATTCATTGATCTCTATCTGGCATTAGGAAATCTGTGGCAGCTGACATCTTCTGTTAAAGGATTTTTTGGATCAGTTCTGCTGTCTAATTATGAGGATTACAAGAAAAGAGGGAAAGCTTTTTCAAGAGGTAAAGGACAATGATTCTAAAAACATGTGAAATCTTAAATGAAGAGATTTGGGTGAGTGATCTCTGAATGAAAATGAAGGTACAATAAGATTCCTTTGAAAGTTCACAGCTACTGTGCTTAATAATGACAGGCAATCTTTGCCTCTTGTGCTTATAATCTTAAAAAAATCCTAACAGAATATAGCTTCTAGGGGGAAAAATAGTAAATAGTAAATTTACAGTATGTCATCCTAAAAGGACAAAGTAAGCTGGTTCCGTGACACAACCGATATGTGTGGTAGAAACAGTATGAATATAACAAATTTGCAGTTTGCTCACAGGGATTGTGGATACATTTCTGGATAAAAACTGGCATTTTAATGGAAATGGCAGTTTTATATTAGTTATAGGCTGATGGAGGAGTGGAGAGAAAATAAACCCTCCTGATTGGTTTGCAGATGTTTATGAAGAAGCTGTTTCAAAGACATTTGCATCTTCGTGGCATTCTGAGGATGTACTGGTTCATGGCTCTCGCCTGCTAGTTCAAAGGAGGTTGTCAAGGCAGATAAGTACAGCTTTTGGCTTGCCTACTCTTTTTTTTTTTTTTTCTCACCCTGTCATTTATTTTTAAACATTCCTCTGACCTTGAAAAGGCTCAGGAAATTGAGTTAAAATGTTGGAGTCCTCATTCTATCAGGTTGAGTGACCCAGTCTGTATCCCTGCATCTAGCTTTCAAATGTTGTCTTTTAAAAACCTGTGTAAAAGTATGACCATCATAAGTCAGCACCCTAATATAGCTGGAACATCAAAACCCCTATTATGTGAGCATCAACTATCCTTGCCACTACAAGTTTCTGTGGCAGTTTTAGCTAGGAATCTGAGAGTTGTTGATTTAAAGTATGATACTGTGCACTTCATGACAGTAACTCTAAGAATGTCTCCTCAGGAATTTTGGGGAAAGCAGTTTAGACATAGTTATTTTATTTATTCCTAAATTTCAGATCAGTTTTAAATATGATTAAAATTCACTTGAGAATTGTTGCTGTTAAGTCCTAGTGACTTCAGTGAGTCTGTGTAGTGATTTGTCCCCTTTGACATCACCATATCATAGAATCATAGAATCA